>PPON03000002.1:0-468442 GCA_003708525.3 Monosporozyma unispora | reverse complement strand
ACTGTAGCTCAATGTTACTTGGAATTATCATTAAAATTGGGTCTTTACAGTCATGTGACCAGAAAATTTTTCGTGGTTACCAAATTTTGAAATATTCAATTTTGAAAAATGTCAATTGAAGTGTTAAAGACAGTGAGTGTTTATGGTTAATTGAATAGTTGGTGGGCAAAGGAAGACATTGGATCGTGGAATATCAATTTTACTAGACAGTTTCATTTAAATAATACAGGGAATAGAAAGAAAATAATCATGTCCTTACAGTTATTGAATCCAAAGGCCGAATCTCTTCGTAGAGATGCTGCTTTGAAAGTTAATGTTACCTCTGCTGAAGGTTTACAGTCTGTTTTAGAAACCAATCTAGGCCCAAAGGGTACTTTAAAGATGTTAGTGGATGGTGCTGGTAACATTAAATTAACTAAAGATGGTAAAGTCTTATTAACTGAAATGCAAATTCAATCTCCAACTGCTGTCTTAATTGCTAGAGCCGCTGCTGCTCAAGATGAAATCACTGGTGATGGTACCACTACTGTAGTCTGTTTAGTCGGTGAATTATTAAAACAAGCTTATAGATTTATTCAAGAAGGTGTTCATCCAAGAATTATTACTGATGGGTTTGAAATTGCCAGAAAGGAAACTTTACACTATTTAGATGAATTTAAGATTGAAAAACCCATTACTGAAAACATTGACAGAGAATTCCTTTTACAAGTGGCTAGATCTTCTTTAACCACTAAAGTGAGTCCAGATTTAACTGAAGTTTTAACCCCAATTGTCACTGACGCTGTCTTAAGTGTTCGTGATCCAACTAAGAAAAACTCTTTAGATTTACATATGGTGGAAATTATGCAAATGCAACATTTATCTCCAAAGGATACTCAATTTGTCAAAGGTTTAGTTCTTGACCATGGTGGTAGACATCCAGATATGCCAACTAGATTAGAAGATGCTTTTGTTTTAATCTTAAATGTTTCTTTAGAATATGAAAAGACTGAGGTTAACTCAGGTTTTTTCTACAGTTCTGCTGATCAAAGAGATAAATTAGCTGCCAGTGAAAGAAAATTTGTGGATGCTAAGTTGAAGAAAATTATTGATTTAAAGAATGAAGTTTGTGGGTTAGATGCTGACAGAGGGTTTGTCATTATTAATCAAAAGGGTATTGATCCAATGTCTCTTGATGTCTTAGCCAAACATGGTATCCTTGCATTAAGAAGAGCTAAGAGACGTAATATGGAGAGGTTACAATTAGTCACTGGTGGTGAAGCACAAAACTCGGTTGATGATTTATCTCCAAAGATTCTAGGTTATTCTGGGTTAGTTTATCAAGAAACTATTGGTGAAGAAAAATTCACTTACGTTACTGAAAATAGAGATCCAAAATCTTGTACCATTTTAATTAAGGGTGCTACTCAATACGCTTTAAATCAAACTAAAGATGCTGTCAGAGATGGTCTAAGAGCCGTGGCCAATGTCTTAAGAGATCAAAACGTTATCCCAGGTGCTGGTTCATTCTTCATTGCTGCCTCCAACCATTTACAAAAGAGTAATATGGTTAAATTAGGGGCTAAGGGTAAGACTAAGACCGGTGTCCAAGCTTTTAGTGAAGCTTTATTAGTTGTTCCAAAGACTCTAGTAAAGAACTCTGGTTACGATCCATTAGATGTTTTATCCTTATGTCAAGATGAATTAGATGATAATGAAGACAGTGAAGAACGTAGGTACGTTGGTGTTGACTTAAACATAGGTGACACTTGTGATCCAACCATCGAAGGTATTTGGGATTCTTACCGTGTTATCAGAAACGCCGTTAATGGTGCTGCCGGTATTGCTAGTAACTTATTATTATGTGATGAACTTTTGAGAGCTGGTAGATCCACTTTGAAAGAAGGTGGTCCCCAATAAGCATAATTAATGTTCTTAAAAAGCAAGCATGACAAAAAAACTCATATAAAATGAAATAAAACACACCATGTAAAATAGACAACTTCCACCTTCATTTTCCTAATATATATATCATAAATAATAATGTATTTAAATATTGAAGTACGATTAAGTATAAATATAACATCAACGCTATATCATATTGATATATCATATACTAATTTTATGTTAGCTTAACAGTGAAATTTCAGAGAGAATTTCGAAAAAACTGAAAAATTGAAGTTTAATTTCAACTAATTCAAAGAAGCTAAATAAGACAGGACAAGTATTAACCTTTACGTGTCAACTCGGAAGCATACAAGGACAATTGTAACGATAACAAGTCACAAAACCATGTCAATTGCCAATTATTCTACCATGGGAAAGGAGGTCAGCTTGCGTGACATGCAAGTGTCTGCAATTTTGAAAATGCTTTTCTTAAATAAAGATATCGAAAACGCCAACTTAGAAGATACATTTAGTGATCAAGAGATTTTATGGAAAGTTTTAGTTCTTGATAAGAAGAGTACTGAAATTATTTCTTCTATCTTAAGAGTTAATGATTTATTAAAAGCTGGTATCACTGTCCATACATTGATTCAACAAGACAGAGCTCCATTACCAGATGTACCAGCTGTCTATTTTGTCTCACCAACTAAAGAGAATGTTGAGTTTATTGTGAAAGATTTGAAAGATGATAAATATTCTGAGTACTATATTAATTTTACCTCCACTTTGAGCAGAGATTTGTTAGAAACGTTGGCCCAAGAAGTGTCTTTAATTGGTAAATCTGATAAGATTAAACAAGTGTTTGATCAATATCTAGACTTTGTTGTCACAGAACCGGAACTATTTTCTTTACAAATTAATAAGACTTATTCTCAATTAAACAGCAGGGATGCTACTGAAGAGTTGATCAATTCTATGTGTGATAAGATTGCTGATGGTTTATTTAATACTGTTATGACTACAAATTCAATTCCAATCATTAGGGCCCCAACTGGTGGTCCAGCTGAAATGGTGGCTGGTAGATTAGGTACCAAAATTCGTGATTATGTAATTAACACAAAATCATCTAGTACATCAGTCTTACCAGATAGTGACAATTTAGAAAGAGGTGTTTTGATCTTACTAGATAGAAATATTGATTTTGCATCCATGTTTGCTCATTCTTGGATCTATCAATGTATGGTATTTGATATTTTCAAATTATCCAGAAATACAATCACCATCCCAGTGAAACAAGTGGGATCCAAAGAGACTGAGAAAGATGATGAAGCTGCTGCTAGTAATACTAAGATAATAGAAAAACAATATGATATTGAACCAACTGATTTCTTTTGGATTGAAAATTCCCATTTACCATTCCCTGAAGCTGCTGAAAATGTGGAAGCTGCTTTAACACAATATAAAGAAGAAGCTTCTGCTATCACTAGAAAAGCTGGTGTTTCTGATATAACTGATTTAGATCCAAACTCTAATAGTGACACTCTTCAAATTCAAGAAATTGTTAACAAATTACCAGAATTAACCGCTAGAAAAAACATTATTGATACTCACGTCAACATTTTTGGTTCCTTATTAAATGAATTAGAAAGTAAGAGTCTTGATACATTCTTTGAAATTGAACAAGACCCAAATAACGCCAAAGTTAGATCTGACTTTATGAACATCTTAAAAGATGGTAAAACTAACAATTTAGATGATAAGATGAGAACTTTCATTTACTTATTTTTAACCGCTCAAAAAGGCGTTTCCAAAGATTTTGTAGATGAAGTAGAAAAATACTTTAAATCAAACAGCTATGATATTAGCCCATTGAAATATGTTTATAAATTAAGAGAATATATGCAATTATCCTCAACGAGCTTGCAAAATAGATCCTTAGATGATGGTCAATCTACAAACAATAGTGGTGAAAATACTAGTTACAGTCTGTCTAGATTATATGGGTTAACTGAAGGTAAATTACCTGGTAGTGTTGGAAATTTAATTTCTGGTATTAAAAATTTATTACCTGAAAAGAAGACTATCCCAATCACCAACGTTGTTGAAGCCTTAATGGACCCATTAAACAGTTCTCAAAAGAATTTAGAAACTACCGACAATTATTTATATATTGACCCACGTATTACTAGAGGTTCTCACACAAAGAAACCAAAGAGACAATCATATAACAGATCCATTGTTTTTGTTGTCGGTGGTGGTAATTATTTAGAATACCAAAACTTACAAGAATGGGCTCATTCTCAAATACATAACCCAAAGAAGGTTGTCTATGGTAGTACAGCCATTACATCTCCTGATGATTTCTTGAAAGAAATTGCCACTTTGGGAGCCAATGACTGATAATAATATATACAAATGACAAAAACAAACACACAGAAATATGTATATTAATTATTAAAATCAAGTATTATATTTATATAAATTTTATCAAATAAATGCTTCATAAAGAAATGAAAAAATAAAAAAAAAGATCAAGTTACTATTATGACAAATACGTGTTGATATTGATTATTTATATGTTCATATATACAGTTGTTATTTTCTTAATTATCATGAAATTATAAATAATTTTTGGTAGTTTCTAAAATTTTAGTGGATCTTTTAGCGTCTAAGAATAATGTCTTTGCTTCTTCAATATCAGTAACTGCAATTTCTTTACGACCGAAAGTTTGAGAAAGTATACCTGCTGGAGATAATAATTGTAATACATAACGTAAAGAAGTTTCCACACCCATATCGGCCAATAAATCTAAACTTTCAGCGGATAATTCTAGATTTTCCACCTTTGATCTTCTATCAATAATGGTACGAATTTCATCTTTATTGTATGGTAATGTACGAACAATTAATAATCTATCAATTAAATCAGGTGGGACACCATGTGGGGATACTACATCTTCAGTACCACGAACAGTAGTCATACCTCTATTGGATGCAAGAACTACCACTGGTGCGATATTAGATTCTAAAGCTCTATTTAGATATGTGAAAATTTCAATATCTAACATATTAACTTCATCAATGAACAACACACCTGGAACTAATTCGGCAACACCTTGATCGATATATTTAGCAACAACTTTATTAACTTCTTGTCTTAGTTTTTCTGTTATTTCAGTCTTCTTAGGTTTTAATAATTGACCCATCATAGATACTACATCTTGACCACCTTGAGGTCTAGCATTAGCAATATCTAAATCATGTAATGTTACATCTTGTACAATTTCTTTCTTCTTATGAACTTCACCCTTTGGTAATGGAACATATTCTTCAGTTTCTAAATCAAATTCAGTGGCGTAAGCATCAGATCTACCAACACGTTTCACAGCACCAGTATTAGACTCGATATAAATAACATCACCAACATTAACTTTTTCTCTTTGAATACTTTCATAAATGGTTGGATCTAATCTAAGAGTCTTAGTACCTTTAGCAGATTTTAATCCTACAATGACATGCGATATGGTTTTACCATATCCACCTAATGGATTTTCAGCATCTTCTGGGGTTAATTCGGTGATTTCACCTTCATAAACTTCTTTAGTTTCTTTGATTCTAAGACCAATAGCTCTTCTAAAATTTTCCATTAAAGCTTCGGTTTTCTTAACTTCCACGGAATAAAGTTCACTACCAACTAATGGACAAAATGGCACTTTTGGACCCAATTCTTGACTAATGGCTAAAGCTAAAGCAGTCTTACCCGTGGATGGACCACCAGCAAGCAATATCGCTCTACCGGACATCTTCTTGGCCTTGATAAGATCCACAATAACACCACAGGCTTCACGTGCGGCCACTTGACCAACAAACCCACCTTCAACAGGCTTGGCAACACCTTGTGCATCTAACCCTAGACCTTTAATATGTGTGTGAGCAGCAGTCCTGTTGGCCCCCTGGGTGGAGCTTTGCCCTGGAACAGCGGCAGCATTGTTGTCTACTTCATTAATAGTAACCATTGTTGTTATGAGACTCTTGTATCGTGGTAGTTCTGATCCTTCTTAACTTCTATCCATTCATTCTAACTGTCTTTTGTAAAGGTTTTCTTCAAAAATTGAAACTTTATTTTAAATCTTTCAAATTTCAAATTTCACATAAAAATTTTCGATTCAAATATTCTTCAACAGTGTGGTGTGCGGGTCATACACCTCTAAATAACAACTATCCTTTGATCCAACTCATCACCAACTCTTGACGGGAATAATGGTTCGATGATTGTCTCAAATGGTTATTAATAGTACTGTTTGTTTTACCTGCGTGAAATTAGCATGGATTTTGAAAAAGTTAGCGTCTACTTAATGACAAAATAAAGATATAAATATGAAATATATAATATATTACAAACATGGAAGTAGGCTATCTGGGTATGCAACAATAGTGAGGGTTAAATCACATATCTTCAATGTCGATTTGATCATTTGGTTCCTTTGGTTCTTGGGATTCAGCCCATTGTGTCACATCATCAATATACGATATGATTGTGGAAACACTATCTGGATTCTCGGCTTCTAATGGTAAGAATTGAACCATACCGAAATCATCAACTAATTGTGCAATGGCTGTATTCAATTTTTGAAATCTTGGATTTGTCTCTTGATTAGCTGAATCTGCTAATAACATTGCATCTGGATTTAAGAACCTTTTCAATTTCTTTTTATTATAATCATTTTTAACCAAATCCATCTTACTTAAGATGTTAATATGTGGTAATTCTAATAATATCATTGCAGACATGGCAGATAAGGCACCACTGAAAAATTTAGACGTATCTATCACAAATGGTGCTTCTAATAAATATGTGGCACATAGATTGAAATTTAATTGTTGTTGTAAATGACGCACTATATTGGGTAACACAGGGATATGAGTATACAATTCAATTTGACCAGGACAATCAAAGATTAAATATTCATCATTATAATCACCAATCTCTTCATCTAACCAATCTAAATTCTGCAAAAGATATTCGAAACAATACACTAGTGCACCGTTGGGACCCAAATCCATTTCCTCCATAACATCATCCAAAGAGATTAAATCTCTGATATCAATAGTATATTCATATTTCTTAGGTTCTGCAGCAGGATCTAAATTCACAATATGAGCTCTACGGCCAATAGTCTGCATATGGGAAATGATAGAATTACAAAATGTACTCTTACCAGCACCAGCTGGACCTAAAACCATAACACCAACTCTAGACATATCTTCTTAATAAATTATATATTGATTTAGCTTTTATTATTTCCCTCTAAAAGTATTTCTTACTCGCTGAAATCAAAGTGTTAAAAGTCATTAAACTCATCTTTAAAAGTTAAGCTTTGTCATCTGTTGAAATATCACTTTCTGAAATTTTTCATTTTTAAATATCGAAATTAGTGCAATATCGACTACAATAGTGATTCTATGAACAATAAGGTGAGGATAAGGGTAAAGATCAATACTGTGAGATGATTTGTATCAACTGTGCTCAACCAGCGGCATCTCTGTATGTGGTTTACTCAAATAATCACATTCAACTGACAGATTGTTCCAATTGTGGGAAAGAAGTGGATAAATATGTTGAAATCGATAACGTCATCCTTTTCATTGATCTATTACTCTTAAAACCAGGGGCATACAGACATTTAGTGTACAATTCTCTGGAAACTACATTATCTAAATATCCCGATGAAAAGAAAAGCACTTTTGCAGTTACTGCAAACTGGAAGAAATATTTACAAGAATTATGGCTGAGGGTATCACATTGGAAAAAGAAGTTTGATAAATTGATTAGATTATGGATTCTTTTATTCACATTCGAGGTTTATTTGAAATGGATTATGGAAGAGGACCATTTTAAACATGGTCAAGCATCCGTACCAATATCTGTCATGATTCAACTTCCTAAACTTAATGTCATTTATCAATACCTTTATTTTGCACTATATTCAATATTAGATTTGACTATTTTCCATTTTATGATACAATGGTCCATATGTTCTTTCATTGGATGGGGGTCAAATATTAAGAATTCCAAATACATCATCTCATATACAATATTGTTGTCGTATGGAGCCAAGATTTTTCCCGTATTAATGATCATTTGGCCATATGATACTTTACTATCCATGAATATTATTAAATATATTGCTAATCTTTACATAATTGAATCATTACGAATAGTAACAAATTTATCATATTCTGTAATCATTCCAATCTTTTTAGAAGCAACATTAGCACGATTCTTACTAGTGAAACCAATTTTGTTCTTATTATTAACTCGTGGTAATATGACACAATTAATATCATATATAAAATCAGAATTAAATTCAATCTTGCATAACATTAATATTTCATTTGTATAAAGACTATATATTTGCAAAAAAAAATAATAATAACCAATAACTTTTCACATTCATTCTACCATTGGTTTCTCTAAATCATCCACTAAATAAGGATATTTGTAGGATTCCTCATCGAATGGTGCAGATATTAGAGAGTTATCTCTTTCGTGTTCTCTAATGGAACTTAAGGCAATGTATTGGGATAAGGGCAAATAGTTCGTTTCAAAATCCCAAAGGAAACTTAATGTGATTAATGGTAATGGTAATAACCAAGATGACATCACCCAACCATCTTCAAAACCAGCTAATGTACCAGCCATAGTTAATTGGGATAATAACAGGCCTAATATAATTCTTCTGTAAATTAAGGGCCAAACTTTCCCAGTGGAATGAGGTAAATGATCAGTTGCATAGATCAACTGATATTTATAGACATAATAACCAATAACAAAATAGGCAAGACTAGAGGCCACAATTTTGGTACTCATAACACTATAAATTAATGTTATTATTAAGATTAAAATTGGTTGAGGTAATTGTAAACCAAAATTGAAAATTGGTGGGCTATACATTTCATTTCTTTGTCTTGGTGTTTTAGCCTTGATTTTGACTAAGGGGAACCCAATTAAACTTCCAGCTAATAACAATTTGAATGGGAACATGCCAATACCTTGTAATATAATCAAATCAACATAAAATAATGAAAATTCCTTCACAGATGTTGCCAGTTGATAAGCAATTCTTGTTGTATCGGATAAGTAACCCCAATAATTAGAAGCAGTACCAGCTAAAGTAAAGACTAAGAACAAATTGACAAAGATATAAAAGAAATTCTTAGACACTAATGAAATTTCCTCCTCACTATGAGATACAAACCCTTGATATTCAGTTAAATATTCATAAAAATATGGGATAACCACATTCATTAAAGTGAAAAGATAAGTTGGTAATAACCCAGTAACAATATTTTGTGCCCATTGGTTTTCTTCTAATAGATGACCAAGACTTGGCCAAAACTTGGAAATTGTTTTCAAATTTAATAAAGTGGCTAAATAGGAAACTGGTAAAATTAAGAAAACACTACAAATACCAATAAAAACAGTAACTGAATAAATTTTGGTCAACCTATCTTTTCTAGAGAGACAAACATGATCCCATTTGATATCATGTGGAGCAGGAGCTAACCTTGTAATAAAGTAATGAACTCTAGGATCCAACACGGCTTGTGCAGCCATTTGTGCATTAGCAACGGAATCCATGGTAACAAATGCAGTTGGTGTAGCAGAATAATGATGTTTTCTAGCTTGTAAGATTTCATTGTCAATAAAGTTCAATTGTTTCTCTAAATAATCAATGGCATCTACTTCTTCCCCAAAGAGACCCCAAAGACCTATTTTCATTCTTGGTCTGGTATTCTTTAATTGGATTTGAGAATATATAATGTTATCCTCATCAGTTTCAGTTTCATTTTCTGGAGAAGTGGAATTTTCATTTTCAACTGACTGTTGGAGCAGGATTTCTACTGTAATTGGATTGTCAGTTTGGGAATCAGAGGGGTTATACGTTTGTGTAGTGGGACTAGATCTATTTGTTGGTGTAGCTTCTTCATCAGTGGGGGTATTTCTGTTCAAAGGATAACTTTCAGAGAAAACTGAGTCGGATCTTAATCTTGGTGGGCACTCAGCATATTTCAATTCTAGCTGCCTTAAGACACGGCTTCTATGGTGATATAATTTGTTTAAACGATTCCATTCTCGGCAAATAGTAATTGATGAGACTTTACCAATTTTCAGTTGTTCCATTCTAACTTTCAATGCCTGTTTATCACGTAATTCAACGGGAATACCAGATAGTCTAATCGTTCTATCTGTAATAGTATTTTGTCTTCCTAAATATGTTTGTCTTGTACTCACCACAAGTTTAGTTTGAGTGATTAACACCTTAATAGCAATAAAGGTGAATAGATATGTGAATATAACGTACAGCCAAAGATATACTGTTGCATTTTCTGGAATCCCATCTGTTGGATCTTCCCTTGATGATATTATTATCCTTTTAGTTAGGTTTCCCAAAGTTTTTGAATAAGCATTATAAAGTCCATCATCAGAACCATCATCATATTGTCCCGTAAAATGGTACCTGATTGGTGATATTATTCCAAATGAGAAGATGATATAGATGGATAATAATTTAATCCCCATTTTGAAAAAGCCTAGAAATACATAGGCATCTAAACCTGCGTACTCCAGCACTTGATCATCGTTGATTCTATACAAAACAGGTATCCAGTCGAAAAGTTTGTTACTATCCCATGAGGGAATTCGGAGGTTACCATCATCCTTATATTTTCTGCTAGCATATAGTTTTGGTAATTTCTTTAATAACACGGAGAAGGATAGAAATGCAAATAACCCTAAGAAGGTGGCAATAACTAATTGAGTGGTTACCACCATAGCAGTTGGTTTTCTAAAATCTGGAGATCCTCCTTTATCGAGAGTCCTTGCATATAATTGTTTCGCGTTTGGAGTTAATGTGTCCTTAAAAGTCGAGGAAACAATATTCCTTATCCCAGTAAACACCATGACTTTAATGGATATCTGGTGTATTAGTCCTTTATAGTAATGATGCAATAGTAATTAACTTGTGTCGGTTGTTTTACTCTTTCATAATCACCTCATCCTTAAATGTTATCTCTGTCAAAGGCAGAATCAAATGAAATTCAAAATTTCAAAAAAGTCAAAATACCTCTTAATAATGTGTCAAAATAACCTTTTAACCACAGCTAACCTAAACATTACTGTATTGAAGATTACGTATTAAATGTAAATTATTTTAAATGTTAATGAGAATATATAAATGTCTATGCTCTCCAATATTGAGCCAAGTTATGTAAATGGTCGATGACAATAGGCATTAAGGCATTCACACTGTCATTGATTAAAGTTTGGAAATATTCTGTAGCCTCTTCTTCAGATATATCCAAATTGAAACGTTCTTTCACTTTCAATATAGCACCATCTGGGTCGATTCTAATATCTGGAATGTCACTGGACTTCATCAGTTCAAACAGATTTAAGATAAGCCCCGCATTTCTTCTTAAAATAGAATAGGCTACAAAACAGTAACTTCTAAATTTGTTATAATTTGATGATTCTGCCCCACCAAATGCCTCTATAATTTGTGGTGGCAGCTTCATTAAGGGTGGGAATGGTTTAGGATCTTGACCTAAAATATAGCCAAAATCTGCATGGAAGAAATGACCATTCGTAGTGATTAAAAGATTATCCAAATGTCTATCCCCCACCCCAAGAATATACGTGATCACACAGTAGCCTGCACATGATTTCACAAAATTATCCATAACCCAATCTTGAACGCCCAATTCCGCATTTGGATCAGCATGATTACGTCTCAGATATGGTAAAACTCCCTGGTATTGTCCCAGGATAGTTGCCATTGTTTCATTTGGTACAAATTGGATAGCACCTTCTTGTGGACCAGCGGCCAAAGTCTTATATGGAGTTAATTTCAAATCAACATTTTCATTCTTTAACAATTCATCCATTAACCTTATAATTTGGATGGCAAATTGATCTTGTCTCAAATCATCACCAACTTTATACATTAACTGATACGTGGAATTGCTTTCTGTGGTAAATGTGATCATCAAGGGAGATAGAGAACTCTTGAATACTTTAGATTTTTCCGAAACCACATCTACCACGTTTACATCCGGGTCTAATGGCAATGGTATTGATTTTCCCTTCAAGTAATGTCTAACTTTTGTAGATAATAAATCATTTAATAACTCTGTTTTTTTGGCAGTGGAATCCTTCAAAGTTTTAATCGTTACGCAACATTGATGTAAAAGATTAATTAACCCAACTTGTTGTTCTAACACTCCACGATTATGAGACTCTAATCGACTCCAAAATGAATCCATTATTTGTTTCAGACATGGCTTATCCTTGAATTCGGATTTCAAGTACCAATAAAAGAAGTTACCTAATCTTAGATTATTCAAGGCTCTTTTAATTAAAAATTCAGCTAAAGGCGAAATAACAATAGGGCCTTGGTCTTCTGGCTTCTTCGTATTATCGCTATTTTCGGTTTCTAGTACGGAGTTATCAGGATCTCGCACAGTTTGTACTGAATGAATAAACCTTTGACTTTGAGAAGCAGTAATATCATCAACAATGGTAAATTCACTGTTTGATGTGTCTGCCAAATTAGAAATATTTTCAAAACATAAAGCTTGTACCAATTGTAACAAATATAATTCCAGTTCTTGATCTGAAGCCTTTTTTAACCTGTTTACAGCATATGATCTAACTGATATACTCTTGAATGAAGGCCCAAGTAATTCTATGGCATCATCAATATCAATCTCAGACCATGTATCCATCAATTCCAATGCTTCAGCTCTTTCTGATTCCTCTGTCATGTTAGTACTTTGTAACAATTTTGTCAAAGCTTTTTTATTGTTCATTAAATAGTAACGGTACTTCCAAATGGATCCCTTTTCATGTGCAGTTAATTCTCTTCCTGGAGGGTATTCTATAATTCTTTTTAGGTAATCACGTTTCTTGATTGTAGGTTTTATTTGTTTGTCAAGATCAGAATGTAATGATGCTCTCTCCAAACGTCTATATTTTTCTTCAATTGGATCATAATTATATTGATCAGGATCATAAAATTTCAAAGTAGAACTATATTTATCACCTAATGATATTTTCATATTAGGCTCAATTTTTACTCTAGTATCAACATCATTAGTTCTTTCAAAGTTATCTAAACATGGTATATTTAACTGTGTTTGACTTGATTGTAATTCAGTATAAACAATCGGAAACTCATAGATTGGGAAAGCAATATTTAATACAAAAGTTCCACGAGGCCATTTCCTTTTCAATTTAGCATTTTCTAATTCTTGTAAAGTTAATTTATCTAACCATTCCACTCTATTAAATTCTCCCAAATAATACTTATTCAAATTATTATAAATTTCATCATCCTGTACTGAATCTGCAGTATTTGGATCATCATATTGAAATTTTATAAACTCATAACCTCTTTTCAATTGATAATCATCTATATTAAACAGACTTGTACTCATCTTGTAAAACGGTACTCTCCTAGAACCGTTATATTCCCATAATATAATTTGTAAGTGACACGCAGGAGTCAATTGGCAAGTTTGGATGGGTAATGTAACCCAATGATCCCATTTTCTATTCCCTTTAAACGGAATGTAGGGTGTCAACACGGGTAAAGTCAAGTTTCTGTCTCTTTCCACATCAATCACTTGTACAGATACTTGCATATTACTATTAGGTATCATATTGGATTCTAGTTGGGTCAATTGTGGGTTTAATAGTCTAGTGGAGGCTTTCAACAAGGGTTTTTCACCTTCTAATGATTCAATCTTAATTTGTAATGGGACATTTAAATCCTGAGAAACTGCATATGTAACGTTATTCATGCTTTATTTCTTTGCATTCTTTGTTTTCCCGATTTAATCCCTTGTAGCTGTCTTCTCTATACTGGTTGAGTTGGTGGTTGTTTTCGATTGTTTAAATTCAATGTGTCTAAAATTCAATGTTTTGCTTTTCAAAGAAGCTTTTTTCCACAAATCTTTAAATTTAATCATATAATTTTTGAACAAGGAAGAGCAAATAGAGTACCCAAAGTAAACAAATATGTATAACTTTTGAACAAGATTCAAATTAATGAATCCTTCCTGAAAGTGAATGAAATAAGCCAATAAGCTGAATAAAGAAGACTGAAAATGCTGCTATTCCCCAGAATTGTTGGACTAAGTTATAAAAAAATACTTGTACCTATCGTATGGACTCGATTTTTCTCTGGGAAAGTAACCATCCCTGTGGAACCTTCTTTCAAAGTGTTACGTCATTTGCAATTCACTGAGATACTACCCTTTGAAAGGGGTCTGGAAATACAAGAGAAGTTTGTGAGAGCTAATTTAGACTTTAAACAATTACAAGGGAAGATTAAGAACCAGCTAACTAAGTTACAGATTGAACATCCGAATGGGACAATAAATCCAGATGAAAAGAAGCTCATTGATAATATCTTAGCCATGAAACCAAATCCTATGGTGCTTACATTCCAATTCGAACCCACTTATACGGGTGGGAAAAGAATTAAGAAATCAATCACAAAGGAACAGATAGAAACATTTGAATCCTTTCAACCGACTACCCAAAAGTCTAACAAGAGTCCCAAATTTGTGCAAACTGAACGTGGTGGACAAATAACATTTCATGGCCCAGGTCAAGTTGTTGCATACCTAGTTATGGACTTGAAATCATTTAAAGATTTCCCAGCAAATAAGTTAATATCCACTATTGAACATGCCACTATAAATACCCTTAAGGATACAACCGTTGATGGGAAACCATTGCAAATTGAAGCTAAATTGACGGACTGTACAGGCGTTTGGACTGTCAACAATGCTAAAATTGCCAGTATTGGTGTCCATGTAAGAAGATCAATCACCTCTCATGGGGTTTCTATTAATGTAAATACAGATCTTTCCTATATGAACTCATTTGATTTGTGTGGGATTCACAATGGGAAACACACTTCGATTCAAGAACAAAGACCTAATATACCTGTAGATCCTTCATTAATAGCTATTAATTTTGTGAAACAATTAGCTAAATTATTAGGTATTGAAACTGTGGAAAGAATGCAACTTACTGAAGCAGATATTGAAGAGCAGACTTAATTTTATTTATCTATTTATTGTGCATACATATTTATTCTGTTTATAATATTTATTACAAATTCATTTATCATATCTCTAGATTTGTGAAATGATTACTTATGGTATGCTCTAAAGCACTTAATTTCGATGCTATACTAATTAAACTTGGATCACTAGTGGTTATTTGTAGTTTCTCACATTCAGTGACAACTTTCCCATCGAACGTTATACATCTTGCAATAAATTCTTGTGCTTGTTGTAATGTAGTACTCTCTTTATTGAATGCAGATATCATTATATTATTTAACAAACTGGCTTCTTCCAAATGAATATTATGTTCTTGTAATATTTCATTTAATTTTTTACGTCTATCAGACTTCAAAGATTCTCTAACTTTATCAACAAGTGACTTCCCAGTCTTTGGATCAATTTCACACCAGGGTTTTTTTGTCACCTTTAATAAGTTACGGAAGTCAATATTTAATTCATTTTTAAACACCACTAATTCCAAACTTACCTCATGGTGGGTGGATTCACACAACTCTTCATATTGAGCAAACATTTGTTTCATAATTGTATTGTTATTGAATGGAAACATAAGCTCCTGTGGGGGATTTTGTAGGATATTTATTGACTGTGTTATTAGTTTCAACGATTGGTTAAATTTATTAATGAAAGTTGGGCAATCTTGTTCTACTTCTAAATCTTCTAACAATTGCAGAATATGTTGTAAAAATTTCCCAATTGTGTCTAATTGAGATAAATGATATTTCTGTCCGGCGGTCATTCTATAAACTGTTGGCTTCCCTTTATTGAATTGAGGAAAATGTAGAGCCATTTGGAAATCAATAATATCTGTTCCACATCGCGTTACTAGACCACGAATCGAGGGATAAGTTGTATCTGTGTTGAGACCACTGCTTACAGGCATTTTAAATATTTCGTCACTGAATAACATGTCAATACATTTCTCCACGTTATCAATAATATTGGGTAGTTCAGGTCGTATTATCTCGTTAATGAGCCAACGTTGTTCATTTTTTCTATCTTCCTCATAGTTATATTTGTCTGGTCCACCAAAGTAATCATCTGGATATAATTGAGTAGTCATTATACAATACAATTATGTGTATATACCCGTTTATCGATTGTTCTTTAGTCTGCTTTTTCTATGGTCTACTGTTTCTTGTCTTTTCAAGGTTAATCTTTAATTCCCTTGCTGAAAAATAATTAAACCTTTAATAATTGACTGTATTACAACAGTAACTAGGAAAAAACTAACAAAAGCAAAAATAGAGAGAACACATTAAGAATAACTATAAAAAATGGATATTCTAATGAGTTTAAAAGGAACTTTAGAATATTTATATGGGTATATAGTTGTGTATATTTATTATATTTATTTGAGTTAGTGTGAATTTATAATTTCCAGACATAGCTTATGACATTGTTCTATTCACACGATTATAGACATCTACTAGAACATTTTTAGATTGGTTGGTTCTCATATAATAACCTCTATATTTCTGGATAATATCTGCTACTACAGCTGATTTGTTTGTTTGCCCCTCACATATTTTTTTTAAATCTTCTTCCATCTCTCTTCTTTGAAATGGTTTAGCAAAGGAATCCTCCAACCCAATTTCTTCAAACCCGTGAACCAATGCAACACCTAGTTTAGTTGGTTGTAAAAATGTTTCCTTTCCTACTTTCTCACTTTGAACATAATTTCTTGTTTGGATCTTTTCAATATGGTCTGCAATAGTGGCATCTGTACCAATCCCATTTGCATCCATTAATACAATTAGTTCACTCTCTGTCATTGGTTTTGGTGTAGAAGTCATCCCAGATTTCATTTCAGCTTTGCTTAAAGTACATATTTCGTTCATTTCCAATCTAGGTAGTTGCTTGGTGGTTTCCCATTTGGCCCAAGGATAAACATCTAGCCAATTTTTCTCTAAAACAACTAAACCTGTAGCTGTAAACTTCTCTCCCACCCAATCCAAAGTCAATGTCGAGGTTTGACCCTTGGCATCTTCAGAACAACATGCTAAAAAGTGTCTAACAACATATTCATAGACTCGTCTTTCAGTTTCATCAATTTGTGCATTTTTACCCAAGGGAATAATTGGATGAATTGGCGGATGAGCTTTATCATCATGTTTCCCACTTCTTGGAAATGTAAAATTATTAGGATAATTCCCATCTAATAAGTTTGCTGCATACTGAGCCCAAACATTTCTATCGTCACGATCTTGTTCTCTTTGAGCTTGTTTTTGAACCAAATCTTGTAAATTCATTTTACTTGGAAATGTATCTGTCTCAGTTCTTGGGTATGATATAAACCCTTTTTGGTATAACTTTTCAGCTGCTGCCAGTGACTGTTTGGCATTAAGTCTTAAATATCTAGCACAATTCTTTTGTAATTCCACAGTGGTAAGAGGGAATGGTCTATATTTCGTAGAAGGCTTTGATTTAAGATCACATACCTTTGCTTCATCACCACCTAGCTCAAGACACATTTCATATAAGGTCAATACACTATGTCTGTCAAAAATATGGCCTCTTTCCCATTGAAAGGTTGTCGATAATTTCTTTAACCCATCTTCGGAATCAATTTGCAATTGTATGTACCAAAACTCTTCAGGTACAAAATTTCGTATTCTTTCAAATCTATCTACAACAAATCCTAATGTTGGAAATTGACATGGGCCATAGGACACCACAATTTTATCTTTCTTTCTGTTATTATTAATATTGTTGGCATTCAGATAATCTCTGTTACTTAATCGAGGCGCCGATATTGCTTGTATTCTTGGAGCTAATGTGTTGGTCAATAATCTTGTGAAAGAAACCCCAGTTCTTAGATCTAATTCAATACGAGTTGATACAGCATCAACACTCTTTTGGTCTATTCGTTCTGGATTTCTTGCAGCATGTATGATGTGGCTTCCTTCAATATGTGAAAAGATGGCTCTATAAACTTTATCATCTTGTAAGTAACTATTTCCCTTCTTTGCCACTTGATGTATCTCCCACCCAATATATTCTCCCTCTCGGTCACAATCTGTCCAAATCATCAACACATCTGCATTTCTAGCCTCTTTACGTATATTAGCTGCAATTTGTTTTTGATTTGTATCCATGGTCTCAATTAATGGTGCATCAAATAAAGTAAAGGGATCACTTTTCCCCCACCCATACTGTGCTGCATCAAAGTCTACACCACTAAGATGGCCTGCAACACTAGTCATTATTACATCACATCCATGAGGAGCAAATGGGAATCCATCATATGTGAAACTATAGTTTTTCACATACTTATAAGTCGAGTCACTAGCCTTGGATCGACCACCACCAAGAATGGCAGCTACAGCTTTAGCAATAGAATTCTTCTCTGCCACACATAAGACTCTCATTATCTTAGATTTTATATGGTCTGGGAGTGGTTTGACTCTTCTGAGTTTTCTTTGGTGTTTATATTATTATATAAACATAAAGATCAAAATTTAGCGATGAGATTAATTTGAAATCTGTAAACAAAAAATGGAAACGTCAAAGAGAATCAACATGAGAAAATAGACGAATCTCTAAAGCATTATACTCCTACAGTCTGCTAAATGATATATTTCAAATGGGTTCTAACAAAGATATAACAGATATGTTAGAACTATTTAAAAAGTCCCTGGATAGAGAGTTAAACAGTATATTCTACAATAACCTGTTTCTAAATACAAAGTTGAAAGAAAACCACCAAGAAATAAAAGATACGATATTAACATCTATGAATAAATTATTTGCTGGTTCAAGTAAACCAGATGGGAAAATTAAATTTCAGAAGCAATTACCTTTGGTTTGGAGTACTTATCAATCCGTATGCATAAAATGGTTCTACGACTGGAAATTTGTAATCAAAGAAAGAAAGAATAATACTTATAAATTTAAAGATACCACCGTGGAATTTCGTATATTGAAAACAAAACTAGGGAAAGTATTAAAAATATTCCATAAATTTTACTATCAAATATTGGAGTATATTGCTTGTCATTTTGATACTTCAGCAGTTATTCCTACAAAATTAATAAGTGACTTAAATTTGGAAGGTTTGATTCAAAATATGCCTCATTTAGCACAACGACGTCAATTATTACAACCGACAGAGAGATCCACAACTTACGTACTGCTAACCTTTTATTACTGCTTGCTATATTTAGGGAAGATACGGTATCATCAAACAGTATTGGAAGGTTCGTCTTTCATATTTCCTGAGAATGGTAAGGAACAGAAACAAAGAAAACTTTTGGACTTTAAAAAAGCTGCTCGATATTGGTTAATGGCGTCTGTGTTATTGCCATCTATGGGGGAAACATACAAACACTTATCTAAGTTATCGTTAGAAGAGAATAACTTTTCAAAAGCCATCTACTTCTTAATAAGATGTCACTTTGCTAGTGGTAATAAAAATAAGAAGGAAAGTATGAGAAATATCATAGATATATTTCAAGGAAGAAAGTGGGAAGGAATGGATAAGAGTAATAATACTCCTGAAGTTAGTAATCTATTACAAAAGTCTTTTGAAATCATGAGACATTACCTATTTACAAACGAAACAGAAACAAAAGTGGAAAAGAGGTCAATTCAAAAAGATGGATTTATTAATAACTTAAAAGATGATGTATTATTGAATTGCCAAAGAAATCCTATGTTTATAGATGCAATTTTTAACAGTAATTTTATTACTATTCTAGTAGGTGTCTTTGTAATCTCCAAAAAATTTCAAACATTAGAGAATAAGACTTCATCCCTTCCATCTCAACCAAGTAAAGCTAATGAATGGTTTTTGGATTTTATATTGAATATTACCATTCAAGTAATTAGTGAAGTTAATAATAGACTAAAGGAATATGATAATTTAAATATTGATGATATGATATCTCTTTTAGCGATTTTAAGAGTAATAAATTGTTGGATTATATCAGATAAAACTGTCTTAAGTTATGTTCATAGATATAAACCTATCTATCCGATTATGTGCGAGTTCATCTTAATGATTAACCAAAATGAATCCCTTTGTTCAATTTCACACGTGAATAAACGACCTGGACGACAATATTTATTTGAAGAAGATGTTATTTTAAGAGAATTTACTGTAATTGATTGTAATCTGAGTGATTTTAATGATAGTAGAATTTTTGAGATGGAAAATGTGGTCAATAGGTTAATTGGAGATGCTCCAAAGGCCAATATCTTGACTAAGAAAGAAGAATTTCATTTAAGATTAAAAGCCGTGGTGACATCCATGAAAAGGTTCATAGAACAAAATAAATGTGATATCAAGTTGCCAAAACTCATCAATACTGACGTTTCAACAAAAAATGCTGAGAAAATTGATACAGGTATTGATGTTCTATCTAGAATCCCATTGACTCAAATACCAAGAAATCATGTCCAAAAAAAAATAAACAAACCAATACACAAGAAAGAAACAAGACATTCGAATAGAAAGGCCCACGATTCTTCATTCTTCAATGTGCCATTTGAGACCTTATCCCAACCTTTACCCCAAATATTTCAAAATACAGACATGATGGCCGCCATGAATGTTTCATCCTCTCAATCTCAAATTTTATCTCAAGGACAAATACCAAATGATATGTTACGACTATCACAATCACAGAGTGAGTTACAAGTATTAGTACAGGTAGCACCAGACTCACAATCGCTTCATAGGCTTGCAATCCAAGAATTTCAGTTAGAAACTCAGCAAAATCCATTCAATTCTTCTGGCTGGTTCGAAGGAGACGAAACTCCTATTCCCTTGGGTCAACAACAACAAGTAGAACAAGAACAAAAGCCAAAGAACTTCTACACATCAACCCAACAATAACCGTTTCAATCCTCTTATATACCTTATATATTCTTATACAGACATTAACACATTCTTAGAGGCTCTTTTTCAAAGAGATCCTTAGCTTAAATATGTCACATTCACAAGATTCGTATCTTCAAATGTCGCTTTATGAAATTTACTCAAAAAAGGAAAATCAAGTTCTTTGAAAACTAAAGTGTCTCGAGATAGATAAAAGACACAATTGTAAACCCTTCCAACAGAACTACACCTCAAGGTTATCAACGCCAACATAACCATCATTCCAAGGGAAAACAGAGCAGTTTTTATTATAGACAAGGCCAACTTCTTTTCTCTCTTTTTCTTTACTTCAATTTCTTTATCCATAACGGCTATATCCTCCTATCTTATTAAAAGGGTAAAAAATACACACACAACAAAGTTACAGTATCTCTTAGATGGAACTGTATACTTTACCTAAATTTGAAGACATTGCTGAGATCGATTTAACAAAAATACTGTCACAAAAAAGTACAGCAGAAACTACGAAGAGTTTTTATGAATCATCTTCAGAAACTGATGACGATTTTGGGATGTCAAATGAAAAATTTAACGTCACGGATACCACTAATAACAATGCTACAATAATTAATAATAACACTACAATTAGACAGTTGTCCAAGAGTACAACATCTTTACCGTATAATGGGCCTACTGTGGATCCTATCAAAAAGTTAATTAAATTGAGTAAATATGCCACTACCACTTTGGAAGAAGAGATTAAAAGTCAAAAGCGTAGCACTACAAAATTAAATAACCATATTCATAATAAAGTTAATGACACTATAATATCTAATGAAACAAATAATAATAACAATGATAATATTAATATGACCACTACCAGTAATGACAATGATGATTACATTATCAAAAATAATAGAAATTCAATATCCGATTCCAAAAGAAGGCCACAAAGTGCGAGACCGTCACAAATGAATAGAAGATTAACTCAAGAATCCATTATAACAAACTTCCCTTTTAGAGCCTCTGCACATAGATCACAAATTTTCCCCATTGTGGATACAAGTACATATCGATCAATACTGTCAAGTGCAGGTGGCTCAATATGTCCTTCTTCCTCTTCTTCCTCATCTTCTACAACAACACCAAATAGAAATGCCTCAGCAATATCACTCCCTTTATCACCTAGGTCATTATCAAGTTTAATTAATCATAATAATAGAGATACAACTTCACATGATTATAAATCTGTTCAATCTACCATGTCAAATAATATTGGTCGTAGAATTGATGAAAAGGATGTTAATTTTAATATTGTTCATAATATGTTGACTGGTATTAAAGTATCTTGCCAATCTATTGCATCCGATCCAACTCCATCTAAAACGACTTCAACACATCCAACAATTGATAAATATATCTTCGATACTAAGGGGGAACTTCTGGGTAAAAATATTAAAAGTTCAGAATCCTATGGTTTCAAGTTTAAGGATTATTTTGGTTCTAAATTTTTACAAATTAGAGAAACATTTAATATCACAAATAATGATTATTTAGAATCGTTAACATCACAATATGTTTTAAATGAATTAAATTCTCCAGGTAAAAGTGGTTCATTTTTCTATTTTTCCAAAGATTATAAATATATTATCAAAACCATACATCATAGTGAACATATTCATTTAAGAGAGAATTTACCCAAATATTTTAAATATATCAATGATAATCCACATACAATGTTATGCCAATATTATGGGTTACATAGAGTGAAATTACCAAGATCATTTAAACATAGAATTTCTAATCGTAAAGTTTATCTTGTGGTAATGTATAACGTTTTCCCACCATTGGTACAAATTGATTTAACATATGATTTAAAAGGTTCTAAATTGGGGAGGTTTACCAATGTTAATAATGAAAAATATGAAAACAAGATAAGAAAGGATTTAAATTGGATTCAAGAAGGTGAAAAGATTATATTTAAGACAAGACAAGATAAAGCCAAATTTACAAGTCAGTTATGGAGAGATGTAAATTTATTAGCACAGATGAATACAATGGATTATTCATTACTCGTGGGGATACATTATAAAAATTCACAAGAGATACCATCATTATCATCATCATTATCATCACAATCATTAATTGCATCATATCGATTAGATAGTGATAGTGTAATCAGTAATGATCAAATGATATATTATGTTGGAATCATTGATTGTTTAACGAATTATTCTATTGTGAAAAAATTAGAAACATTAATACGATCAATTAATCATAAGACGATTAATATTAGTGCTATTCCACCGGATAATTATGCATTACGATTCTATAAATTCATTGAAAAATCCACTGAAGTAGTGGGTGAAAATTCTACCTAATATATTTATATAAATATAACTGAAAGAAATAAAAATATAGATATTCGAAAAATTAGATTTTGATTGTATTACTATTAAAAATATGAAAAGAATAATAGAAGTGAGTGTTAAACAATAGAAATTTAATGGTATAAAGTGAACACAAAATATTTTTCATCTTGAAAATGCTCGTGTAGCTCAGTGGTTAGAGCTTCGTGCTTATAGTAATTTTGAAATTTTCCGAAATTTCTGTACAAAAGTGAATTTAATCATTTCACAAGAAAAGCAACGCGACCGTCGTGGGTTCAATCCCCACCTCGAGCACTTTCCCTATTTTTTTTGGTTGTGACCTTTTAAAAAAGTCAGAACATAAGACAATCGACTCTGTTTTTATTTTTATACATGTGTTTACTCCACATTTAAAATTATTTTTTTCTTCCATACAAGAAATACCTCCAGGTTTTATTTTTCTTAACAAGAAACCCACTGAATTGTTCCGGATTATTTGCTAACACCTTACCTAATAATAATGTTGAATCGAGTCAATAGATCATCTTTCATTGGCTCAGTAATCGTGTAGACAGGAAATAACACCAGAGGAATTCCGGAGATCTGAAACTCGTTTATGTCCATCTAACAATATTCTTTGGTGAACCTTGGCATCTTTCCCCCAATGGGTAAATTAAATTAGTTGTACTCATCACTCTCGTTTATGGGAAACTTGGGCCATTGAGTCTCTCTTCTCTTTGTTTGGTAAACGAAATCATTCATTATATTTCTCGTTTAATGAATCCATGTGGTTTTTGTGCCATACAGTTTTAAAATTTGGTGGAAAATAGTGAAATTTGCTGAAAAATTATCTAAACGACCAAATGGCGTCACCGGACACCCAAACAGGTAATTACCTTGAGGTGTGGTTTCTAAACGAATCTGATGCTTAATGTATTGTCACTGCACCCTGATACAATAGATTGCATTGTTTCTGGTTCCTTTTCCACTTGAAATAAGGTTAATTATCTGCCATTGTGATATTGGAAAGTTTTGCCAATGGGACATTCATTATCCTACTGGTTGGTATTGGTTGAGTTTTGCTTCTTGCAACAATTGCATGAACAACAACAAAATAACAAACAAGAGATATCTCTGAGCTTTGCAATAAATAATGGATGGGGATTTATATTATTTCCAGACATTCTTTCTTTCTTCTTGGGCTAAGCCTGCCGAGTGATTTATTTCATTTTATTCTCATTCTGCAGTATTATACTCTCAACAACAAATCCCCCCACAACACAGATATATATACACAACTTCCAATATATATATAACTTTATTTCGCAAATCTATATTCCCACTCCTTCCAAAAAATCCAACTTTATTTCAACACACAAGATATATCCTTATCCTTATCTATTTATTAATTTTTTTTTCAAGCTGCTTTGATAGACAAAAACAATACATATTCCAAAAAAACAACATCACTTAAAACATACATACAAACAGTAATGACTAAGGGTATTGAACTTATAGAAGTTGATGGGAAAAAAGTCTCCAAGACCTCAACAGGTAAAAGGAAGTTTCATAACAAATCCAAGAATGGTTGTGATAACTGTAAAAGACGTAGAGTTAAATGTGATGAATCAAAACCACATTGTAAAAAATGTCAAAATATGGGACTAACATGTGTTTATACCCCACCACAACCAAGAAAGAAAAGAAATAATTCTACTGATTCAATTTCTATCCCACAAGAAAAGAATAGTAATAGTCACAAAAAATCGAGATCCAGCTCGAATCTTGTGAAAGCGGAATCTGAACAGATCTCTCAAAGATCTAATACAAATAATACTACCACTAATAATTCTATTCATAATAGTAGTACTAATATCACAGGTTTACAAACACCAAATATATCGCTTTTGCAACAAAATAACAATGACAATAATAATAATACCAACGTGGACATCGGTTCCTCATTATCTGCCGCTACAGCCGCTCTACAAAAAGAGATTAATAATTCATCTGATCCAAATTTGGTCGAGAACTTGAAAAAGTTACAACAATTACAACAATTACAACAGCAACAGGCTTTATTATTATCTCAAATAAATTCTTCTATGGCCAATAAACCTTCAAATGCTCCATCTCAATCTACCAACAATAATAGCAACAGTTCTTTACCTTCCTTATCTGCTCCAACCAACAATTTAAATATCAATAATAATAATAATAATAATAATAATAACACAACAAACCCGGATAGTCTTCTGCTCCCACCTTTAATTGCTAATACACCTGTTATTTCTAATATTGAACTAAATTCTGGTCCAAATTTGGATAAGTTTCCATCCAACAACCAATCTACTTCTCTTAGTAATCCATGGGGTGCTTCGTCATTCCAAATGACACCAGGAGTTAATTTACAATCCTTGGGGATGTCTGTATCAGGGTCCATGAGTAATAATATGTCTCCTGGTAAGTTCAATCCAGCTTTACTACAAAATATGACTCCAATGGCTGCAGGTAATAGTAATAAATCCTCCAACATCATTCCAAATTTATTAACAAATAACAACAACAATACTAACTTAAATAACTTAACCCTCCCTGGTGGGTTCAATCTTGGATCAGGTTTCAATTTTAATAATATGAATATCGATTTACAAGAAGTAATGAATTTGAAAAATTTAAATGGGTTAGCCTCCATGCTAGGAGGTGTTGCTGGTGGTAACATTGGCCAACTATTAAGTGGTGGTAATTTTGATATCGCTGCTTTAATGAAAAATGGACTTAATGCTGGTAATGCTGGTAACAATAATGGTAATAACAGTAATAATAGAACCGTTAAGGCCAGTAATGCGGAAGTGGCTTTGGCCAATATGCAACAACAAGAGGAGGAAAATCAAGCTGCTGCCTCTAAGAATGATAAGAAAGATAAGCATAATCTGGATATACCAAATGCTAATTCTATTAAGAATATCCTTGACAATACTAATTTACCTGATATCTCAAGTAAGAAATTAAATGATAATACCCAAGGTGGTCATGATGATGATGATGATATTAAACCAAAATTAGAAGACTCTAAAATCGATTACTCTGTGAGTAATAGTAGTAGTACACAAAGTATTGGTGCCAACGAATTACAAATAACAAATTCTCATAGTCCAATGAATTCTTCCACTGGAGACCAAAGTCCACCACCATTAGATACTATTCCAAGATTAATTGAATTATCATCAATGGCCAAATTAAATCTTGTAGATTTAAAACTTTTCCATCATTATTGTTCAACCGTGTGGTCTACAATTACTGCTGCCGGGATTTCTGGTCCTGACGTCTGGAAAACTTATATCCCTGATTTAGCCTTTGATTACCCATTCTTAATGCATACTATTTTAGCCTTTAGTGCCTCTCATTTATCAAGAACAGAACCTGGTTTGGAGAAATACGTCCAATCTCATAGATTAGAAGCTTTAAAATTATTAAGAGAAGCTGTGTTAGAAATTTCTGAAGAAAATACGGATGCTTTAGTTGCATCATCTTTGATCTTAATCATGGATTCTCTGGCTAACGCTTCAAATACTACAAACACTAATGATTCAAATACTTCTGCTTGGATTTTCCATGTCAAGGGTGCTGTCACAATTTTAACCGCAGTGTGGCCATTATCAGAATCTTCAAGATTTTATAATTTAATCTCTGTTGATCTGAGTGATTTGAGTAATGTCCTAAACCAAGAGAATAGAACTATCTCTGAATTAGTTTGCTTTGATGAAAGCATATCTGATCTTTATCCAGTGGAAATTGACTCTCCATATTTAATCACACTGGCTTACTTGGATCAATTACATCGTGAAAAAAATCAATTGGATTTCTTATTGAGAGTTTTTGCATTCCCTGCATTATTAGATAGAACTTTCTTAGCCTTATTAATGACTGGTGATTTAGGTGCCATGAGAATTATGAGGTCTTACTATAAGATGTTACGTGGGTTCACCACTGAGGTAAAAGATCAAGTTTGGTTCTTAGAAGGGGTTTCACAAGTTTTACCACAAGATGTTGATGAATATAGTGGTGGTGGTGGTATGCATATGATGCTTGATTTCTTAGGTGGTGGGTTACCATCTATGACAACTACTAATTTATCTGAATTTATGTAATAATTATTTAAGTTTTATTTTGTTTCTGATCAATGATATATTTATTCTTTAACTTTGTTAATAATTAGTAATATTAAAGCACAACGTGGGGCCATATTGGCTTTGCTTCTCCTCTTAATTTAACTTTTTTCGAACAAAAAATTCATATGTTTTGAATTTAGAAAAGCGTCACAAAATTAAACCTCGTAACAAAGCCAACTTGTAAACTCACCCGATAACAACGAGACAGCTCAAAAACCTGCCAAGCTTGTAAAGAGGCTTGAAACCACATTCCTTTGTCTTAGGTGGAAGGAAATTACGGACGAAATGTCATCTACTCAACTGCATGTAAGATCAAGCATTCTATTGTGAATCCTTTCAACAAAGGAAAATGTTTATCCGATTTTTAATAATCTTAAAAGTGATCTCGTATATGAATAAGATAAAGTTTCTACTTGGCATTTTAATTACTTAATTGTTTATTGAACTATTTAGTAACAAAACTGTTAAATTGTTTGTTTGGGAGTGATTAGCAACCGATTAATATAATTTTTACTTCATTGGTTGTAGAACTTTTTGACACAAACTACACTGAAAGAAAAAAAAAGCCTTTTCCAAAAGGATGTCTAAGTAGTCTGAAGAGTTGCGAATAACATCAAAATGATAGATTTCAGCTTTTTAATAGTATTAGAATTATGTGAAAGCAAATTTGAGATTTCTAACGTTGACTAATATAATGATATCATCATTTCCGAATTTGCTAGCAGGTTAGTAATGTTTGACAACAGGAAAAGAACCAGACTACTTCAACTTTCATTAAAATGAAGTAAAAAAAACATTTTCAATTTAATGGTATCCATAAATGAAGCAGATAATTGTATTCACTTTGGGTGAAAAATAGCAAATCACTGTAATAGTTAAGCATGCTTTGTAAATTGAGTTATCTTATATTTGTAACTAGACAAAAATCATTTAACCCAAATTGTATGAGGTTGGAAAATAATATCTTTGGATATATCAGAACAGACTGTACCTTTAATATTAGTGTTTTCGTTTCATTGTTATATATGAAGATCTATATTTTAATGCCATTTTTATTAATTTATGTCTTATAAAATCTATATCTTTGCTTTCTTAGGTGTAATTGTTCCATTATCAAGAGCTTCTCCAGCTGAACGTTTCTTAATCTCAGCAATGGTTTTTTCCTTCAATTCATTAACTCTATTATCAAGGTATTCTAACAATTCCTTTGTCACCTCACCAGATTTAACATTTTCATAATCATGAATATCAAATTCATTTTCTTCAGATATAGTTTGATTTGGTTCAGTTTCAGTTTCATCCTTATTCTCATTCTCATTCACTTCTTCACCTATTATAGAAGCAATTTTCCCCTTTTCAATTTGTAACTTATTGCCTTTATTACTTTTTAAGTCAAAGAAATTTTCTTCTAAGATCCTATAATCGGTGAAATAATTTTGAAATCTTTCTGGATCTATGAGTATCCCCAATCTTGTTTGAAAGAAATTTTTTGGATATTTAAAATCTTGGTCCACTTTCTCTTTATATTGCAGCCCACAATATAGTAGTGACAAAACAATAAATGTATTACCATCACATAGTAAGGAAATTGGTTGTGTCACGGCTTGAATTATAAAATTTCTTGCTTCCTGAAGGATTTTTGGGAAGACTTTCATAAAATCTTTGGGCAAGTCATAATCTCTATTATATCTATAAAACCCACTGAATAAATCTTCAATGATTTCCTTTGGATTATCAATGTTTAAATCAAATCCAAATATACAAAGGATTCTTTTCTCATTTTCAATTAATTTATCTCTAACTTCCCATTTTAATTTATCCAAATTATATTTTTGTTTTAAATTCGGTATAACTTGGAATAAAAATTCACATGTGGCTTTCACATATGTATCTAATGGCCTATTATTTTCCATTGATTTGCATGCGGTGACTAAAATGGCTTGTGATATATGAATACAAGTTAAAAGATTACTTGGTAAGCCTTGCACATACCAGAATCTGAAAAACAATATACTTGATGCAGTGTATGTATGATCAAAAAGGTTCAATTTCTTCTTTAATGTGTAGAAATATAACAAACATTTTTCCATTATTCTCTTTGTCTCTGAACTTGGTATATGCTGCTTTTCATTGACTGCATTTAATTTATCAACAATTTCTTTACATGTAAAAGTCCAACGGTTTGGTGGAGTCTTAATAATATCTGGCCAGAATAATCTTGAGTTAAATGTCTGTGGAGTTGTTGTTCTTGTGGTCTTAGGTGAGGAGGTAATTGTTGCTGTTGAGGATACATTGAGAGATGGGGTTCTCGATAACGAAGGTACCGATTTTGTTTCTAAACTTTTGGATTCCATTTTGAATTGATAGATATCTTGCAAGTAGACAACAAAGTTAATAACAAACTAATCAATAAGAGTTATATTTGTCACAGTTCTTGCAGCCTTTTTATCTCAAATTAATAAAGGTTTGTTTTAATGTGCTTAAAGATCGAATTGTTAGTTTGATTATTTTTATAGTTTTCAAAAATTAGGTTTACAGATTTCGTGACGAGTGATACATATAAGAATATAAAGAGAGATGGAATTAAATAGTAATAAAAAAGAGTTGTGATTGAATAGAATATTAAGCCGTTGTAATGTATTAATAATTAAAATAAAGATGTAATCTGTGGTGTAAAGTATTCTTTCACATATTGACCAACTTGGGTAATCTTAGATCTTTTGAAATTGGATTTGGATGGGGCCAATGAGTAATGGGTGTCTTATAAAAAAAATTCAAAGGGAATGTTGTATTGTAATCAATTGGGACTTTTTCATTTGATAATACATAAGGTGCAGAAAATGTTTCATTCGAAGGTGGTGGTGATGATGATGTTGTTGTAGGTTGATGCTCTTTAATATAATATTGTGCAATCAATGTACTTATAATGGATCCCCATTTATTCAATACACAATTTTCACCATTTAATGGTAATTTAAAGAAAATCCATTGATAGTAAGGTGAAAAATTATCAAAACTATACCCCAAAATCTTCAATTTATTCTCAAAATTCCAATTTACTTCATTACCAATATAAGAACTAATTTTAATTGGTGTGTATAGATTACCATTTGCAGTTGAAGTAATAAATCTATTTGGAATATCACCTAATTTAATACAATAAACACCAGGTTCTTTAATCCATTCATGTAAATAGCAACCAAAGAAGAACATTTCCAATTCATTAGTTTCATATGAGGAAAATTCAGTAATAATCTTACTTACATATGAGGCATATTTGATATCTTCAATATAAATCCAAATATTTAATGGTAATTTATTTCTACCTTGAGTAATGTTAGTAACTTCAGTGGGAGTTAATTTTGGTAAGGTGACATTGTTATCTGACAATATTTGGAAATGTCTATCTCTTCTTTGAATTTGATATCTTGAATTAACTCCATTTTCAAAATTGTATAAAGGTAATGGTCTTTTCAAAATACTATAAATAATTTCCCATGAGTCTGAAATATATTCCATACATTCCATTGAATGGTAGCGTTTATTATAGTTAGTAGAAGAGTATAATAATAGTCTAGCTTTATTTCTAATTGAATCTAATTCTTTAATATACTGAATTAAGGGAGTTAAAATAGTATCCCATATTGGATGACCCAGGGGAAAAATAGTTAACACTTTATGTTTAAACCATTCATTTCTAAGATAATAAAATCTTCTATCAATAATTCTAATGTTTTTGTTATCACAGAATTTTAAACAATGACATAACACTTCATCTGGTAAACAGTTGAAATCGGACATTTTGGATGAGATTGTTATTGGTTCGATATATATATGTATAGAGACAGAGTAGTGTAAATGGAATGAAGATGTTTCAGAATGTAATTAACCCACGGTTCCACGTATCTTATTTATATAGACTGCACTTAAAATAATCACATCACTTGAATATCACAGATTAGTATTCTTATCATACCAAATCCCAAATGATTAGCAAAGCTAAGAGGATAATTCGCTCATCGCAATAACCGGAAAAACCAACGACTAAGAATTAGTCATTGCATCGGCTAATTATCCGTATTCCGTATCATTTTGGCAAAATTTCCTGCTTTAATCACCTTAATTCGGTAATTTTATTAAGGAAGGAAACAAAACTCCGAGAGACAAAAGACCCCTTTTTAATGCAATCCCGGGAATAACTCGCATTTTCTCCGAAACCCAGGATTTTCGGCAGGGCTTAGGGCTTTAAAACTTAGGGTTAGAAAGCAATATAAATAGGGCTCTGGGTCTAGTGTCCGATGCCCATCGCATTTTTTTTGGAAATTTCCAGGGCGGCTTCTGTCCGAAATTTAAATAAAGACAAATTTCTATGAAAAATTTAATAAATTTCATAAATTTCAAAGTCCCCTCTTGTAAAAATTTTCAATTTGAAAAATTAAGTTTAAATCAAATTTTTTTGTAATTCAATAAAGAAGACCATCTCAAAAAACAGCAACTAAGAAGTCCCACATACGATATCATATCTGTGAAATTGAATCATTTAGAGCTGGAATTAATATACTGTTCAATTTACTTATCCATCACTTTATAAACATTTTCTGTGTGGAAAGAATCTTATTGAAGCAAGAAATCGAAATTTTTTTTTTGTTAATTCTCTCATCTGTTGAAAAGATCAGACATATTTTAATCCAATTTAATAAAAGAATAAAAAAGTTTTATTCACAATTTAAGTATATTTGAACTTTTTGTTATTTCTGATATTATTCACACTACTTCAAAACCTCCAATCATTTTTTCATATTGATATAAAAAAAGTATAAAATACCCTGATTGCGTATCTATCCCTCTTTTTTTTTTCCTATTGCAATTATAACTTATATCTCTTCCTATAATGGTAAGTCAAAAGAGTCCCAGGAAGAATGTGGTGTCTCCAACACATGCTACTATTAATTCCCCCGCATCTTTAAAAAAAATTGGTGGAAAAACAGTAGTTCAATCATCAAGAAAATATCCTGTTTCTTCTACTGTTCCATCTTTACAATCACAATCCAATGGTACCAAAATGGCCCCAAGACCAAGACGATTCAGTTTATTATACAGTTCTGAAGAATCTTCATTAAGTGATGTTGATACCACTGAACAAATTAATGATCCAAAGATTGATTTAACTACACAATCAAGAAAGAATTTAAAAATTACTAATAAAAATATCAATAATAAACTTATAAAAAGTAAGGCAATGTCAAATAATTCAAATGGTAAGAAGAGTAAACTTATACAAAGACCTAAGAATTTTATAAATAATTTGAAAAATTCAAATAATACTAAAAAACATGAAAGTGATACAGATTCATCAGATTATGCTGTTATGGATTCATCAAGTGATGCTATAGAATCCTCAGATGATGACGATGACGATGACGATGAAAGTGATAGTGGAAGTGATACAAGTTCAGATGATGAAAATATTGATTTTGTTAAATTAACAGCACAAAGAAAGAAAAGAGCCATGAAAGCTTTAAATGCAATGAAAAGAGGTAAAACTCCAGCAAAGAGTAATGGTACAAAAACCAATGATGATAATGAAAAGCAAAAATCAATCATTAAATCTCCACAAAATGTTTCAGGCAAGAATATTCCAGGTGCTACCCATTTTAAATCAAATAATATGACTGCATATCATTCAAGCGAAGAAGAGGAAGAAGAAGAAGGTCTTGATAATAAACACGAAGAAGATGAAGAGGAAGATATTGGTGAAGAAGTTCCTGAAGATAATAAAGCTTCTTCTGCCATTAATATTAAATCTACTAAGCAAAATAAAGATTCAAATGAACTTACTCTAATCAATAATCAAGTGGGCGAGATGCATGTTCCACAATTTACTGAGTCTGAAGAATCTGATTATGATATCGATCAAGATGCATATTTCAATGTCTTAATGGATAATAATGATGACACTGCAGGTGAAATTGATACTGGTTTAGAAACTGCAGAAGATGAACTCCCGATATTACATGAAGAAGAACAACAAATTGTAGCAGATTTACAAAATGATGATTCACTTTCATTTGATGGTAGTATTCATGAAGATGGTATGGATCCTGTTGATTTAGAAAAATCAATTTTAAGTCCAAATGAAAACAATCAAAACATCAATCAAAACCCACATAGCAATGATCTTGATGAAGAAGATGAAGATGAAATTATGTCAGATTTTGATCTGCCATTTTATGAAGATCCAAAATTTTCATCTCTTTATTATTATGCAGATAATACAGAACCAAAATTAAGTTTAAGTACAGATTTACCATTAATCTTAAATGAAAGAAAGGAATCTAAATTACAAAGAAGAGAAGCAAAAAAACGTGAATTGAAAGAGAGATTAAAATCAAGAAAATTACTACGAGAAAAAGTGAAAAAGACTGCAAATGTGGCAGGTGATGAATATATCTTTGGTGTTTTTTTCCATAGTGACAATGAGGATGATAATGGTAATAATAATCCCACAGGTAAAGTTGAAAATTTGGATGGTGAATCCCAAAATATCGATGGTACTATTACAAAACGATTAAATCTGGATAAATCATTAAAGAGATTAAGTACCTCTGCATTAATTGATTCATCTGATGATGAATACGATAACATCTTAATGGACATTGCACATATACCAACAGATGATGAAGATGAAATGAATGACGAATCAAAGATGAATAATGATAACCATTCCAATACAAAACATCATGATGGTACAGATTCTTCAGATATGTCATCAGATGAAATCTCAGATGAAGAAGATGATAGTAGTGTAACAAACATTTTCATTGATATTGATGATTTAGACCCTGATTCATTTTATTTCCATTATGATGATGTCTCATCTTCTGATGGTGATGATAACCATAACGATGGCCAAGATAGAGACGATGCCACAGAAACAGTCGTATACGCGGATGATGAATCCACTGATGAAGATGACAATTTACCCCCACCAAGCGCAAGAAGTAAGATCAATTATACAAAACCAAAAGAAATTGTTTCTGCCAATGTGGTTGGTTTGAAACCACCAAAATTAGGTACATGGGAAACTGACAATAAACCATTTAGTATCATTGATGGGTTATCTACGAAATCATTATATTCACTAATTCAAGAACATCAACAATTACATGATCAAAATCAAAGAGGTCAAACTCCAGAATATAATACCAATGAGGAAAACATTTCAGCTGGCGAAGAATTAACATTGAATGAATTATTAAATATGAGTGAATTAGAAGATGAAGAAGGTGATAACAATAACTCATATCAATCTTCACTCATTGCTGAATGGTATAATAAACCAAAGATCCCATTATCTGCATTTAGAAATAAAGGTGTTAGTAATAATGATGACAGTGAATTCATGATACCGAATTTCTCAACAAAAAAAGTACCAATTGGTTATTTGGGTGTTGAAAAGACACGTAGAAAGATTGATAAGATGAAAGAATTACAAAAGAAGAGAAATGAAAAGAAAAGAAAATTAAAGAAGAAAAGAAAGGTCTTGAAATTAAGAAGAGAAAGAGCTCGTATGGAGAAAGAAAAGGCTTTGTTAGGTGATGTTTCTCATAGTGAGACTAAGACCCCCGAAATTCTTACCAACACCAGTGATCCAACTCCAACAGCCATCGATGACTTCAATATTGTGGACACTCCAGACATTACATTATCTGATAGTAACTTAGATTCCAGAAAGAATTCCATCAAAAGTGTTGGTATTGACGAAATCCATCAAATTTTAACTAAGGATGATAGTAACTTGTTAGACAACCATAACGTTATCCTAGATTATCCTGATGTTATTGATGGTGATGACAATGCTATCATTGATGGTGCAGATGCAGACATCTTGGCTTCATTAACTGCTCCCGTGGATTTTGAAGATTTTAACAACAAAACATTATGGAAACAACGTAGACAAAGTATGGTTGAAGCTGCTGCTGAAAATATGAGATTTACCAAGAGTGGGTTATTTAGTGAATCTGCTCTTGCTGATATTGAAGGTATCATTGGTACTAATGGCAACGGTTCAGGCGTTTTTGAATTTAATGAAGTTCTTCAATAAATTTGTTACATTTTCCCTCCTCTCATGATTATAATCTTACTTAATGATACAATAACCTGCTCTTATTATATTAGATCACATCCTACTTTCATTTCCAAACATGACATTACAGGCAAGATTAGATTTACTTCGATAGAAAGGACCTATATATTATTTTTATTCATTACATTAGCATATTTTAAATTAATTTTTTAGTTTTAAGCCAAATTGTCACTTTGTGACATAACCATTTGAACATATACAACATCAAGTAGACTGAATTAGAAATATATTAAAAAGGTTCCTGGCCATTTATCACTTTAACTAGTCTTACAATATAAATTAACTATATCGTGCACTATGACATGAAATTTTTCATATTACAGAAATAACGAATTTTACATACAATGGGCATCTCATCTCATCTCATCTCATCTCATCTTGAATACTTGAAACATTTAAATCAAAAGATAACTATTGATACACTATCCATCAGGAAATACCAATAAGGATCAATGGATTTAAAGACAAGCTATAAAAACACTGAATTGGATCCAATTTACGCTGGTAGTGGTGCCATTGCTACCATCACAGAAGATGGATCCATTTTAGCTACACCAATACTAGATCAAATTAATGTAGTCCAATTAAAACCAACTCAAAAGAAGCTTGTTACCATTTCTAATGACGATGAACAAGAAATTACTGCTTTAAAATTGACTCCAGATGGTAAATATTTATGTTATGTGTCTCAAGCACAACTATTAAAGATTGCTAATGTGGAAACAGGTAGGATTGTTAGATCCATGAAAATTTCCTCTCCATCTTATATTATGGATTCTGAATTAACCTCTACTTTAGTTGCCGTTGGTGGTACTGATGGGTCTATTATTGTGGTTGATATTGAAAATGGGTACATTACCCATTCTTTCAAAGGTCATGGTGGCACTATTTCCAGTTTAAAATTTCATGGTGAATTAAATAGTAATACATGGCTATTATGTTCTGGTGATACCAACGGTATGATTAAAGTGTGGGATTTGGTAAAGAGAAGATGTATTCACACCGTCCAAGAACATAACTCTGCTGTAAGAGGTCTTGATATTCGTACCAAATCTGAAGATGCTGATTTATTACAAATGATTTCCGGTGGTAGAGATGATATTATTAATTTATGGGAATTAAACACAAAGAAGAAATGTACTCTTTCGAAAACTCTTCCTGCACATCAACAAGTGGAAGCCTGTGGGTTTGTTTCTATTGATGGCTCCACTGATCTTATTTACACTGCTGGTGGTGATGCAGTTTTACAATTTATTTCATTAGACAATGGTGCTGTTATTATGAAGAGCAAACAACCTATTGAAGAACTTTTCATCATTGGTGTTCTTTCAATGAACAAAGGTTCTGAACTATATGCCGTCATGTCTGATCAATCCTTACATTTATTAAATATTGAAGCCGTGCTTTCATCAGCGAATACCACCACCGAATTTAACTTTACCAGTTCTATTGCCGGTAACCATGGTACCATTGCTGATATGAGATTTGTTGGTCCAAAGTTAAACAAATTAGCTTTAGCTACTAACTCTCCTACCTTAAGAATTATACCAGTTCCAAACGAAGAGGATACGGATCATCTGCCAATCGATGTTGACATGTATGAAGGTCACGAAGATTTACTTAATGCTGTGGATTCCACTGAAGATGGGCTATGGTTAGCTACTGCTTCAAAGGACAATACTGCTATTGTATGGAGATATAATGAAGAAACTGAAAAATTTCAACAATATGCCAGATATATGGGCCACTCTGCTACTGTGACCGCCGTTGGTTTACCAAACGTTACTTTAAGACATTGGCCAGAATTCGTATTAACTGCCTCTAATGATTTAACCATTAAGAAATGGTCTATTCCAAAACCAAATGGTCCAGCTTCCACTACCGATGAAGTATATGAATTTAAATCTTCTGCTTATACTCGTCGTGCACACGATAAAGATATCAACGCTTTATCTATATCACCAAACGATTCCGTCTTTGCTACAGCATCTTATGATAAGACCTGTAAAATTTGGGATTTGGAAACTGGTGAACTAAAGGCCACTCTAGCAAACCACAAGCGTGGTCTTTGGGATGTTTCATTTTGTCAATTTGATAAGATCCTTGCTACCTGTTCAGGTGATAAGACAATTAAAATTTGGTCTTTAGATACTTTCTCTGTTTTGAAAACTTTAGAAGGTCACACAAATGCTGTTCAAAGATGTCATTTCATTAACAAACAACATCAATTAGTTAGTACTGGTGCTGATGGTCTTGTCAAGATCTGGGACTGTTCAACTGGTGAATGTTTAAAGACTTTAGATGGTCATAACAACAGAATTTGGTCATTATCGGTCTTTGGTGATGGTAATTTGATCGTCACTGCTGATGCAGATGGTGTTTTCCAATTCTGGAGAGATTGTACAGAGGCACAAAGAGAAATTGACATTGAAAAGGAAAAACAAAAAGTGGAACAAGAACAGTCTTTACAAAATTATTTAGTTAACGAGGATTGGACTAATGCTTTCCTATTAGCTATTACTCTTGATCACCCAATGAGACTATTCAATGTTTTGAGACGATCATTAGATTATGTCTCCGAAGAAGATGAAGGTGACAAGACTATAATATTTAACAAAGAATTAGATCACATTATATCTACTTTGAATCCAGATCAACTGCTACTGTTGATGAAGAGATGTAGAGATTGGAACACCAATGCAAGAACCCACACTATTGCCCAAAAGACTATAAGGTGCATCTTACTACGTCACAATATATCTGATTTGAGCGAGATCCAAGGTATGATGAAAATCATCGACGGTATTATTCCATATACTCAAAGACATTTTGCTCGTGTTGACAATTTAGTTGAACAAAGTTACATTCTGGATTATGCTTTAATTCAAATGGATAAATTATTATAGTTTGAAACGAGACACATTACATAATTAAGATATATACAATCAACCATATATAAACGGTTTTTACTGGCAATTGCATTTTGTAAAATATAAATAGATAAAGAAATATAACTGGACCTATCTTTTGGAATTTCTTGCCTTTTGCTCTACATGTTTTCAACTTCTGTGACATTTTTGAATATTTCTAGTTAAAGTGAAAAATTTCAAAATCAATTGAAAATAAAAATATTGAGAGGAGATGAGATAATTATACAGAGGAAATACTATTAAAAACAACCAATCTACCACCATAACCTTATATCAATCATGTCTGCTGGTGATATAAGTGTATCCAAAAGCAACAATGCTAAAAAATCCAGAAGAAGAAAGAAGAGAAGAACTGCTGACGTTTCAGACTCATCTGATTCTGATTCATCTTCTGGTTCTGATAATGAAATCCACGATGAAGATGTCGTTATGGAAGACCAAGACCAGCAACCAGTTGAACAGCATTTGTCCGATATTGAATTATCTGATGATGAGTCTGTCAAGAAAGTAGAACATAATGATGAACTCTTAAGTCAAGTCACTAAAGAAAAATTAGCCAATATCCCGTTTACTACTACTGAATTAACAGAAAGATTCAATCAAAACCATAAATATGATGTGAACCATAACACCGATTTCAAGAAAGTTAGTGAAACCATCAAGGATACTACTGCTGTGATAAATAAGGATACGCCAAAGGCGACAAATGCTGATCTACAAAACGAATATTTAGGTATGCTGTTTCAAAATTATGGTGATGATATCAATTCTCTAAGAGATGCTCCAGATTTTACTAACAAATCTTTGGTGTTGTTAGCTAATGTCTTAAAGGATGGTTCGAAGATGTTTGATGTCGACACTTTAAAGACTATTGTCGGATCTAAATAATTATTAACTATATATCCGTCCTGAATAGATATAATCACAATGTACAATAAATAAATTAATACACATTATAAGATCAAATCATTAATATTTTATGAAATTAAAGTTAACAGTATTTTGATTAAATGAAATTATTACAGATTAGGTAAATTATATAAGTATAAAAAATATTATTAAAGTAAATTATTATTAATACATGGGTACAGTAATATGAAATAGAAAAAAACAAACATAGGTTGTAACAGTAATATTATCAAACAATAGTGTTTTGTATATGGCAGCTTTTTAGAAGGGATCAGTCTTAATTTGCTTGTTTAGATCGTTTGAAAATCTTGGAGAAGAACTTAGGTTTATTCTTTTTTGAGGAAGAATGAGTACTAGCTTTGTCAAACTGTTGTTTGGAATCAATGGTGGTGGTTGTAATATCACCTGCATTTGTTTGAACATTCGTTGTGGTACTAGTGGTTTGTTGTTGAACTTGTTGATGACCAATCTCATCAGTCGGAGTTATTGAATCGACTGTATGTTTCTTTGAATGACTGAATATACTAGATGAATTGGTCATATTATCATTTGACGTACCTTGTCTAGCTTCACTTCTTTGTCTTTGGAATGATGAAACACTACCAGTGGGGTTCAATCCCTTAGGGAAGTGATTCAAAGATTGCTGGACGGGTAATGTAGTAGCAGCACCATGAGATACACTTGGCCCTCTTTCTAAAGGTGGTGGATGCATTTGTTGTTCATAGATATTTTCCTCATTTTCTCTTTCGATTTGTTCAGCTAATCTTTTCTCCTCCTCTAACTTAATTTTTTCCTTTTTTGTTGGTTGATATCCACTATTTTCATTAGAAAATTGAACCACTTTATCAAACATATTTCTGAACTTTGATTTGTTCTTTTCAACATCAATACTTGGACGACGAGAAAACATTTTCTTCTTTTTAGAGCTGGTTATGGATTCCAAAGTTGGCATCTTTTTAATATTACTAGGTTCAAATGGCTCTTGTGGAGAAGCAGTTAATAACCCACCAGATTGAACATCATTTTCTGGAGTTTGTGCCTTAGCATACTCATTGTGACCATCTTGAACAATTGTAGAAGGTTGCTCAGTGGTAATGTTTTGTTGAGAATTTTCGTAAGTGGTAGGCATTTCCTCAAATTGGGTCATATTAGGTGCCGTTGGAGTGTTACGAGTTGATTGGTTAGAATTGAAAGTGGCAGTAGAATTGACTGCAGGTGAATGATGACTTAATGATTGATTTAACGAACTAGTATTATCAGTGAATCTCGATGGTGGTTTGTCTAAAGAACCAGTAGAAGTAGTATTGTATTGTTCAATTGAGTTTTCTAACTTGCTTCTCATTAATTCTTCACGTTCTTTAGCTGCTGCTAATTGTTCCTGTTCTTGCTGTTGTAGAGACTTTTGATGCGCATCATTAAATCTCTTTTGCGCAATCTCCAATGCCTTTGCATACATGTGTTCATCAGCCAATTTATTTTCTTGCTCGCTTCTTGTGCTACTTAATGTAGATGCAATTTCTTTAGACATACGTGGTTTAATGGGTTGTGAGAATTGGGACGAGGAGATTGATGTCTGTTCAGCAACAGGGTTGACAACAGGAGTCACTGATGGTAGAGGTAATGGTGAGGAAATAACTGGTTTAGTTGATTCATGTTTATGTTTGGAGAAGAAGGATCCACCAAATCTTTTAGAATTGTGTTTTTGTGGAGAGGAAGATTCTTTATTATGCATCATATTAAAGCCCATGTGATGTGATGTGCTATTATTGTTATTGTTATTATAATAATGTAGCATATTGTTCTGGTGTGAAACCACTGATTCCTTTGGAATAGATTGGTCCCTTAAGGTCATTCTAGACCCCATAGTGCTTCTTGTATCTTTAGGACCAACATAATCAGTTCTACCAGCATCATAACCATTATTATAAACTTTCTTTTTAGCAACTTCTAATGCCTTCAAATACATCTCTTGTTCGGTTAGTGGCTTCTTTGGCTGTGGTGGGGTTTGAACCACTGTTTTAACTTGTCTCTTAACAGTTCTCCTAGGACGATTCTCTTCACTTGTTAACGATCTATGATCAATCGTAACTTTCTTCTTTAATGTCTTCTTCACAACAGGGGTCTTACCAGCAACCACTGGTTGAACTGGTTCACGTTCATACTCAAATTCAGATTCAGGTTCATATTCATATTCCTGTTGATATTCTAATTCTGGTTCATACTGAGGTTCTGGCTCTAGTTCAGGTTCAGGTTCAGGTTCAGGTTGACGAACTTGTGGTTTTGATTTCTTTTTAGCATTCTGCTTTTGTTTTTGTTGTGGTTTCTGCTTTGACTTTTGTTTTGGTTGTTGTAGCAAATTTTCATTGGATGATGGTACAGATTCCATAGCATCAGAAAATTTAGAAACACTACTTGCTTCATCTAATGGTATTAATCCTGTAGCATAGGGATGAGCAAATTGTTGATGGTTATCTGTTTGAGGAGATAGGTGTATGTTATCGATTTGTGGATGTTTTTCCTCAACGTGGGGTGGATTATTACTACTATCTCTCAATTTAATTTGATCAATCATATTTAAGGTGTTTTCATGATCATTTTCATCATATTCTTCTGATTCAATTTCTTCTTCTACCTCTAATGCATGCACTTCATCTTGTTCTGAAGCTGGCTCTTCTTTTTCTAAAACAAACTCTTCTTCCGCTTCTGGAATTGGTTCAGGTTGTTCTTTGTGTTCTTCTTCTATATTTTGAATAGGTTCGGAGACTACTTCTTCCTCTTGTAATTCTTCTTCATCTTCTTCTACAACATCATCTAATAATTGATTTTCAAAACCAAATTCAGTATCTTGATTTTGTTCAGGCTCAATTTCTTTAACTTCTTCTTCTTGTTCAACTGAATTATTATCTTCCACATTTTCTTCCATTAAATTAATATCTTTCTCTTCTTCGATTTCATTTGGTATAGATAAAGTATCATCAATTTCTTGTAAATGACCATTATTTAAAGTATCATCAATATGATTATCAATAAATTCATGATCATATAAATTATCTTGATAAATTTCTTTATTTGGTGAACCCAATAATAAAGATTCATGATCTTCATCTTCAGTCATATTAAAATTATCACTGAACTCATCAAAATGTCTTTGAGATTGTGGATCTAAAGTATGTTCATTTTCATTTTCATCTAATGGTACTAAATTAGTTGTTGTGGTAGTAGTCTCGATATATTCATACCCATCAATACGTTTTATTGTCTTTTTAGTAATTGATGTAGTTCTACCTTGTGGATCTGTGACTCTAGTCACTTTTGTGGTGATAGAATTAGTTCGTGAAGACTGTCCATTATTATTTGATGAAGTTTTCTTTAATCTTCTAGCTGTACCATTTGAAGTTATTGAATTTAATCTTGAATTATTACCAGTAGTGGCTGTAGTAGTTGTGTGAGAAGGTCTATTCGAGGTTAAAGAGTTAACTCTCTTTTGAGTTTTAACTGGAGTTGGATTTGAAATTGATCTAGAAGGAATATTATTATTATTATGAGTAGTATTATTGTTAATAATTTTTTTCTTAACAACTGTTTTTCTTGTAGGTTTAGGAGCGGTGGTTGTATTATTACTATTATCTATTCTAACACTAGTTCTTCTTGAAGAAGGAGCAGTGTATGAGTTTACTGTCTTTTTAACTCGAGGCTTTCTTTGGGTAGGTGTAGAAGCAACAGGTGAAGATGAAACTCTTGTTCCTGGGGCTGCGACATTTGAATGACGACGATCATTTATATTTTCATAACTTGACTGTGACCTTAAAGAATAAGTCTTATAATTTGAGTTCCTATTTGGTTGTAAATATTGTGAACTAGATTTTCTCATTCTAGACCCCATAGTACTATTTCTACTATTTGATGGTGGTGGTGAATGGATAGATTGTGAATAAGACACTGGGGTCGAAGTATAAACCATTGATTGGCTTCTTGACATCCCTTCTCCGGCAGCAGCAGAGGCAGCAGCAGCAGACAATCTATGTGATTTATTATAATCTGGTTGATTTTGATAATAATAATCATAACGAGATAGATCAGGAACTCTACGTTCCTTTCTTGAAAACCCAAATACCATCTTAATATATTTATCCCTATTTCAATATATATTTCTTTACTGTGATTCAACTAACTTCAAAGTATAAAGAAAAAGAAATTAGCAATACAATTATAAACCAATCGAGAAATATTATTCGAGTTATAAATGAATCGAAATAGAAAACTCTTAAAAAAAAAAAAGGAGTTGGTTATTCCTTAAAAACTGATATAAAAACTTCCTTAAAAGGGTTTTTATAAAATTTCAATACAACAAACTGACGACTAGTCTAACTTAAGGGGGATTGCTTAATAAATGTTGTTGTTTTGTCTTCACTTAACGTTTCCCTTGTCAATTGTTAACGTCAGACTTAATCCCTGCGTCAAATTGAATCAATCCTTTCTGTCTTTAAGTGATTCAAAATCTGTGTTGTTTTATTTCTAAAAAAGTGATCACAAAAAATAAAAAAAAAAACAATCGGCGTTGGACTACTAGTAAATCACCTGGGACGACTGCCTAAATAAAGGTGAAATATTAAAGATATTCAATTTAAAGTAAGGTTTAAGGACTGTTAAAGAAGCTTGAAAGCTGGAGAGGATCAGATAAAGATGAGTCAGTTATGGATGACCAAGCGAATATAGTGAAGGTGGAAGGGAAAAAGGATGAAAATGAAAAGGAGAAATATGAAAAGATCCTGTTGAATATTGAACCATTGAATCCATTTTTCAAGATGGGAGAATCACAAAAATCTCTATTACAAGAAGAATGTGATAGTTTAAACGTTATGGTGTTCAAGTATAACGATTTGAAAATATTATATGAAATTTTCCCTCGTTGGAAGGGGAAATATTTTAAAATGAAAGAATTTATCACCAATTGTAATAATATATTAGGGGAAAATGATAATAAACTTAAAACTAAAGCGGAAGGGAAGAATAGTGGTGATAATGATGAAAATATAGATCCTGAAATCGACTTGCTGAAAGATCCATTGAATACCACATTACGATGGAAATTGAATTGTTGTAGACGGCCGGGCCAAGTTATAAAACTCATGTGAATTTATATTGGGCAATGATTACCGTGGAGACAGTACATAAATATCCGAAAGTAGAATTCACATTTTTTGACGAGAATAAATATTTGAATGATATGAGATTTAATTAAGAAAGAGAAATATCTAAATGGGAAATTGAGTTGAAAAAAATTGAGATTAACACAATTCCCACAATGGTCCTTAGATTTAGAGGAAGCACTAAAAGATGCAGATTTATTATTTTGTCTCAAAAATAATATATTTCAAATGGATTCAGATAAAATTACACCACTACATAGATCAGAGAATAAATTCATATGAGATTATATCTTAAAAGAATTATTCCCTCAGGCACAAATTTTCCATTCAGCGGCAGAAACATGGTTACAAATCAAGAAATCATATTATAAAGTAGTCCTAAGAAGATTAGTCATTCAATGTTGAAAAATTTCACTCTTAATGCACAAACTAGAGTATATCATATAAGACATTGGATTGATAAGATAATTTCATTTCCCAAATGTATAGATTTACCGCCATATCCAGATAAAGCCTTTGCTGATGAGTTAATAGTGAAATGTAAGATTTATCATCAATTTGATAATGATGAGTTATTAAGTGAAATGCATATATCAGAGAATATGGCATTGAATGATATTATACAAAGGATAGATCTATACCATATGAAATTGCCTAAATCTTCAGGTAAAAATAATAATACAAGTAGTAGTATAAACCAAACAGCATTCCTCGCACAGCTAAATCCCTTAACCACTAATCCACTTGAATCTAGAATTAACACATCAAATTCTTATAGAATTACAAAACCAAATCATACCATCGCATCAAATATACCGTCTGGTAACCGTAGAAACACAATCTTATCACTGGGGAGTAGAAACAACTCTACATCAAAATAATCACAAAGTAGGAAAGGGTCACGTTCTAAACATTCAGTAAGTTCACATTCAATAAGTGTTAATGATGGTTCCTCATCCCCATCACCAGGTTATTTCATATAACATCTTGTATTTACTAGTATATAATAATGTTATACCCTTAAAATTTGATGTAATTTCTCACAAGTATTTCGAATTGAGAAAATACGAAAAAACGCAGAAAAAAAAAATGTAAAACAGAAATTTGTGTATTGTAAAAGATTGAAGATGACCCGAAAGACGCTTCGAAACGGATCATTCAAAGTAATAGATTGATAAGAAGCGTCTTTACTGTGTCTGTAGTGAGTGACATTGATATAGAATATCAAAAGCAAAATTGTTTGAACCATAACCATAGAATATTTGTCGTTGAAGTATAGAAATTTTTAATGGTGTCCAGTTCGAATAAGCTTGGATCTGGATGGAAACCCATGGATAATTTCGTCAAAAATAGACCCATGTCACAACCTTCATCAAGACCCAAATCAAAGGGACCATTGCCACGTCCCAGAGGTAGAGTCCCACCGATGTTAAGCAATGGACAGGCTACAATGATCCGTAAGAGAAACTTGTTGGATAAGTGCAAACAGAACAATAAAACCAGCATGAAACAAAGTCAACTTTTACAACAAAAAAAATTTACTGTAATGACCCTTGATAAATTTGTCCCACAAGTGAAGAAAGAATTGTCAGAACCAACATTACCGATGGGATCAACCCCTACTTCTTTATCTTCAAAGTCAAACACGTCAAACTCAAATTTTCAAAGCGCGTCAGTAAAGACTGGCGCCAGTCAACAAACGGCAGAAAATAATATTACATCAAATGATAAGAGGGACAATACCGCTTCTGTGAAAGATGAAAGTAATGATAACTTATCGATCAGTGTCACTCCAAGCAAGAAAGATTCCAGCGAGAATGTACGTAAATTAAAGAAAAGAATTACTAAATTGGAGACTAAATTAAGTGGGTATAAACAAAATGAAATATTTTTTAGAAAGAATACAAGTATTATCACTGATGAAATATTTGAAAATCAATTCAAGATGGCAAGTATTTATGGCCAATTGGCTGTGTTAAAGGAAAACAATCAAAATCTAAATAATTTCCAAGATTATCTTATTAACGATTTAATTAATACTAAATTGGATTATAAAATGGTTAAACAAAATTTAGTGGAAGGAATAACAAAACATTTTGAAACTTCTACAAAGATACAAGAAGAAAAATTATCTAAAGTTAATGATCTTACAACATTTGCGCCTACAATTAAAGGTGAAGATGAAAAGGATGAGTATTTGGTAACTTCTATACCACTCCCTCAATCTGTCAAGGAAAAAGAAACGGCTGAACATGATGACCTTTCTGTAATTCCCACATCTGCTCCAGTTACCATCCCCATTACTACTACTCCAACTGAACCTATTACATCAATTCAAATTCAACCACCTATAACGCGATCACCTGCATCATTAAGTCCTAGTATACCCGTCGAACCCATTAAGTCTACAAAAACTGATCAAAATTCTACTTTCAATGAAATTATTAATTCAAAGGAGAACAGGGATAACATCGTCACTAAGAACAATTTAAATAAATTAGAAACTGGTGTATTACACAGAATAACAGAATTAGAAGAATTAGAAATTTCGCTACGTAATGAAATTAATCATGTAGAGGAAAATTCCAAAATAATAGACGTTAGTGCAACCATGGAATCACCATATGTTAAGAATTTAAGAAATTCAATCTCTAATTATAATAAAGATTTAAAAAATTTACATACAATATTGAATAATAGAACTATTAATTTTCAATTATTACTGAATAAATCTGAAAAGGCATATAAAGCATTAGAACAAAGAAGAGTCGATGAAGCCACTGCCATGAAGGATTATATTGATAAATCACAAGCATACATGACAAATGCAAGTTCTCATATTACTAGATTAGAGAAAGGAAGCCAAGACTCACTCAAAATCATTAATGATTTGAAGAGGAAAATTAAGCAGCAAGGTACTTTTTTTGAAAAAGAGATCGATAATTTAAAGACAAAGCATGCTTCTGACATTGCTGCTACCGTTGCTGAAAAGAATAAAAACACAAATAATAACAGCTCGACCAGTGGGATAAATGAACAAGAATTTGAAAAAATGAATAGTGAATTGAAATCCTCACAAAACTTATGTTTATCGCAACAACACACTATTGAAATTTTAAGTCGAGAATTGTATAATGCTAAAACCGAGTTAAGCTCTTCAAATCCATATAATAATAATAACACAAATAATAATGGTGGAGTCACTAAAGCGACACAATTGTTATTAGACAATCAAAAGAAAAAATATGAAGAGAAGATTCAATTGGTTACTAATAAACTTTCACAGGAACTTGGTGTTGTGAAATCTCAGTATATTTCATTATTGAGTCAATACACACAATTAAACACTAACAAAAAAGTTATTGATCCACAATCTGTAGAAGTGAAAGAGTTATTGATAAAAGAACGTAAAAAATTCTTAGGTGATATTAAACAATGTTTGGATATTATATCAAAAGAAGCTTCATTAAAGGATACGATCAAAGGAAGAGATGTTAAAAACGCCACAGATTTATTATCTTTGGTGACAACTAAATTAATTGTTGCCGCTGATAATGCCACTTTAAGTAAAATGAAGAAAACTAGTGCAAATGGTTCCCAAACCACAAATATTGGAGGAACAAAAGTTTCTACTGCGCCAGTCCAATCTCCCTATGCGACAAACCCATCCCAACCAAAATCTGGTACAAGATCACCAAGCAAGGCACCAACAACAAATCTCAACACTACTAAACCTAATACAAGTCCTAAAATGATGACGTTTACGCACATAACTAGACCGTTACAATCACCACAAGCATCAAATACAAATACAGTTAATTCTGCTTCCACGACCCCGCCACCAGACGACTCTGGTATATCCGCGGTACATCATGTTAGACATGCAGCCACTGCTTCAACAATAAATGCAACATATACTACTACTACTACTACTGATGTCAAAGAAGAAAACAAGGCGGCAAGTGAAACAGATGTCAAACCTGATTTACATGCAGATGGCAAGACTACTAGCAGTAGATCACCTGATCCATCCGCCACTCAAGAGCCTAGTACAACCTCATAATTCAATAGCATAACTACATATAAACTCATTGACTTTATCATCTTTTACCATTATCATCTTTTAACTCTATTTTACATCCAATCATTCAGTCATTAATAGGCTGACTCAATGGATAATTCCACAGTGTAAAAATTGTGATTTTCCCAAACCTTCAATTTTTCGTCGAAGCTCATCGCCAAATTTGTTTTTTAGACATTTAAAAAAATTTTCGAGAATTCAAGATCTTTAATTGATTGCTTATAGAAGCTTTCAGGTTGGTCTGTAGAAGCCTTTGCAAAGAATTATCATTTGTTGATATAATCTCATAAGAACAACTCTCGAGAAAAGCAAAAGAATAATGGCTAGTAACGATAAGAAACAATCCGGTAGAGCTCGTCTTTTAGGTTCTGCCTCTGCAGGTATCTTAGAAATTGGTGTTTTCCATCCAGTGGACACCATCTCTAAGAGATTAATGTCTAACCATACCAAGATTGCCAATGGTTCTCAATTGAACTCTGTTATCTTCCGTGATGCTGCAGAATTATCTCTTGGTAAGAGATTATTATCTTTATTCCCCGGTTTAGGTTATGCTGCTTGCTACAAAGTGCTTCAACGTGTTTATAAATATGGTGGTCAACCATTCGCTAACGAATTCTTAAATAAACATTTCAAACAAGATTTTGATTCTGCATTTGGTGAAAAGACTGGTAAAGCTATGAGATCTGCCACCGCTGGGTCTATGATCGGTATTGGTGAAATTGTTCTTTTACCATTAGATGTCTTAAAGATTAAAAGACAAACAAACCCAGAATCTTTCAAAGGTAGAGGTTTTATTAAGATTCTAAAGGATGAAGGTATTTTCAATTTATATAGAGGTTGGGGTTGGACTGCAGCTAGAAATGCACCAGGTTCTTTTGCTCTTTTCGGTGGTAATGCCTTTGCTAAAGAATATATCTTAGGTTTACAAGATTATTCTCAAGCTACATGGAGTGAAAATTTCATTTCATCTATTGTAGGTGCTTCAGCTTCATTAATTGTTTCTGCGCCATTAGATGTTATTAAGACTAGAATTCAAAATAGAAATTTTGATAATCCAGAAAGTGGGTTTAAGATTGTTAAGAACACTTTAAAGAATGAGGGTGTTACTGCATTTTTCAAGGGTTTAACACCAAAATTATTAACCACTGGTCCTAAATTAGTCTTCTCCTTTGCCTTAGCACAATCTTTAATTCCAAAATTCGATGTTTTACTTCAAGGTAAGAATTGATTAATAATAAATTGATAAATTAATAATAGAAAAAAAAAAAGAAGTTTGAAATTTTATATAAAACAGAAAGAAGTTAAGTTAATGAATGATTAATTGTATAGAACACTTATAGATATTTTTTCTTGTATAAAACAAAAATGTATATATGTAATTGAAAAGAATAGTTATTTTCCTTTAATAAGAATGAGTACAAGGGAATTTGTTTACACTTTTGTTAGTGGTGAGATTACAGATGCATTAATAGTGATTGACCGAAGTAATGCACATCTTGTTTATGCTTCGTTGGGTAAGAATAAACCTGCATTATTGAAGATTGCAAAGGATGATTTCAATAAACTATATAAGAAACTACATTCAGAATATAAATTTGAATGTATAACAGATGAAATAAAGGCAAAGCAACCAAGATTGAATGATATAATTGAAGAATATAAAAAATTATTAAGTTGTGAGAAACATTATTATGATTGTACTATACCGTATGATTATATATTTGGTACACCATTCCAAAGAAAGGTCTGGATTCAATTACATAAATTAACCCCAGGGAAGACAATAAGTTATGGTCATTTAGCAGCTGAAGTTGGATCACCGAAGGGACAACGTGCCATTGCTAGATCTTGTGCCTCTAATAAATTAGCTTTATTGATACCGTGTCATTGTGTATTAAATAATAAGGGAGAATTTCATGGATATCGTTGGGGTGTTGATATTAAGAAACAATTTTTACAAAGATTATAATATTATTAATATGTATTTACAAGTATATATAGAGTTTTTAGTTCTAATTTTCCTTTGAAAGTATTTCTTTATGTTGTGACAAAGAATTTACAAGTTTATTTGATAATAATTGTAAATTATTTATTAGGGACCCACCTGCATTTGATTGTAAATTAGCAATTAACATTTGATAAATTTGTTCATGATCCCCATTAATTTCATTAAATTTATTAATCCAATCTAAATTTAATATTTGTCCATCGATGACTGCACCCAGGGGAATTAATTTCCCCTTTGATTGTTTAATTATATTGAAGATTTGATTCATTATTGATGAGTCCACGGTTGAATATGAAATTAATGCTGTGGGACCTTTAATTAATTTATTAATTGGATGATTTAACAACAATTGATTTGAATATTGTGAATTATCATATGGTGCCACTGGGTCAATACGATTCATATTTTTCAAATAAACTTTAAATAAATTATTTCTTAAATGAGTGAAATTAATATTCAATTGATTTAATTGTAATCTTAGTTGATGATCTTCTTGTTTTAATAAATTATTATAATGAACAAATAAGATCATTTTATTATCTTCCCATATTGATTTGTATTGATCCATTAATAATGTTTTCCTTGAATTTAATGGTTTCACCGTCAATCGAGGGGAATCACTAATATGTTTTGCAGTGATAACGGGTGGATACCTACCCCCCTGACAAATTATATTACTATGAAAATATCTATTTGTAATAATAATATGATTATACCCACTTCTTCTTAACATTTCTTTGTGTTTATACTTAAATCTTTTTGAATCCTATCTTATATATTTGTTAGGACTGTCTCTTTGATATCTTAAAAGTGATATTTAATAAATTTTAAAGATATAGAAAAAACAGAAGGATTGATTGAAAGTTTAAATAAACAAATTTCAATATAGAGATAATAAAAGAGGCAGAGAAGATAAATAATTATGGATAGATACAATAATTTTATGAAACCGTATCCTAATACAGCGATTGATGAACCGATTTCACAATTATCAATAAAGGAGGAAGAAGAAGAAGCAGAAGAGATATTACCATTACTTAAAGAATTTTTAAGAATATATGAATTAACGATACAAGATTATCAAACTTTCACACCTGAGATACAATTACAATGGTGTGAAATATTAATCCAGGTGTCGAGAGATGAAGCTTTCATATCACAATATACCATTAATGGTGAAAAGTTAACATATAAATTAAATACAGAACAAATGAATCGTAATTGTAATATAATCATTGAACACTCGATGAAAGTGATGACCAAGTTAATTAGATTAAAATATGGACCCGCATATTATTTAATGGGATGTCTTTATTCGCATAAATATAAAGTGCCCATAACATTTCTTGATCATGATGATACAAAAGCTTTGGAATATTATGATAAAGGTGCCAAATTAAAACATAGTGAATGTTGTTATCGATGTGGTATATGTTATGAATATGGTAAGGGGTGTGTTAAAGATATCAATAAAGCTATAAGATATTATGAGCTTGGGGCTATGAAATGTAATAACTATGATTGTATGTTTAGATTAGGACATATTTATTTATATGAATTACAAGATGTTAAAGAAGGTATGAAATGGTATGAAATGGCACAATTGCACGGTTCAAACCATGCATGTTTTGAAATGGGTAAGATATATGAATTTAATGGATTGAATGACAAGTTGAAGTTCTTATTAAATGATAATAAGATATTTAAAGATTATAAATTATCGTTAAAATATTATTATCGTTGTGCAATGAAATATAATTATTCCTTGGCACAATGGAAACTTGGATATTGTTATGAACAAGGTTTGTTAGGGTTACCAATTAATGGGATCAAGTCATTATCATGGTATTATAAATCTGTGACAAATAATGATAAGATAATAAATATAATGAGTGTCTTGGGTATAACCGGATGGTATATTACAGGTATTCCTGGGGTAATGAACCCCAATTGGTCCCAGGCATTACAATGGGCCATCAAGGCATGTAATACTGTATCTGGTAATCAGACCAGTGTTAAACTGAAGGCAGAACGTTGTCGAGATATCTTATTGCAAGAATTGGAGTAGCTGGCGAGTCGAGCGAGAGTCGAACGGCGCCCACCATAATATGTAAGGGACAGTAATATGTAATATATATATTTGTTTTCTAGAAAAACCACCATAAATAATATATTATAGTAATATTAATTATAGCAGTGGGATAAGCTCAGTCGGAGACAGCGGAGTTTGCACAGCCGATGACATATAAGAAGTAGATAACAGAGGTGTATTCTTTCAGCGAGATACATTAGTATTTATATAAGAGAGTGTGTGTAAGGTATAAGATCATAGAGTATAAGATCATAGAGTATAAGATCATAGAGTATAAGATCATAGAGTATAAGATCAATTGACTACGGTAAGATATACAAGACTATAATGCTATATTGCCATAATGCTATACTACTATAATGCTACAATGATACAACGATTAACTACACTGCTATAATAACATATTAAGAGTATATTGATATATTATTACACAATAATACAATGGTTAACTCTTAACATGTACTATATTAAGAGTATATTATACTATAATACTATATTGGGAATATAATATACTATATTACTATATTATGCTATAACAATGACAAGGACAATGATCAAAGTATAAGTGCCCCCCCGGCGAGTCGAACCGCGCTCTGCCTCTTTTATTTTTTCGATAAAAAAATTCTCGGCTTTCCAATTTTGAAAAAGAAATAAAACGCTGCTCGTTAAACGCAGAATCCGACAAATTGTCGTTGTTTATTGGCTGGCCGAGGCACAATATTATCATTATGTGAGGTAAACTATTGTTCTCGCTCACTTTTCCACTATTATTATTATTACGATCACCACCACTGCCAATATTTCAGATATCCATTAATGCAATATTCAGACTATCATCAACAGTTTATTATATGACAAATAATTAATTTAACTGGCTAGATTAATTTATTACCCCAGGAACGATACGAGAGGAAGATTTATATAAATATTAACTGCTTTCTTTTAAGTTGTTGTTGGGTATAAGTTATTTTGTTGTAGTCTCAAGATGACAAAACTTTCATCAAATTCTATTTACAATCTTTCACATCATATCCCATCGGATATAAATACTATACCATCATCACAAACAAATTTAAACTCAGAAAATAATATGACAAAGGAAACTATTAATATCGGTGGCAGATCATCAAAATTAGCCGTGGTACAATCAATTTATGTTAAACATTTAATAGAACAATTTACACAAAATCAATATTTATGTAATATCATATCCAGGAAAACTTTAGGTGATCATGTACAGTTTAAACCATTATATTCATTCGGTGGGAAATCTTTATGGACAAAAGAATTGGAAGATTTATTATATTGTGGTATGGAATCAAATATTAATAATGAATATTGTCTTGATATGATTGTGCATTCATTAAAGGATATGCCCACAAATTTACCCGACGGGTTTGAACTGGGGTGTATTGTCAAACGTGAAGACCCTACTGATTGTCTGGTCTTTGCCCAGGGTTCAAGTTATAAGACTTTGGAGGATTTACCAAATGATGCTAATATTGGTACCTCGTCAATTAGAAGAAGTGCACAATTGAAAAGAATGTTCCCCAATTGGAAATTTAAAAATATTAGAGGTAATATTCAAACAAGGTTGAATAAGTTAGATTCTCCTTCTACTTCTGAGGATGGTCGTCCAGAGTTTGATGCCATCGTATTGGCCTCAGCTGGGTTGATTAGATTAAATTTACAAGATAGAATTTCACAAAGATTAAATACATATCATGCCGTAGGGCAAGGTGCTCTAGGGATTGAAATAAGGCAAAATGATACTAAGATATCCTCTATATTAAATCAAATTGAAAATATTGAAGCCACAGTATGTTGTCTAGCCGAAAGAGCTTTATTAAGAACCATGGAAGGTGGGTGTTCTGTCCCCATTGGTGTCACTTCATTGTACAGGGATAATAAATTAACACTTAATTGTATTGTGATAGATTGTGATGGAGTGGAATTTGTAGAGGATTCAATGACCGTAGAAATTGTGGATATTCATCAGGATTCAATGAAATGTGGTCAAGATTTAGCATATAGAATGATTCAAAATGGTGCAGGGGAGATCCTTGAATCAATTAATGCATCTAAATATCTTTGATTTTATTGAAACAAAGCTTTCAATCATACTTATATATAGTCTATTATTTCTTTATTTATTTATTTATTTATTTATTTATTTATTTATTTATTTATTTATTAATTAATTTATTGTTTTTTTCCAAGGATTCAAGGATTCATCTCTGGGAATGATTTAATTATTCCTGTGTCTTGCCATTCTTCCATTAATATACGTAGTCTGGCAGCACCAACAAATCTTTTATCAGAAACACTCATCGTCATATCATTCGCAATTATTTCTAATAATTTTCTGCCTTGATTACCATACGTTTGTAAAAATTGTAATGCTGATGCATCCCACCAACTGCCAAGTATAACAAAATGTGTGTTTGTAAGTAAATTTATAGGTAAATTGGCCATTCTTGCCACAAATGTCCATCCAGCGTTTATATTCCAAATCTTATTATCTATCTCATTTGGTAATTTAACTTCATTTAATCTTGTTATAACAGAATATAATGTTATCATACCATTCATCCTTTCATCATATGTAGTGTCAGTTTCCCAAATCTGTTCAGAATTACGTTTCCAACCCATATTATTTCTACCTTGTTCCGTGTCAATGGAACAGGTAAATCCAATAACAAAGGGACATTTCTTCACAAATCTTGATATTAAGAAATCGGATAATTCAGGATATTGATTTAATAAGAATGTAGTTAATCTTGCCAACGGTAATGAATTTTCTGGTTTAACACTAATTTCAGATTCACTTTGATGTACAATAGCCTTTGCGACAAAATTTAATATCCATTGATATGCAATATCGGAATGTTCACGAGTTTGATTGATTAATACTATTAATTCATTTTCAATTAATTGTAATTGTTTCCATGAATGGGTTAATTGACCAAATTTGGGATTAATCTTACGTTTTTGTGTCATTATTGGTGATTTAATTGGTTTCTTAGCATTTTTAATAGGCAATACAATTTCATCTTTAATGGTTTGAATTCGTTGCTTATAATGCCAAAATGTCTTTTCAATATTATCGAAATTTGTTATATATTTAGCTGATGCTTCTTTCTTTTGCTTGGCTAACAATTCTTTCTTTGTCCTAGCGGCTTCCTCTTGGGCTAATTTAGCTGCTTGTTCTTTTGATAATTTTTCAGCTTTCAATCTAGCTTCTTCTTTGGCCTTTGCTTCAGCCTCCGCTTTACGTCTTGCTTCTGCTTCACGTTTTAATTTCTCTTGCTTGGCTCTTTCAAGTTTTCTTAATCGTTCTTCTTCAGTACGTCTTTTCTCTTCACGTATGAACTCAATTTGTTTATTATTATCCTTTGATATTATTTGTAGTTTAGTTGATAATAATTCACTCAATAAATTGATAATTTTCGTATCATTATTCGTGCTCTTATTATCATCATTAGTGAAATATGTTGATGCAAGTGGTGTCTGTTTATGGTTCATTATCTCAACTCTATTAATCGTCAAGGGACTCAATTCATTCATTGAATATGGTAATTTATCTGTTTCATGGATTAATTTGGCAATTTGTGATTCTACTGTCGGGTCTAATTTATAATCTTCTTCATTTTTATCTTCTTCATTTTCGATTTTATGTTCAACTAATGATTCCTTATCAGAGGATGAATCGAATGTCACAATTTCTTCAGAATCTGATGATGATAAATAATCGTCTAAATTGAATTTCATATTATACTAAAGAAGAATGGATTGCCTTGTCTTATAGTTCTATTGATTATAAGTAAATATTGATCTTTACTTTGAAATATTTTTCATTTTAAATTCATTGAAAGGTAAAAAAATTTAAGCTTGATAATATAAGAAGTGAAGAGCTCATCGCTAATTGAAGACAGAGTTAAAAGGAACAAACACATAATGGCAAGCTGGAAATCACACAAGGCAAGAAGACAAGTGAAAGAATCCGATCTATCAGATGGAATTCCACCACAAAATGGTACCGTTTTCAATCAATGGTATAATAAATGGTCTCATGGTTCTTCATCATCAAATAATAGATTTGTTTCACCATTTAGATTAAATGTGGAGAAAGATAGTGGTACCACTGCATCAAGCCATGATTGTCACACATTCTGTTTATATTTTGCTCGAGGATGTTGTGCATTGGGACCTAAATGCCAATATTTACATCATATCCCTGATTCACATGAAGATAAACCTTCCTCTAGAGTGAAAGATTGTTTTGGTAGAGAGAAACATTCACAATATAGAGACGATATGAGTGGTGTCGGGTCATTTCAATCATTAAATCCCACATTATATATTGGTGGGATATCAAATGCCTTGAATGAAAAACCATTAAAACCTATTCAAATTGAGAATAGACTAAAATATGTTTTCACTCCATTGGGACCCATTGAGAAAATACGATATGTGGAGAATAAAAATTGTGCGTTTATTAAATTTAAAGACACTATAAATGCAGAATTTGCTAAAGAAGTTATGTCAAATCAAAGTTTATTACTCCCGAATGATAAAGAATGGGATAGAAAAATGGATGGGATGGGATTATTAGTGAAATGGGCACATGAGGATCCTGATCCCAACGCAAAGAAGAGACGTGCCATGGAACAACATCAATCTTCATTGAAACTTATGGAATCGTTATTAAAACAATATGATGATGATGATGATAGTGAAAAGAATAAAGATAAGATTAAGTTCACTGAAAATAAAGCTAAATCATCTCCAGAACCTGCTCCAAAAAGACAAAAGCAAAAACCAATTGACACGCCACCAGCTCCATTGGTGTTAGGTTACAATTCAGATAGTGATTAGCCTATATAATTACATAGTTTTATATATTTCATAGTAATAATCGGTATGATTGTCACAGGACACGACACACAAAGACTTGAAAGTTACACAAAAAAACAAAACAAATAAAGTGAAATTTAGAGAAATGGAATTAAACAAAGACCTTGAATTATCCATCGATGAGTGTAATCCACTGATCTTAATACAGTGAATCGTAAGAGTATACGGTATATTGCCATTATAAAACAGTCATCATGAACGTGTTTAACATGTTCCCCATGGAAAACAACAATAATAACAATAATAACAATAATAACACAATGAATAATGATAATAACGCGAAAAATGGAGATCTTGTAAACACTAATGCTAGAGATAGTTTTAGTACATTTTTCGATACCATGGGTGGGAATGGTAATAATAACAACAATAATAACAACAACAATCCAAGTGAATTTGTTTCAAATCAATCTCCCGGCATGAACATGGGTTCTCCATTTGAACAAAATAATAATAATAATAATAACAGTATGATGGATGCGCTTTCACCACAAGATGGGATGATGCAAAATAATCAAAGACAGCCACAAATGAATATGGGGAATAACCAGTCTAATCCAAACCAACTGTCTCCAACCACACCACAACAGATCCTATTGTTTAATAATAATAATGCTAACAATAATAATAATAATAACAGTTCAAATAATATGAATTTTCAACCACAACAAATATTATCTAATCAAGGCTCTCCAATTATGCCAAATGGATCCCCTTTGAATGGAAATAACGACTATGGGATGTCACAAGGTAATATTAACCCAACTGTAAATCCTACTGTTAATCCAACTGCTAATCCATCTAACAACAATAATAATAATAATAATAATAATCCACAATTCTCTAATAACATCAATAATAACATTCCACAAAATATGAATAATAGTCCAAATAATCCAAATATGAGAGGAACTAATGGTGGGAATAACGGTGGAAACAATAATAATGCATTTACTGATAGAGCTGCCATGTTTTCTAGTTTACAACAGAAGCAACAACAGCAACGATTTTTGGCGTTACAACAACAACAACAGCAACAGCAGCAACAGAGAATGCAACAACGTAATATGAATTCACCAATACCAAATAATGTTATACCGAATACTGTAGATAATCCTAATTCAAATAGTTCACCAATTCCAAGACCTCTATCATTAAACACAAATACAAACCCACAAGGAAATCCAAATAATAATAATAACAGTAATAGTAATAATAATAATAACAATAACATGACTCCAAGTAATCAATTCAATCATTTAACTCCACAACAACAATTACAACAGCAACAACAGAAAAATATTTTACAAAGTTTAAGTCCTGCTGCACAACAAAAGATATCGATGGAAGTTAATAACAAACAATATGAACTGTTTATGAAATCATTAATTGAAAACTCAAAGAGAAGAAATGCTCCTTTACAATCAATTCCAGAGATTCAAAATAGGAAAGTCAATTTATTCTATTTGTCATTAATGGTTCAAAGACTTGGTGGTTGTGAACAAGTGTCAAGACAACAACTTTGGGGTCAAATCGCTAATAAATTGAGAATTGCTGATCCACAACAATTAGAGGCAGTTTATTATAGTTTACTATTCGATTATGAAAAATATATGAATACAGATGAAGGTAGAAAGGAATCGTTAGCCAAGAAGAATTTCTTACAACAATTTTTACATGAATTGTTAAGAAAGACTCATATGGAAAATGTCCAACAGAATCAACAACAGCAGCAGCAGCAACAACAGGTACCACCTAATCAAGGTATGCAAGCTCAGACACAATTCAATGATATCAATTATCAACAAAATAAGATGCAAAACAATCCAAACATGGATCCAAATATATCACTAAATAATAATAATAATATCTCTGGGATGGGCACACCAAATACAATGAATCCTGTTAACCTTACTGGTAATGCTATGAGAATAAATTCTCCCAGTGTAGGACCAGGTAATTTAAATTCAATGACTCCAGGTTCTCATGGGTCCCCACCATCCATTCCTGGTTCTGTAGCAGGTTCAACACCTGGTACTACTGGTGTGGGAGCTACTAAAAAAGCACCAAAGAAACCAAGAAAGCCAAGAGTGAAAAAGAAGACAAAGAAAGAATTAGAATTAGAAAGGAAACAAAAGGAAGCTGAAGAATTGGAACAAAAAAGACTTTTAGAAGCCCAAAAATTACAACAAAAACTAGTTCTAGAACAAAAGATTAAACAACGTTATGAAAGAGAACTTGCTAAATTACCAAAGGTTTATAAGAGAACTTTCATTAGAAATTATACACCAAAGGAAAGAAAGATTGATCATGTGAATGGGTATGATATCAATTATATTTCCCAAATTGGTGAAAAGATCGATTCGCATAAACCAATTTTTCTTTTCGCTCCTGAATTAGGTACCATTAACTTACATGCTGTTTCAATGTCCTTACAATGTAACAATCTTGGTGAAATTACCACTGCTTTGAATACATTATTAGTGGCTAGTGCAGATGTTCAAATAAAGATCTCATTAAACCAATATCCAGCATTACTAAATTCTTTAGCCAAATTAGCTATCAATTTATTAAATGATTTGTTATATCTTGAAACTTCTAACGATAATAAGAACACTTTAAGAAACAAGAATCTCTCTTTCATTTCGAATTATGCTGAACAATATGACGTAGAAAATTACTTAAACACAAAGCATTCCTCCTTTTCTACTGGTAATAAATCCATTGAGGAGACATTTAATGAATTTATCAAATCAAATGAACTTGATATTGATAATAGTGAACCAAACAAAGTTATTGTTGTGGATTCCCTAACTGGGTATGATGTTGATCAAGTTCCAGTGACTACCAGCACTTTGGATTTGGAAATCCCATCTAATTCTGATATTGAAGCTACCATGAATGAAAGACATAATTGTTCCCATAAACCAAGTGATAAATGGGCATTGTCACCAAAACCATTGAGATTGAAATTTGATGTCGATACTTTAAATATCTATGTTCCTTCTTACATGGAATCTTTAAAAAATGTCAAGACTGAAATCGATTCTCCATTCTCCAAGATTCATACAAGAGGTGCAGATGACACATCAGTTTTGATTTTAGATCAATTATCTACAATTTCAATGATCTTGAGAAATATCTCGTTTTCTGATATTAACTCCAACATTATGTCTCAAAATTATTTTCTGAAAAGATATTTTAGCGATTTATTATGGTTACTCTTTACAGATGATAAGATTTTCAAATTCCATAGAAAGGCTTTGAATTTGAAGAAGGATACTGTTATATCCTTGGCCAATATATCACACCATTGGAAAATGGAATCTTACACTTTTACCGTAACATTAGTTTTATTGATTATTAGTTTTGGTATTCCAAAAAGGACTGAAGACAAAGACAGCAATTTGACATTTGAAGAATATTCATTAAAAATCAGTAAGTATCAAAGTTTCGGAGTGGATACATTAGCCAAGTTACTCTCTATCGCCCATCCTAATAAAGACTATTTCAGAACTGTTTTATTAAATGATTTTGACAATAAGGATATCACTGTTAATGAAGATGTTAAAATTGCAAAGAAGCTTGTTGCCAAGTATAACGAAAAAGGTGACTTGTTTAATGATTTGATCTGTTATTTATTTTCTATCATTCCATTCCAACAACTTTCAGCACAACCATCTATTGTAGAAGATGTCTCTCCTGTCATATCACAGTCATTGACTGCCTTGTATCATTTGATTCTGCTTGTTATTGAAAATAATGATGATAAGGAAAATAAGACCGAAAACTATACTTTGAGATGGTTAACTAGTATTGAGAACCTGGGGCTGAACATGAAAAGATTGTACGAATTTTATCAAAGTCTAGCTTCTACTAAAAAGTCTTCTAGTAAGACATTTTACAACGGTTTGAGTTGCAAAATTGTGAGATTGTTAAGGCTCCTAATAAAAGAAAGTGCTGTTGATTCAGACTCGTGTAAAGAAATTGTCGAATCACCTTACTTACTTCCAAGTGAAGCAGAATTATTTAGAAACATGACCAACCCTGTTGCCGATTCCTCATTTGTTCATGAAATTGGTTTATTCTTAAAGTTAAGAAGTGAAATCTTAAACGGAACTTAAATATTAACTCTTTATTTAATTCATTCTATTTTATCTAAATCAAAATAGTGAAGTTTGTAACAATATCTATTAGACTGAAATATATACATCTGATAAAATATAATTCGATAAAGGTGTTCATTTTTACATATGATTATATAACCTCAATATCACTATCATCGAGATCTTCTAATTCCTCCTTCTCTTTCGCCAAGTATTCTGATATTTTGTTAGCAAGGTTCATATCCGCAGTTATATCAGCAATCTGTTGTGTACTCATCTTCTGTAGCTTAGTATAATTTTTGACCTTCTTTCTGATGTTGAAATAATCGATATTAGAAACACCAGGAATCTTTAACAAATTCGTGAATAGCTCAGAGGAAGGTTTCGGGGTACCTGTCTTCTTACTTGTATTCTTTCTTAAGGTGGCACCAAATGAAGAGGCTTCATTTGGATCTGGTTGTTCACGCCCAAATTTCAGTTCTAATATCATATTCACAGTTTGAAGAGGAGAAGATGACCATATAATCTTTAATGTAGGGAAACGGGTCACTATTTTGGTAAGCTTCAATTGTATTTCAAACTGTGACAATTTGCTTGATATAGCTGGTGTTGTTGAGTTGTTTTGGCTTCTGAAGCTACGTCTTTCACTGAAAGGTTCTAATGAAAACGATTGTTTTTGATCGAATTCGATCAATAGTGTTGGATACCTATAAAACTGTGTCATCTTTTTACATTGGGAGACCAATCTATTATTCTGTAAAGAGCCTATTAAATCAGACACAGATTTTCTTTCGATACATATATCTGGACTGATAATGTAATCCCCTACATTTAACATGCATGGTACAACTCTTATCCCATAACGAAAAAGAAGACCTGGCAAAGATGCATTAAATTCACGAGTATCGACGATCACAACATCTTGGGTATAAGTTTGAAACCCACTTTGACCACCTGCGTTTCTTGTATTTCTCCGATTCAATTTATTTAGTTTAAGCTTTCTTTCTGCCAGATTTTTATAATGTTTTAAATCTTCTGTTGTATCATAATGGCGGGATAAACTTGCATTTTCTTTAATTAATTTAGTAAAAGCATCCTTTTCCCTTTTGATTGCAGTTAAATGACTCTGTTCTTCAACACTATCACCATAGTACATGAAGAAAACTTTCGGTAGTGACCCATCATATGTGGCTCTGTATATCTCTACTCGACGAATAAAGGCTAAATCAGGCTCATACATAATGATATGTGAAGGTCTTATTTCTTGCAGTAGAGATTCATCGTTGATATTGGTAAATCTTTCTACTATTACCTGATCACAACTTGGGATGAATTCAAATTGCTCCTGCCTTTTCTTCCATGTTTCTTCTTGTAGGTGTTCATATTCGACTTCATCTAGCATATGGAAAAATTCTTGTTCTTCTTTTTTTTCTTTATTTGTATCTTGTTCTTCTTCATCTTCGTTCTCTCTATCTTCTGATAAATACGTTAAGTCATCATTGTCAATATCATCCACATTTTCTACGTCATTACTGAAATCTGCGTCTTGGATAGCATCCTCAATATCTGCACCAGCTCCAGAATTTCTTAAATGATCAACAGCGGCAACAGCAGCTGCTCCTCTTGTTCTTCTTCTCTTTGTATTGATTTGTCTTTTTGCAAATGCAGAACTAACATCTAGCTCTTGTTCTGATGGCTCTTCTTCTTTCCTTTTCACTTCATTAACAAATTTTGCACGTTCTTCCCTCAACTGTTTGTATACCTCCAATTTCCTCATCAAATATTGTCTAAACCCATCTTTCCTTTTAGATATTCTGATAATCTTCGATAACTGACGTACAGTAGACTTGTCAGAGCACACAATTAAAGTTGGTCCATTATTTGAATGTGATAATTTTTCATGCGATATGTCATCTAACATACTCAATAATTGGTCCCATTTTGGTAATTCCTCCAAACAATATTCTTTATTGTAAAAAAGTCTCTTTCGGGAATGAGAAATTACCAACTGGGATTCTTCCGCCATTAACCATGGTGACTCAGAATATTTTCTAGTAAGTGATGGTTTATTAGCATCTAAACTTAATTGCACCTCTTCATAAAAATCAACACAATCGCCCACTATCAGTAGTTTTAGTAACATCTTTAAGTATCTAATATCCTTCACTAATTGTTTGGATTCAAATGTAATTCTATGCCAATTTGGCATCATCACATAGTCTATAGATTTTAAAAAATTCACATCCAATACATTATCAATATTCCACCATTCCAAGGCCAGTTTAGGATTTGTTCTGTTCAATTCAGCAATACATTTTTTCAAACAACCCATTATCCCAAATTGAATTTGTGACATAGAATTTGACATCTCCACTCTAACTTCAATTACATTATTATTTTCATTCGAAGAATCATTATTCAATACAGAAGATACATCAACACGAAATCTGGGCCAAAGTAAAACATTTTTAAATTTTAAATCATTCATGCGTGTTTTTAGAGGGGAAAATTCTCTGATAAATGATTCAGGTGCCTCAGAAAACCCTTTAATAAACCCCCATTGGTTTTGAGATCTGTATATTTCAATGATAAATGATTCATTGGAGTAATCTCGAAGTGTATCTACGTTTAAAACAACCATCCCTGTAACTTTACTTGGATGTAGAATCCCAGATAGTAGATCAACAATTAGAATACGGGATGTGACACTGACTATCCCCCCATTGAGATATAACTGCCTTCTTTTATCCACACTCAATGAATCTGCTGTGACAACATGATACTCTCTATCATAAGGGTTTTCATCACTATTTGATTGACTTTCATTTTCCTCATTTTTAACATGATCCTCGTTTGTATCTAGCCAGGACAACTCTTGTAATTCATCACCTATCAATTGGTTATCATTAGGTGAAGCATTCATGACTATAACAAGGGATCTTTTCAAAACCTTTTCAATCTTAACCGGGGTAGCCAGTACATGCAATACATTAGCCACTATACTAGACATACCTAACCCTTTACCTACAATCATAAAAGGGTCATCAGTACTAATACAACTTTGTACCATTTCATATTGAAATGGAAGTGACAAAGATAGTTGAATATCCACTGGCCGTATTTCATCTAAATTAGGTCTCTTTCTAGCATTGTTACTGTTTTCTATAGGAATTAATGGGTACAAGGGTATATCATCATATTCTTCATTTGGAGTCACCTCTTTGGGTTTCTCATCAGTTGTGTTAGGGACCAATGTAGCCCTTTCTTGTTTGTTGTCATCGATCTTTTCGTGTTGGTAATTTGATCTTAATTGGTTTTCTTGGTCAGCAAGTTCTAATTGAATGTTTTCGCTATCAGAATCATCATCATTATAAAACAAACTCTTTGGCATTGTTTGTATTCAAGTTTTACTCTTAATCCCTGGTAAGACTAACTCTAGTCAACTCTCATTATTCTTCTCATTTAACTGCTCATTGAATATTTAATATGTCAATCTTTAATAAAACACCTTAATCCGAGATATCGATAATTTTTCATTGAATTTGAAAACATTGAAAAATTTTAGAGAAGATGCAGTGATGAACACCACCATTGAAATATCGATAAGAAGCTAAGAATAACACTGGAAAGAGATTAATATTTGCAATAATAAAACAAAACAGGATCTAAAAAATATTGTATAACTTGAAAGGAAAAAAAGAAGAGCTTTGAAGATTGAATTTCTATTAGGAGGTTATAAAAAGATACATTACATAAGAAGAGAATTATGTCAATTAGAGAAGAATATAATAAGAGGGTGAACCCTTCAATTTCATTGGAATTCTTTCCACCCAAGACTGAGTCAGGTAAAAACAATTTATTAGAACGTATTCGTAGAATGAGCGTTATGGATCCAAGTTTCATGACAGTTACATGGGGTGCAGGTGGTACTACGGCATCCAAGACTATCAATTTAGCTACAGAGATTGCTAAGACATACAATGATATCCCAGTGTGTATGCATTTAACTTGTACAAATATGGAACCAGACATTATTGACAATGCTTTAGAAGAATGTCGTAAAGCAGGAATAAAAAACATTCTTGCGTTAAGAGGTGATCCACCAATTGATATGGATGATGCTCTAGATGAACATGATGAGGATGCCATGGACGAGGACGGTAATATGCTCTCTGATGACACAAATAAATTTGTTTATGCCGCTGATTTAGTAAGATACATAAAAGGTAAATATGGTAATGAGTTTTGTGTTGGTGTGGCAGGTTATCCCGAAGGTCATTTTGATGTCTCTGGTGAATATGATCAGAATCCAGTAAGAGATTTAGTATATTTAAAACAAAAGATTGATGCTGGGGCAGATTTTGTGATAACCCAATTATTTTATGATGTAGATAAATTTGTTGCATTTGAACAAATGTTTAGAGACCAAATATCAATGGATATACCGTTATTCCCTGGTTTGATGCCAATTAATTCATATCTTTTGTTTAATAGAGCCGCTAAATTATCTCATGCTTCGATTCCACAAAAGATTTTAGATAGATTCCCATTAGAGATACAATATGATGATGACGCGGTGAAATCTATTGGTGTAGAGATTTTAATCGAGATTATTGAGGAAATATTTAAGAGAACACAAGGAAGAATAAAATGTTTCCATTTTTATACATTAAATTTAGAAAAGGCTATTGCACAGATTGTTTCCCAATCTCCAACATTATCACATATCTTGGAAGAAAGTGATGATATAGGTAACGATATATTTACTCAAGCTGATGGTGGCAGGAATGCTTCTGGTACTACAGCCGCTGTTGAATTTGGTGATGATGATTTAGAAACTGTTAAATCTATAAATGAAAATAATGCAATTACAGATAATGATGGAGATATGATGTTAATTGATGATGTTGATAATAATATATCATTAACTGCTGATGTTAGGAAAAGAAGAAGAAGATCAAGTGTCATATCTGCCGAGGTAATCAAGAATCGTGTATATATTCATAAGGGGCAAGACGCTCCAATAACAGAAAATATTCCATCGAAAAAATTTTTAATATCTATTTCTAAAGGTAGAGGGACCTTGGGTCGTGATGCTACATGGGATGAATTTCCAAATGGTAGATTTGGTGATTCACGTTCTCCAGCTTATGGTGAAATTGATGGGTATGGTCCAACTATTAAAGTGAGTAAGAGAAAGGCTTTAGAACTTTGGGGTCAACCTACTACAGTGACCGATTTGAAAAATATTTTTATTAGATATTTAGAAGGGTCAATTGATGCAGTACCGTGGAATGATCAGAGTCTTTCTGCTGAAACGGCATTCATTCAAGAAGAATTAATACAATTGATTGAAAGAGGTTATTTAACTCTTGCCTCTCAACCTGCAACGAATGCATCATTAAGTTCAGATAAAATTTTTGGTTGGGGTCCAAGAAATGGTATGATTTATCAAAAGGCCTTTGTAGAAATGTTTGTTTATAAACAACAATGGGAAACTGTATTAAAACCTAAATTAGAACATTATGGTCGTCGTATTGTTAGTTATTATGTGGGAGATTCACAAGGTCATTTTGATACTAATCTAGATAAACATAGTTCAAATATTGTCACATGGGGGGTGTTTCCAAACAGTCAAGTGATTCAAACGACTAGAATTGAAGAAGAATCATTTAAAGCGTGGAGAGATGAAGCATTTAGTATATGGTCAGAATGGGCCAAATTATTCCCGCGTAATACACCAACAAATAGTTTCTTAAGACAAGTTCATTCAGACTATTGTCTAGTGTCAATTGTACATCATGATTTTATAGAACCTGATGAGTTGTGGGAAATTTTGTTGGATTGATAAATTGATAAAGAATATATAAGATTTTAGGTATATATAGTTGTATAAAATATTTCTATATTTTGGGGTATTTAAAGATTTTAAGTTGTGGCTTTCCTCTTTCTTGAACCTTGTGTAGTGGTAGCGGTTGATCTATCTCTTTGTAATTTTTGTGTTAAATAATCATGTACTTTTAAATCTCTATTTTCATTCCAAATTCTATTTATACCACCTAAAAATGTTGCATTTGTACTATTTTTTAGAATGAAAATTTTTTTATTAAAGATTGTACCTTGTTTAATTATTATTTTTGCACCCAAGGCACAATTCCCCCATTTCATTGGAAATGTTGTTATGGCAAAGAATACCATACCATTTTTACCTTGTATAGTAAATTTAAACATATCATTATCATGAGATATTGAATTTAAGTGGGAGGATGTATTATTATCATTATCCATATCAATTTGTGTAATAACGTTTTGTCTTAATTGTGGTTGATTTGGATTTTTCAATTTACTTGCATTTAATCTATCCACACGTTGATTTTTGGGATCTAATTTAATATTAATATCATCTAATTGCGATTGCTTTGATCTTGAGATATTTTCTACCATTAGGATTTGAAATAAAATATCTCTATCTAAGATCATCATTATTGGTTTATTATTTTTGTTATTAGTTTCTCCGGTCCAGGGTAAATTTTCATAAGATTTAATAATCATTTGTTCTCTACCAGATAAAAAATCTTTTTTCAAACTAGCTAAATCAATTTGTTGAGTGATATCTAATGCAATTAAACCAGACATGATAAAATAGTAATATCTGACTAAACTAAGAAAAAAAACAAAAAAATAAGATGGATTAGGGATGTCAAATGAAGATCTTATTTTTCCTCCTTGAAACAAACAATGTAATATGTCTATCTTAGGTATATAGATATATACTAGTTTTACTTGAAAAAGTATCATTGTATATCTTTTAAACCATTCTTTTGTTTACAATTTACCATACAAAAAAAAAATAAAAAAAAAAATAAAAAAAAAGACGAGATAAAATTTTCAAAGATCGGAAAAACTCAAACAAGGAGTTAATCCGTGGACAATAGGTCCTGATCGAAAACAATAGGCCCCGATTTTCTTTATGCAAGTTGCCGGAAATTTATTTCGTGATAGTTTTTCCATCTTTCGGAACAAGACATCCATTTTCGGTAAAACGAGATCTCCCCTGAAAAAGAAATAAATCTCCAAAAAAACGCCAAAAAGCTAGGTTTACCGGATTTCCGCGACTGTCCGAATATCGAGACATTTAACAATGAACAGGTGGAAAAATTGACGGGCATCTTCGTTTTGTGGGGCTCGTTACCGGACGACTTCCCTCCGGGGGGGTAAATCCTTTGTCCACGATGTGAAGATTCATTCTTATACACAACATATATATATTTTCTATTAAGCAGATGAGTAGTCTGGACTTTCGGCATAGTGTTTCCCGATACGAGCCTTATTTCCATGTTTCCATTGAGAAGTGCAGTAAAATGAAAGAAAAGAGAGTGATGATATCATAATACAGTTTGTGTTGGACAAGTTTTCCAGGAAAAGTGGACTATGCAATCAGCATCGCATCAAGGTTTGACACAGCGCAAGACACCAGTCAAATACTGACATCCGCAGATGGTGTTCAGGGGAAATTAAAGTCGTTCCCCTGAGTAATACTATCTATATGAGTATTACTACTGACTTATAAGTAAGTGTGTTAGGAAATTTATTCAATGGGGGGGGGGGGACGGAAAAACTGTATTGTAGCCTCGCATGAAGGAGTGACAGGGTGGTTTTTTCCGGCGCACGCCTGCATCTGTCCACAACGGGGTGTCCGGCCGGACACAATGGCGGCCGGATAAACTCCGCCAGCAGTGGGCATTGTTTCTTTTGTCTGTGCGAAAAGAATAGTGCTTTTTTCGTTGTTTTTTTTTCGCCAGCAGTGGAAATAAGGAAATGTGCGAAATTCGTCCGAGTTCCGGTTGTTCGAGCTCTGAAAAGCGAGGTGGCGTGCGAAAAGCAGTGGGAACATGCGCGCAGCCAGAGGAAAATAAAAGAGTTTGAAAGCTTTTGCAATGACACACCGTGAATTGGGAAACTGGAAATACAATAGATATCTTCCTGCAGATTATGATTAGATCAAGAAGACGACCTTTGATTTATTTGCTTACACAATAGACAGACAAAAGGACAGTCGGGAAAGAAGTAAATAATTCGTTAAGTAATGGAAGATAGTGTTCCGGTACTTTAAAACAGTAAAGATATATTGAGATATATATATATATATATATATATATATGAGAGTGCGAATATCTTTAAGTGTGCTTTCAAAGGTTCTATCTTAAATAACCAACACTGTTATATATAGAAGGAAACATATATATATATATATATATATATATATAACAAACACATTAAAACAAATGATTATGGAAGATTCATATATGCTTTTATCTAATTGTCAAATTAGTAGTTATAAGATTATGAAACAAATTGGATCCGGTGCATATGGTCTTGTGTTTCATGTCGCTGATATCTTCTCAAATGCAAATTTTGCCATGAAAGTGATATTAAAATCACATCTTTTCCATTTACCAAAAAATGTTAAGAAGACAGAAATACTGTTAAACCAATTACTTCATGATTTATCTAAAAATGATTATAAGTTATCTTTATCTAGTGTGGATTTAGAATCAATCGTTACAATGACAGATATTCAATTAGAAACTAACCCACAATATAAAGAATTACAATTACATTTAAAAGTTCATTCACATCCAAACGTCGTCACCATACATCAAGTTATGGAATCAAATTTTGCTACTTTTATAATAATGGATTATTACCCAACGGATCTTTTCACCTCCATTGTGGATGATAAACATTTCACTCAGGACGGTGCCTTGGTGAAAAAGGCAATGATTCAACTATCTTCCGTGTTAGAATATTGTTCATTACTTAACGTTTATCATTGTGATTTAAAACCTGAAAATATCCTGTTGGATAAATTCGATAATCTTTATTTATGTGATTTTGGTCTGGCTACCACTTCCAAAACATTAGATCCAAATATTTGCATTGGTTCATCATATTATATGGCCCCAGAAAGAATTAATATCGTGGGAAATGAATATTCTGGTTTAAACTCATATAAAACGGTGAAAGGTGATATTTGGTCTCTGGGTATCTTATTAATTAATTTAACATGTATTAGAAATCCATGGGCTAAAGCATCAATCACAGAGGATAAAACATTTGCATATTTTATTAAAAACCCAACGATTTTACAAAAAATCTTACCAGTGTCAAATGAATTATTATCATTATTAATGAAAATTTTAGTGTTGGATCCAATTGATAGAATCCCATATGAACAAATTAGACAAGAAATTATTAATATTCAATCATTTACCCTTGATGGGCCATTAAGTAAAGTGGAACCAATGGAACAATCATTTTTACAACATTCAATCAGTACTGGTACTGTAATTCCATCCACAACTACTAGAGATGGTGCTACAACAAGTAATGTTAGTAGTAGTAGTAGTAGTAGTACAAATCAAACAGTTTTATTTGATGATACCATTGATAAAGCTGATTATTTAGATTATTCAAGAACAACCACTCCCTGTGATTCAGATTTATATTTCAAAAATTATCAAACACATAAGACAAATTCAAATTCAAATTCAAATTCTGATGAATACAATCATGAACTAAAGAATACATTGTTACAATATGAAATGAATCTAACTAATTTTCAATCATCAAATGAATTCTTACAATTTTAATAGACACATCTTAATTCATCCCCATACCTAATTCTTAATTATACCACATTTATATATATATATATATAAACTTTTATACATCCACAAACATAATAATATATTCAAATTATTTTTTTTCTTTTCATTTATTTTTTTATTTGGTTATATATATGCAAGGTAAATAAAAACATTATTTATTTTTTTCAATAGCAATAATACTAGACTCTTTCAATGACAATGGATGAAGCACCACCACCACCGTTACAAATAGCAGCCACACCATATTTCCCTTGTTCTTGATTCAAGACAGATAATAAAGTGACAATAATTCTAGCACCAGAACAACCTAATGGATGGCCCAAAGCAACAGCACCACCATAAACATTAACTTGATGTCTTTCAGTTAATTTTAAAATCTTTGGATTAGCAATCCCCACGACAGAGAAGGCTTCATTAAATTCGAAATAATCAACATCATCTAAAGTGATATTACTATGTGATAATGCCTTTGGCACAGCTAAAGATGGAGTCCAAGTGAAATCCTTTGGATCTTGAGCAGCTTCACCCCAACCTTTAATGACACCAATTGGTTTCAATTGTAATTCTTGTAATTTCTTGGCAGAGACAAGAATTAATACGGCGGCACCATCATTAATTGGAGATGAATTTGCCGCGGTTAAGGTACCATTATCTCTTTGAAACACAGTTCTAGCAGATTTTAATTTCTCAACATTTAATCTTGATGGTTCTTCATCTTTATCCACTATTATATCTTTCTTACCACGTTGACCCTTGATGGTCACTGGAATAATTTCAGCTTTAAATTTGCCATCCACTTCAGCTTGTTGTGCTCTTTGATATGATTCAATGGCATATTGATCTTGTTGATCACGATCAATTTCCCAATCAGAGGCACATTTTTCACCATGAACACCCATGGCTAAATTATCATAGGCGTCACATAACCCATCTCTTTGTAACCCATCGACTAATTTAGTTTCACCAAATTTAGCACCATTTCTAGCAGCAGGCATATAATATGGTACATTCGACATTGATTCACAACCACCCGCAATGACAACATCTGCATTACCACAAAGAATAGATTGAGCCCCCATGATAACAGCTTTCATCCCAGAGGCACAAACTTTATTAACAGTGGCATCGATGATATGATTACCAATCCCAGCATTTAATGCCACTTGTCTTGCTGGAGCTTGACCTAAATTTGCTGACATAACATTACCAAAATAAATTTCTTCATAATCCTTCTTTGGATCTAATTGAGGTAATCTATCTAAAGCACCTTTCAATGCGATACTACCTAATTCAGTAGCAGAAATTGAAGATAATGAACCTTGGAAAGAACCAATTGGGGTTCTAGTAGCGGCAACAATATAAACTGGATCAACCATTGTACTCTTGTGTTTGTTTGGTGTCTTTTGCTTGCAATTGTGAAACAAACTTGGAGAAATGGAGTTTTAGTCTCTTGTTTAAATATGTCAATTATTCATTGTTCGCATTGCCAGTTGTCCAAATTTTGAAATGTGATATTTTTTGGTGATAATTTTTTGTTTCAAAGCCCGAAATCCGAAACACACATAATTCGTTTAGAAATTGCTGTGTTAAAGCCTAAGAAAGCATTATTAGTCTTTGGTTGCGAGAGAGGAGAAAAAGGCAGAGGCAGAGAAGATTGCAGAGATAAGCAGAAGAAGATGGAATGCGGTACGATAAGACCGAGTGGTGTTCTGATCGTTGTGCTGTTGATGGAGCATTTGCTTATTTACAAGGTATTATTGACAAAGTAGTCTATCTATATATCTATATGTAATTGAATTGATGATAATGGGTTCACCGAGGAGACCGGAAGTTCAACATGTACGGGTTGCGCTTCAACCGGTCCAGCTTCTCGAAGATGACCAGCTCGCAGAACAACTTCAAGTCTCTTGCGGACTCGATGTCCACGAAATACTCAGGGTATCTATTGCTCAACCAAAAGAACAACATGATGATATTATATAGCGACTCATATTTCTCCAAACTGACGGATTCGTTGGGGATACAATTGTAGGTTAGATAATGGAAGGGTAATTTATAGGATAATAACCCTCGAGTCTCCCTCTTAGCAATGGTCTCGCAAAATTCAATGAACGCTTGTTTCACCAAGGGGGTGTCCTTCACTGGTGCAGTACTCAATCTTAATTTATCGAAAAAGGATATATCATCCATATGTTCAAACATCGCAATGGCGGCTAACTTGTTGCCCAAATCGGATAATTCAAAGATACCACTCTCATCTTGTTCTAATCTCTCGGCAAGAGTCGTTAATAAGAAATGTAATTGTGTCCCCGGTGGGTATCTAATCATTAATTGAGAACATATCACATCCGTGGGCCAAATGATAACTTTAGTTAAATCAGTCATCGGGGCCTCGATCCCTGATCTAATATTATCTAAAATTTTACCATCCATAGCAGATATATATCCAATAGATTCCTCTGAAGTATCCTTACACTTTGATTTAAATCTACCCGCACGTCCACCAATTTGTTTAATTTGTGAATTAGTCAATTGCATCATTTCAGCACCATTAAATTTCATACTGGTAGTAAATATGATTCTATCAATACTTAAATTTAACCCCATACCAATCGCATCTGACGCGACCAGGATATCATATTCTCTATTATTGAATAAATTAGCTTGTTGAACCCTTGTCTCTGGCGGTAAACTACCATAAATAACCGCCACTTTCAATTTTGTCTTCTTTTCAATATCTAATTTTAAATCAAGAATTTTCTTCTTAGAGAATGCCACAAGACAATCACCTTTACGTAAATTCTTATAATTATGTTTTAATGATTTATCCTCAACTTTCAATTTACCTAATCGATCGTATTCATTTAAAGTTAATTTATCACCAGTCATTTGAACAATCTTCTCTAAGATCTTATATGTACTGGGTTCACCACAAACATGAACCTCTCTTGCTTGTACACCTAACAACGCATTAGTCCATGCCCAACCTCTATCTGGATCAGACATCATTTGAATTTCATCTAACACAACAACATCAAATTTTGTGTTTAATGGAATCATCTCAATGGTCCCTGAAGTGATACCAGCTTTGTTCCCTCTGGAATCTAAATCTTCAATAATTTCTTCACCAGTTAATAAATTACAACGTACACCTTCTTTCTTGAATTTATCATGTACTTCACGAGCCAATAATCTCAAGGGACCACCATAATAACCTCTTTCAACTTGTTTTAATCTTTGTAATGCACGATATGTCTTACCTGAATTTGTAGGACCCAAATGCATAATTATATGACGTTTCATCTTTCTAGTTTCACTAAACCATTGGGCTGGATTTAATATATTTACTGTATCCAAGGTATCTGTATCATTAAGTGATATCGAGAGTGGTAATGTTTCTTGTTGATAGATGTACTTATAACATTGAGATAATAAATAATTCAGTTTATCTTGTTTTGTAATTTGTGTTTGACCAGGAAGTAGTTTACTCCATACAGAATCATCTACAAGGTTAACATTGATAACATTCTCCAATAAATTGTTCTTTATCCTCTCTGGTAACATATAATCAAACAATAAGTCATTATAGCTGGTTTCTATTAAAGATGATGATGAGGATGATTTCTTATACTGTGTTAGTTGTTCAGACAAATGGTTTTGTAATTTTGTCCATGCTGCATTCTTTATTTGGAACTCTTTACTATGTTGAGATCTAACGTGTTGTGTATATACATGATTTAATGCAAGTTGTAACCCATCTTTAATAACTGGATGTTCCTTAAAAAATTGTAATTCTTTTATTGATGTCAGATCGAATAGATTCGTTTGACTCTTATCAAATGGCATTCTTTGTAAAGCCCAGTTTTTATCATTGAATATGGTCTGTAGTGTTGAAGTTTTTAATCTCGTAGAGGTTGTCACTCTGTTACATCGTATTGGACTTGTTGAGAAACTTCGAAGTAAAAATGAGATCCGTGGACACAGAACAATTCTTTCTGTGGTGGTATATATGCAGTTTTGTATTAACATTGTAGCATTATCTATATTTTTATGTTAACTCAATCTTCTCCCTTTCTATCTCTATCTATATTCTTTATAACTTTCTTTCTTTTTAAACGTTTAATTAAACCTTTTTCTTAAATGTTATTATTAATTTTATTATTTTATAATGTCTACTTTAAAATAGACGTCTATCGAAAATATTTAATAACCTACATGATCCCATTTCAATCATGGGAACTAATATATGTATTAATATGTATATAATTTTGCCTTGTGGTAAAAAAACTGTTCTTTGGTAAGGGAGGAAAGGTTATAGTAATGCTAATTTAGTCTAATTTTTTTAATGACCTCTTGGATTTCTCTTAGTTAATGCCATTGTATTTTGAATCCAACCATCAGCTCCCCCTTCTTCGATTAAACTTTCATACACAGTTTTGGTTGGGAATTCGCCAAGAGATTCATTTTCATACCCAATTAATGCAGCATTTCTAGTACTAGGTATTCTTAACATTTCCTTTTCCACTGTCCATCCAACTTTGGTGGCAATATTTTCAACATGATCTACTAATCCAGCATAAGTACTATTTTTCATCTTAGAGGTTCTCTTTGTATTATTATAACGAACTCTTTGACCGGCTAAATTATGTGAACAACATGGAATAACCATGAATGGATATCCCAATAATGGAATCCAACAAGTTAATTCATCAGAATGATTACCAATAATAAAGGTATCCTTTGGATATTCAGCAATATTAACTTGTGGAGATTTCAATAGATCCTGACTTGAATAAATAATTGTGGCTGGAGCAATATATTCATGTGCTACTTTCACTGGGAAAATACCACCATTATGTTGAATGTGAGGCATACGTTTTCTGACTTCTGGATGTGGACGTAATAAAATGGATGGGATAATGACTTGTTCTTTCAGACAGTTCTTCACCCCTTGTGGATATATGGCCCAAGATTTACGTTGTCTAGCATCAATACCAATACCATTTATACCTTCTTGAATCAAGATATAACATAATACACCATTACCACAACCTAAATCTCTAAATTGCATCTTAGTCTTGTAATCTTCACCATATATTTTAATCCAAAGTTCAATTAAAAATGCAGCAATACCAATATCTTCAAATACATGTTTCTTTGGATCAGTAGATTCTACCCAACTTTCCACCAAGAATTTTGAATATTTTTTCTTTAAATTAGTGTAACGATCTTGGAATTTAACTTTATCCACAACTTGATCATGATTGACCTTCTTTTCATACCCTTGCATAATACCTTTAGAATGTTTAAATGAAGTTTGTAATAATCTATATGCGGTTCTAACAACTCTTTCTGATTCATCAAACAATTGTTCTTTATGAGGTCTGACATTAACTGGAGTGGTAGATACTTCATCATCCTCATTTTTGGTTTTTTCAACAGTAGCAGTAGTGTCACTACTGTCATCTTCAAATGGAATATAATGGACTGAAAGTGTCTTTTCATGTAATAAGATAGCAACGGCGTCTACATGAGGAATATAAAATGGACAGAGATCTTCTTTATTGATATGAGGCTTATAGATGATCAAAGAAGTATCATCATACTTAGTACTATTCATCACCAAACAAGTTTGGTTCATTAAAGCATCTTTATATGGATTTCTTGGAATAATTCTTCTTACTGCTTCATGCTTAGTCACTAATTCTAAGGAATCTGATAATGGGACATGACGTAAAGTCATATCATCGATATTAATCATCTTGGCATCTGGGTCATTTAATTCAAAGGTGGTCTCTTTAGAATCAAGCAATTTATGTTCCTTTGATACTTCATAATTTTGTTCACTTAAGATATCTGCTCTTAAAATAGCAGTAGAATTGATATTAGGCTCTCTAATAATATAAAGCATAGCCTTTTCAAAGTGTGATTTATCGAATGGGACAGGTTCACTTGTGGAATACATTGCTACCCATGGTTCGCCCAAGATACTTGGTTCATTGGCACAAAATTTAAATCCTTCGTCCTTCCGAACTGCTACAGCTGCTTTCCCCATTGGTTCAATATCTTTTTCTTATCCTTTTGCTTTTCTACAATCTTGAGTTAACTTAATACTCAATCCAAGTCGCAATTGAATGGAGATAACTCTTATGTCAACTGGAGATGAGATGGTGAATCATTGTTTGTAGCTCGAATCTTTCGAAAATTTTTCGAAATTATTAACCAACAAATTCTGAAAAACAGTGAGTTGAAATTTAAAGTGAAGATTTAAACAGTGTAAGTGGAAAATGTGTCAAAAAACATGGGTGTTATATATGGTACAAAGGGTATTTAATAAGGGAAGATGCAATGATGTGATTCTAATTCCTTCAAGACTATTTGATAGTGAGAGGATGGGTGATTGCAAGTAAAATTAAAAGAAAAAAAGATAATCTTCTTTTATAAAAATATTAAAAGATGAAATGATTCACCTCTTTCAAATCATCATTCTTGGGATGTCTTGCTGAAGTATATAATTAATAATATTAATATCTAGTTTCATCAGTTCAATCAACACAACACAGTGTCTCTAACCTTGTCTCGAGACGTTTTATTACCTGATTCGGAAATTGTAATTAAAAAATCATTGAATTTTATTTCTAGATTGAAGAAAAGCTTTACAATAAGATAAACCTTTAAACTCTGAAGACAAAACCCTATAAATACACCCAGTTTGTGTGTCGTTTTGAGCTGTGCTTAGACCTTATTCCAGAATACAATAAGTCAAATTGCCATATATAATCCTTATCATACCCTCAAAATAAATTAATATATATAATGTCTGCATCTCAATTTAAACAACTAGAAAAGTTAGGTAACGGTACCTATGCCACTGTCTATAAAGGCTTAAACAAGGCTACGGGTGCTTATATTGCCCTAAAAGAAGTCAAATTAGACTCAGAAGAAGGAACCCCATCTACTGCCATTAGAGAAATCTCTCTAATGAAAGAACTTAAGCATGAAAATATTGTGGCATTATATGACGTTATTCACACTGAAAATAAATTAACTTTAGTCTTTGAATATATGGATAACGATTTGAAGAAATATATGGATTCTAGGACTGTGGGGAACCAACCAAAGGGTTTAGAATTACATTTAGTGAAATATTTTCAATGGCAATTATTTGAAGGTTTAGCCTTTTGTCATGAGAATAAAATCTTACATCGTGATTTAAAACCACAAAATCTTTTGATTAACAAGAAAGGTCAATTAAAAATTGGTGATTTTGGTCTTGCTCGTGCCTTTGGCATTCCAGTGAACACATTTTCTAGTGAAGTGGTTACTTTATGGTATAGAGCTCCAGATGTGTTAATGGGGTCTCGTACTTATTCTACTTCCATTGATATTTGGTCCTGTGGGTGTATCTTAGCTGAAATGATTACTGGTAAACCATTATTCCCAGGTAGTAATGATGAAGAACAATTAAAGTTAATCTTTGATATGATGGGTACTCCAGATGAAACCACTTGGCCATCTGTCGTGTCCTTACCTAAATATAATCCAAATTTCCCAAAACGATTACCAAAAGATTTGAAAATGGTTTTGCAAGCTAACTGCGATGTTCCATTAGATGATACTGTGATTGATTTATTACATGGTCTATTACAATTAAACCCAGATATGAGATTGAGCGCTAAGCAAGCCTTACACCATCCATGGTTTGCAGAATATTACCAACGTCCCCAATAAATTTAAATGAATGGTCAATAATATTCAAATAAAAACGTTAAACAATGTTTAAGTTTCGATTGTTATTTTATTGTTATTATTATTCTATGTTACATACACTTCTTTGTCTCTCTATATATAAATTATATACGTAATATTTTTTTATGTTATTTTTTTTTATCGTTATGACCAAATATCATCAGCTACTTCGTCATCAAATAGAGCACCCCCATTGTATTGACTCCAAAATTCGTCTGTAATGGCTTGTAAAAATTCTTCTGGATTTTCATGTTTATCCATAATATTTTGAGGAGTATCAGCATATGCTAACGGCATAGGTGTATTAATTGAAGAAGTTTTATTTGCATGGTGAGAAAAATTGGCTACAGCGATATTACTATCAGGATATTGAGTTTGAAATGAAGGTGAACTTGCCCTTGCTGAGTTAGCTGAACCCTTTTTAGGGTGATGTAAGGACACCAGTTCAATATCTTTATCATTCCAAGATGTTTCTGTTAAAGTACGAAACTCCATTGTCTTCTTAATAATGGTTCGATAAAGTTTCTCTATGGCAAGCGTGATATTCATATATTGCGACCTCTCTAAAACTTTCTGTAACTTTGGATTTTCAGGATTAGCAAACCCTGCAACAATATCACAATAAATATCAAACCCTCCTATCACAGAAAGTTCCATTGGTGTCGTCACTGATAGCGTAGAATAATCCCATTCTGTAGTAATCTTTTCTGCATCTTTTATTGAGTTACCTGTTTCGAATCTCGTTATCTTATGATATAATAAAGGACAATAAACAGATGCCGCTCTAGGAAATAAACCATTAACTAAATATAACATTAGGCACATATATGGTGGAAATTGAGTATCAGTATCCAGAAATGAATCTGGGTGGTATTTTTCATCTAAACCAAAACATCTTTGTAACAGGAGATGATTCATTTTAAGTAAAATTAGTGAACATTGAACAGTAACATCTTTCAAGATAATTGACCTTTCTCGATAAACAGCGAATCGTAATCCAACGTAAGCCAGTAACATTTGGAGAGAAAGTGAGAATAATCTAATATCTCTAAACTGAACAAATTGAAATTTTTCCTTATCAGTAAATAATGCAATAGGAGGTAACTCTTTCTTGACAAAGCTTAGCACTTCTGAACAGTACCTTTTCAAATCAGCATGCCCCTCTGGATCCATGATAGCAGACATCATGGGTCTTGCCATGTTTAAAAATTTTATCAATTTGATCTTATACCCAGAGTATAAGTCATGTTCAACTACTATATTTTGATCTAGAACACAAGGTGGAACTGCAAGCGACTTACCTACTAGGAAAGAGCATTCAAAATCCATCAGCACAATTTGCAACCATAAACTTTCCACAGAATCTAAAGTACCCATGACACTTTCCTGGCCAGCATAAAGTTGTCTAATATCTCTATTTAGTCCCATAGTAATAGCCGTTGCAACTGTATTATTTATCAGGTTGATTAGATTTGAATTATCACCATCAGCATTTATAAATTGTTGATATTCGCAGCGTAAAGTAAGGAATTGCACTCTTTCGATATAGAAGATTTTAGAGCTTACTAGCCCTGTCAGACTTGTTATAAACTTCAACACAGATTTTGGAAGGTTTTGTTTATAGTGAACAATGCAAATAATCATTAGCACAACACCAACCTTATGATAATTCTTCTTCTCAGAAGGTAAAAGGGTTAAAATTGGTCTCTCTCCATCTAAGTTAGGTGAATCAGCAACAAAATAATTAAAGAAATAATCATTCATCACTCTATGACTATCTACAATTCGATTCATTTGGTATAATTCGTCATTACCATGTGCAAAAAATTTACCTAAAATTGAGAAACATTGTTCATGTGTGGGTAAATCTTTACAAACCTCTGCAATTAAACTATCATATCCAGATGCATATCGATCTTCCATTTGTTCCGCTTCTAAAATACCAAGGCCAATGTTACCATGGCCTTTCCATTTATTTCTCTCTGATTTAAGTTTACTCATTAATTGATGGCATTTTTCACCAAAACCCCAGTTATCTTTAACCACATATGTTCTCATGGATGTTGGGCCATACATGATTCTTCTCCCCGAGGATTTCACCTGTACAAATCCAAAATCATATATTGGATTCTTAACACCTTTTCTATGACATCTTTTATTACTTTGTCCATCAGATGAAACGAATCCATTAGAATTGACTTTTTCATTTAGCAGTTGCATCTGTCTTTGTAAGTTATTTATACCATCTAAAAGCAAATCATTAGTGATCGTGTGCTCATCAGTTTCGGGAGTTGGAGAATGTTGCGAAGGTACAGGAGTAGCAACTGCAACAAGCTCAGGAGGATCGATATATTTACAGATTTCATTTCTAGCCTTGCAACTCGAGCAGACAGGTTTCTGTTGATCACATTTAAGCTTCCTTCTTCGACAAAAGGAACACGATTTAATTACTTTTCTCTTCTTTCTTTCTCCTCCCATATTAGTTGACATTGGCAGATTTCATTAGTTATTGTACGTTCCAGGGTAATTGTTTAGTTCTAATCAGATGAGCTTGGCTTTCTCTTTTTCAAGTTGTTCTTTTCAAGATTGAATATTTTTGAAAAGGCTGTGCTCAAAAAAAAATAAAGATAACTTAGAATAAATCAAGTTAGAATAAAAAATATACGATGGTCTGTAAATATTTATATATTTATTTAAATACAAGATAATTAAGATAATATTTTAAAATTGTTCATAGACAGTTATTAAATAAATCATGAGCGTCAGTATGATTTAATAATTCTTCCCAACCAGTGTTATAATTGGACCAGAATTCATCTGTAATCTGTTGTAACATCTCTGCCTCTTTCTCTTCAGCCGTTTTTTTAACATCAGAAACTGGACCAGCATCATCAACACTGACAGGTGACCCTGCTACTACTGCTGGAGGTGGTGTGAAAGTTCCAATTGATACTATACCTGTTTTGTTATTCTCACCGGCTCCTTTTTTAGGTGGATGGTGTTTGGAGGCATGAAGCTCATACATGGCATAATTTATCGACAAATCCTTTTCTATTTCCTTTGCGGTTAATTTATGAGAATTTGTAATCATAGATATAGGACATAATCCTTTTCCAAGTGATTTTTTTCTGGCCATTTCTTGTTGTAACAAAATTTCAAAATCTTTACTTGTAGCATCTACAGGATATGATCCAATATCTAACTTCAGTTCATCCCCTAGTTGAGAAACCCAAGCATCCTCAGCCCGTTTTCTGTATTCCAGACACTTATCCAAAACTTTTCTGAAGGTTACCTGCATTGCATTGGCAACTACGAAATGGTACGAATTTTCCATGATTTTTCTCTTAGTTGGGTCTTTAGGTCTTAACCAACTATCACAAAGTTTTTGATGTATATCTAAGGCAAATAAAACCGCTATTTCTTCTTCACATGCCCGTAGGGTTTTAGAATTCCAAGTGAATGGGGTTTGGTTATAGAATAGGAAATCATTGTTGATAAAGATTGTCAATCTATAGTAAACAATTGCACAAAATATCGATGAAACTCTGGGCAGCAAGCCTGCAGTTAACCCAATAGATTGCACAAAGTATGGAGTCAGAGTTGTTGAAGTTCGGTCAAACATCTCTGGGAAATATTCTTTGTCTAGTTGAAAGCAACGTTCGGTGACAGCATTTAAGACATGAAAGGCTAATAATGATGTGTGAATACTACTATTTCTCAAACTTGAACCTACATCTCTATTGATTGCAAAATTTAAATTGTTCAAACATAATATCATTTCCAAGCAGAAAGTGACAATTCTTACGTCATCTAAACCTACCTCCGCCAATAATTTAGAGTCCATAAAATATGATATATTGGGCAGTTCTCTTTCCATAAAATCAATAATGTAATCAACGAGACCTTTGAATTTAGGAGTACCTCTCTTCGTATAAATACAGGTTAATATTTTTCTTCCTAACTTAGTCACTTTCCTTAATTTGTTTAGTTGTACTTCTCCATCAAAAGGTTCATCATCACTCTGGAAATCCAAATCGATGCTGGCTAAATTTAGTGGCCTACCTGTTTGAATAGCACACTCTAAGTCCAAAAATACAATAACCATCCACATATTTTTTAGTGATCGTAAACTTCCCACTATATTCTCTTGATCTTTGTAAACTTGGTCAATATTTCTGTCCAGACCCATGGAAATTGCTGTGGACACCATATTGGTAACAATATTTATAATATTGGAGTCATCGCAATCGGATCTATAAGTCTTTAGATAATAACAACGTAATAGTAAAAATTGTAATCTTTCAATGAAAAAAACTTTCGCAGAGAATTGACCTAACAAGTAAAGGCAGAATAAATCTACCGATTCCGGGCAGTTTTGATAAAAGTATCTCAGTGTTATAATTTGGATAATTACCCCAACCTTATAATAATTCTTCTTATTACCAGCAAGTAACATTTTTATTTTCCTGTCACCATTAGGCATAAGATTATCTGAGTCAGGAATAAAGCAAGTGTAAAAGTCATTGATCACTTTATTTTTATCCAGGATAGAGTTTACTAAATACAAATCCTTTAATGTTGAGTCAAAGAAAAGATGGATGGTTTCAATACATTTATTGTAGGGAGGTAATTCAAAACATAATCTTTGTAACAATGTATTAAAAACTTTATCATTCGGTTTCTCCACAAATTTCAATTCTAGTAGTGTTGATGTGTTGTGTAATTGCTTCCATTTATTTCTTTCAAATTTAACCTTTGTCCATAATTGGTCATACTTCTCCCCAAACCCAAACCTATGTTTAAATAAATTAGTTCGCATAGACGTAGCACCATATAAAATTCTTCTTCCAGAGGCTTTACATTGTAAATAGTAAAATTCCTCAAGTGGATTAGGTAAGTGCTCATTAAAATTCTGGAAAACATCCTGTTGAGAATGTGATACAGTAGATGTGGTAGACATGGGAGACCTGGTTGCTTGTTGACTTATCGTACCCAAAGGTGATCCATTACTATGATAGCTTGTGGTTGAATTGGCTCCATTGAAATTAGCGTTTAGAGAGCTCCTCGATATTTCATCAATCTGTCTTTCTAATGAATGCACCTTCATTACTAATTTGGCATTATCCATAGCAAGGGGACTTGTAGAATCGTGCACACTTACGTTCCCATTTGAGAGATCATTTATGTCACTCTGTAGTTGAGCATCAGCTACTGGATATACACAACTGGACAAATTTCTTGACTTACATGAAGAACAGATGGGCCTCTTTTGATCACATTTCAACTTTCTGTGGCGGCAAAAGGCACAGGATTTTACAGGTTTTCTTCTTTTCCTTATCTTTTTTGTAACGTCATCTGGTACTATGGCAACAGCAGACATGTTTTCCAATTGATTTTCAGTGGTTTGAGGATGTATTTCAAATATAACTAACACGTAATAGCAATCCTTCTATAATTTTTACATAAATTCTTTTAGATCTTAAGAAACTTTAATTTTTAGAAAAGATTAGAACAAAAGAGTTAAGCCGTTCCATTAAGATAAGACCGCTTATAATGAAAAGGCTAAGAGTAATTTGAACTTTGTAGTTCACAGTTAATTTAAGGATAAGACTTTTCAACCATATACTTTTGTAGTTAGAAATTAAATAAAAACTTTTTAGAAAAGATTTTAGTTATAGCAATTTACTCTAATAACAAAAGGGAGTATTGACAAAAAGGAATTATTTGACGGACACTAGTTCTAATATTGAACCTAACAAATCCAGTTTGAGTATATACTATATAGGAATCAGAGCAACCTAAAAAAAATATCTCTCATATGGCTTATAGAAAATATATATTGTATTTACTTAAGAACAATTACTGAAAAAATCATGTGCGTTTGTGTTATTGACCACTTCTTTCCAACCTGTATTGTAGCTAGACCAAAATTCATCAGTGATCTGTTGCAACATTTCAGCTTCTTTCTCCTCTGTGGTGACCTTTTCTCCAGTGTCAATATTCTTTGGAATTGCAGTTGTGACATAAGCAGCATTTGTGTTCAATGTATCTGATGATGAACTGGAAGTCTTGTCATCATCAGTATAGTTATTTTCGACGCCATATGGCTGGCTCATTCCTGGTTCTAGTTCTTCTGAGTCTAGTTGTACTGCTACGCTATTCATATTCTTGGAATTTGTAAGCAAGGAAATAGGGCATGACTTTCTTGATATAATATCACTATTAGATACCTCTGGAGTCAATAAATTTCTCATGCTGTTTGGTGGTTGATCAACTGCATACAAATCATCACCAAGGTGAGCCACCCAAGCTTCCTCAGCATTCTTTCGGTATTCTGCACATTTGTCAAGTACTTTTCTAAAAGTCTTCTGAATAGCATTAGCGATAACGAAATGATATGAATTGCTCATGATTTTTATCTTAATTGGATCTGTGGGGCTTAACCATCTACTGCATAATTTTATATGAATATCCAAAGCAGCAGCAATAGGGATATCTTCCTTTGGTGCCCTCAAACTACTTGCGTCCCAATGGTATTTCGGTTGATTTAAAAACAGGAAATCCTTACTCATGAATAGGGTCAATCTGTAGTACATAATGGAACAGAAAATATATGTAATTCTTGGTAATAAACCACCGGTCAACCCAATAGACTGAATAAAATATGGAGTTAAATTGGAAGTGTTTTCATTAAACATTTCAGGGAAATATTCTTTATCTAACTGGAAACATCTTTCAGTAGCGGCATCAAAGACGTGGAATGATAGTAGACAAAGATGTACACTGAGATTCCTCAATTTGGGGTCAATATCTTTAATTACACCAAAATTCAATTTATTTAAACATAAAATCATGTCTAAACAAAATGTAACAATTCTAATATCATTTATATCTATCTGTTTCAACCGTTCTGCATCGGTGAAGAAGCCAATATTAGGTAATTCATTTTCCATGAATTCCATTACACAGTCAGATAACCCTTGAAATTGTGGGGTGCCTCTTCTTGCAGTTAGACACATGAGAACTCTTCTTCCTAATTTGGTAATTTTCATTAATTTATTTAATTTTGTATCACCATCAAATATTTGGTTATCACTTTGAAAATCAATTTCAGAGTTAGCCAGTTGTAATGAACGCCCTGTTTGAAGTGCACTTTCTAAATCTAAGAATTGGATAATTAACCACATATTCTTTAAGGATCTTAAATTACCCACAATATTTTCTTGTTCTTTGTAAACTTGATCAATATTTCTATCAAGACCCATTGTAATTGCTGTGGATAATAAATTACTTACCATATTAATGATGTTTGAATCATCGCAATCAGTCTTATAATTTCTAATGTAGTAACAACGTAATAATAAGAACTGTAATCTCTCAATAAAAAACACTTTAGCAGAGAATTCACCTAGTAGATATAAATTCAATATATTTACTGACTCTGGACAGTTTTGGTAGTAATACCGAAGGGTGATTATTTGAACAATAACTGCAACTTTATAATAGTTTTTTTTATTACCAGCAAGTAAGGTCTTGATCTTTCTGTCCCCATTAGGTAAAATATTTTCAGAATCTGGGATAAAACAGGTATAGAAATCATTAATCACTTTATTCTTATCCAAGACAGAATTGACTATATGTAAATCTTGAAATATGGGGTTAAAAAACAGATTAATTATTTCAATACATTTATTATATGGTGGCAGTTCAAAACATAAACGGTCTAATATTGTATTAAAAATATTATCATTTGGTCTTTCAACATATTTTAATTCTTGTAATGAGGACATATTATGTTTTTGTTTCCATTTATTTCTTTCAAATTTCACTTTACCCCATAATTGATCATATTTTTCACCAAATCCAAATTTATGTCTAGATAAACTTGCTCTCATTGAAGTAGCACCATATAAGATTCTTCTACCTGAAGGTTTGCATTGTAAAACATAGTAATCATTTAAAGGGTTAGGTACATCAGTGTCATAATTTTGGAAAATGTTTGGGTCAATATATGATGGACTTGTTGCAGTAGACATAGATGCTGATTGATCTACAGTGGCAATAAACAAAGGATTATTTTTATACATCGGTGTTGGTGTGGTGGAAGAGTTACTAGATGGAGATCTTCTGGTGATCTCTTCAACTTGTCTTTCTAATGTATTAACTTTCGATATCAGTCTTGTCTGTTCTAAGCCTAGTTCTGTGGGTACAACATCACTTATGGTAGGTTTTCTACGAGTATCTGTATACACACATGTAGCCAAGTTTCTTGATTTACATGAAGAACAGATAGGCCTCTTTTTATCACATTTTAACTTTCTATGACGACAAAACGAACAGGATTTAACTGGTTTGTTTCTTGTTCTTTTAATCTTCCCCGTACTGTTGTCGGACATATTTTATACTACCAGATATAATTTCGTTATTGGTAGTGTTGTTCTTTTTCCTTGATGGTTGAAGACTTTACTGTATCTGATGAGATATTTTTCTGCAATATTTTTCATTTATTTCGTTTTCAGAATTAAAAAAAAAGGAAAGGCTGTCAAAGTTGGAGATAATCCCTTCCATACAAAGAAGTATTAAAGACAGGGGCAACCTAAGAACTGTTAGTCAGATTTTTTAGGTTTTATATTACTTTTTAAATTACTGAATAGCATATGTAAAAAACCAATATTTTGACCAAAGTTCAAGCGGTAATAGTTGCCTTTGCAATTCGGAATCCAATTGAAAAGTTAATCTAAGTGGGTACATTAAAAATTAGTGCTTTGTCGGAAGGAATATGCCAAACTTGAGGTCAAAAAATGTGTTGAATACAAGGTTAATATATTAAGTTCCTTCCCATCTGAGCTACAACATTACGTTACATATGCTGAAAGGAGCGAACTCCGGTATGATAGACACCAGTGATGCAAAACAAAACGTTACTGGCCTCTATGAACGTATTCCCAAGAATGTTAACACCATTCCCAACACTAATTTCCTCAACCAATCCCTCACCCTCTCCATTACCACCATCACCGCCGCCAACCTGCCTTTTCTCCTCTGATTTATCTCATTTCTTTCTGCTACGCTGCCAGAAATAACTTAACCGCCGAAATCTACCTCCAAGAATCACGTGAGTTTTCAGCACTCCCAAAAAAAATTGGTGGCTCGGCCGAATTCCAATTTGAAACTGAAAAAAAAATTTCAACGTGAAAAATTCAGTGTTTGCCTCTAAAAATCCTGTTTTCTAGTCAGATTCCTTTGTTAAGCTCTGAAAATGTCTATTTATTTGTTCAATTTCGTCTCTGGGAAATTTTGTGTTTCAATTGAGATCAATTGATGTGATTTTTCAATTCATAGGTGTCTTTTACTCTTTTAAGTGCAAGTTACCCCAGACTATACCCCACAACTAGACGCTACAGTGATTAAGATCCTGATTTCCTGTTAAAAGATAACCATTCTTTAGATATACACCACTGATTAACAGAGCCATATAGTCGATAGTGACATTTATTGTACCGAAAAGTTCCATACCTTTAAGAGCAATAAAGTTTATTTATATCTTCGAAAAACATTTTAGTTCCTAAAGGCTTCAAGAAGAAATTTGTTGTCTTAATTTCTGTGTTTTAAAAACCAATTATACTTGTCATATAAACACAACTTGTCATAGTGTGGTCATTATTACCATCGACAAAAGAAAATAATATCCATTCGCTAAATTCATATTATTTGGTTCAACTTATTACTTAATTTGATAAATTAACCAAAAGAATAATTTTATTCGTTATCTCAACATTGCATTAAGCATTAACGAAAAGAAACAAGAAGCCAAGAAAGAAAGAAAGAAAATCATGTCTTCTTTGAAAGTTCTATTATTAGGTGACAACCCTAATATCATTTTACATGCATCTAGATTTCAATTAGCTAATAGTGTTGATCTATATCATGTTAGTGAATCTAAATCAAATCATTATGAAATTGAAACTCGTTCTTATGGGGTGGAAAGTTTCCAGTTAACAAACCATTTTACCTCTATTGTGGATTTATCTGATGCAACAAATAATAAATTATTATTCGATTTAATCATTTTAAGTGCTACATCATTACAAGAACTATCTACTGTGTCCTCTCAATTATCACCATTAATTACTAATAACACAAAGATTTTCGTAGAGAGTACAGGTAGTGTTCAATTAGAACCATTTGTCAGAATGTCAATTAATTGTAATCATCATGTTAATGTGTTAAGTGTTGTATCAGATTTAGATATTCGTCAAATTGATGCTAAGACTAACAAATATAAACAATTTGGTGTCAAAGAGAAACAAAATACTATTTATTTAGGTGATGGTAGCTCAAAATCTTATGGTTCCACTACACAAAATCTTTTAAACACTTTTGAAAGATTATTTACTAAATTGTTTCCAAATGAATCATTAAATCTTTGTGATTTTTCATCAAAACAATTTTTGAAAATACAATGGGAATTAGCTTTAACACAAATTTGTTTTGATCCACTTTTAATCATGTTAGAAGAAACAAGTACTAAAAATTTACCAAATTTAATCTTAGCTAAACCATTAATCTCTGGTTTAGTCAATGAAGTGATTTCTATTATTAATAAAATGGGTGTTCAATTAGATGATACTATGAATAGTGAATCCACTCTTTTAACTCATTGGCAATCTATTTATCCCGATGAAGTACCACCTTTAGTGTATCATTTCATTAATAAGACTTATTCTTTAAATACTGATTTAATCTGGTTACAAATTATCTTATTAGCTGATGATCAAAATATAAAGACCCCATATTTAGAATTTTTATATTCTACTTTATCTCAATTACAAAAAGTCAACAATAATGAATCTAAATGGTTTACTAGAGCTGTTGAAGGTTCACATGGTAACAATAAACAAAATGATGAATTAATCAATTCATTAAAGAATGAAAATAATCATTTAAGTAATGAACTAAATTCTTTACAACAAAATTTGAAAGCAAAAGAAAATCAATTAACTGAATTTCAAACTACTATTGAACAATTGAAAAATCAATTGTCTTCGATTAAAGGTAATCAAAATCAAACTGTCAACGATTATGAAGTACAAATTCAAAATTTGAATCAACAAATCAATGATCTTAAATTGGCTCAATCTCAACAACAAATTATTAACAATACTGCCAAATATTCACAAGATAATAAAATGGTTAATAAAAATTTAGAGAGTGTACAAGCCTCGTCGGTAAGTTATAAATCTACAGGTACTCCAGATTTAAATGATTTAGAAGATTTAGCTGTCTTTGGTGTCTCTTATGGTGATTCTCCATTAAGGACAATGAATAAGTCTCAAAAGGGTGAACCACAACAACCAACAAGTTCAAATGGTAGTGCTACTTCTCAGAATATGAATACAAATAGTAGTGATTCAAACACATCTCAAGGTGATGCAGATGAAAGTAGAGTATTACAAGAACGTGAGTTAGATTTAAAGAGAAAAGAATTAGAATTACAAGAACGCGAATTAGAATTACAAAGAAGAGCTTTACAACAACAACAACAACAATATAGTGGTAGAAAATCTAAGGTGAATAATCAAATGCCACCACCACAACTTAATCCAATGAATCCAAGAAATCAATCATATAATCAAATGCCACAACAAAATTTTGCTCCAAATATGCGTCCAAATAGAAATTTACATGGTGCTACCGCATCTGGATCCTCTGCTGCTAATTTCAATGATCCAATCACTGGTGCTGGTATGGGTTTTGCTGGCGGATTCCCTCAACCACAACAACAGTTACCTCCACAGCAACAACAGCAACAACAACAATCACAGCAATTCCATCATGCCATAAAGCCAACAAGTAGAAAGAATAGAACAAGCAATATGCCAAATTTACGCAATCCATCAAATTCTAATATGACAGGTTTCCAAGGTAATATGATGAATAATGTCCCACCTTCAATTAATAGTCAAAGTAGATTAAATTCTCTTTCAAGTCAAAGCATGAATTTTCAAACACGTATGAGGAACCCACAACAAGGACAACAAGGACAACAACAAAATATGCATAGTACATCTTTTAATAATTTGAATTCTAATATACGGGCTAATACCATGCAACATATGCCTGCAGGTTTAAATCAACAACAATTGCAACAAAGACAAATTAGTTCATCTTCTGTCGATGTAAATAATGTAGGAAACATATCGACTAATTCAGTGGTTCACAATCAATTACGTCCTACTGGTTCTATGTCTAATGTTAATATGATGCAGCAATCTACTACCATGCCTTCTTTACAACAATCAGAACAATCACAACCTCAACAATCGCAGGCACATGTTCCAATCCAATTGGGTACTCCACCAATACCACCAAGTGCGTCTAACCTTGCTATTGATTCATCTCCTGCTTCATTTGCTAGTAACAATACAACTAGTACTTCACAAACCACTGATAGTGAAAAGAAGAAGAAAAAGAAGTTTGGTTTCTTTAAGAAGAAGAGTAAGAAATAGACCCTCCTTCATTTTGTTTCCATTTTATACATTTTGATCTTTTTGTCTGTTTACTATTCTACTATAAATCATAACTATATTATGGTTATGAGCAATAATGATATTATATTTTGTCTTATCAGATTCATGATTTATTTTTTTACTCTATCAAATAAACACTATACATTTATTCATAGATTTTACTTATTATTTATTTATCTTTACCATTATATAATGTCGTTTAATATATTATTATACTTCTAAATAAAAGTTTGAGGGGTGTTTTTTTGTTTATAATTGTGTTTGTGATCTGTTTGTCAGAGATGAAAAGATTGGTGCAGGTAAAAAAATAAATTGTATATGAATCGAAGAAGTAAGGCAAATTGAATGTAAGATGTTTCGTTCATAAGAGAAGCAAAAAAGAAGAAGATTAATTGAGTGAGATCCTGTAATATCTATTCGGGATATTACACAAAACAAAAAAATGATTCCTAGCGGGATCGAACCGCTGATCCCGGCGTTATTAGCACCGTGCCTTAACCAACTGGGCCAAGGAATCCAATCTTTTTAAAATTTTTGTTAATTTTACTGACATTTCTGTTGTTTAGAAAAGTTCAGGTTTTTAGTTACCTTTTCGTTCATAAACTAGTATGACTACATTTTTTGTAAAACACTTTAAATTAATATTAAAAACATACTTTTGTTTTTATAATAATCAATTTATTTTAAGATTTTCAACAATAACGCTTGTTTTAAAAATTAAATAATAGTTGAAGGTAACTTTAAAAATACCTTAATGTACAATCATCTTTTAAAGTTGGATCCCTAAAATAAACAAATGGTTCAACTGCCAGTATATTCAATAATGATGTCCCTTTCAACCTAATATAGAACCACTTTAAAGAGTTGAGTTGTCTATTATGAAGACTCAAGGTGAAGTTAATAAGTTTTTAAAGCAAATATTATATAACATTATGAAGTCCATTTTAACTTGAGTAATAGAATTTGACCAGGCCATAACGATGCCACAATACTTCTTCCATTTTGTAATTGATCTGCCTCATCTAGTCTCTCTTTCTCTGTTTAAAAACCCACGCAAAAATTTGAAAAACTGAAAAAATCAAGACGTCGAGACGAGATTATTGTCACTTTGGAAACTTTCACAGTAAGATATACGTCAATGGTAGTGATTGAATGATTAATTAGATGTGGTATTAATAGATTATAATTTCTTGAAATTATCGTATATTCAAAGGGAAGATCCTGGTTATATTTGAAACGAAAAAGAAAATGCCAATCGATCCAGCTAAATTAGCAAAATTACAAAAATTATCTGCTACTGGTAAAGTTGGTGGTACCAGAAGAAAACAAGTAAAGAAACCACATGTATTTGCTGATGAACCAAAATTATTAAATGAAATGACTAAATTTGGTGCTGTTACCATTGATGATGTGGTGGAAGCAAATTTCTTTCAAGAAGATGGTAATGTTTTACATTTTGATAAAGTGAAGAAATTTGAATATGCTCCAAAATATAACGTTTCTGCAGTCTTCGGTAAAGGTGTTTTGAAACCATTAGATGACATGTTCCAAGAAGTTCTTCCTCAATTAGGTCCAGAAGCTTACTATGCTTTATCTCAATTAGATGAAAAAGTTAAAGAATTTGAAGATGCTAAGAAGGCCGAAGAAGAAGCTAAGAAAGCTGAAGAAAACAAATAGGTTAAATCCAGGCTAACCAATTTATATATTTAAGTCATAGTATACATAAACATACTCTTTGCACGTATATATTTATTTTAATGATACAACAAAAATAATAATAAAATAATAATTTATGAATAATAAAAGAATGTATTTTGAATTTATTTTGTACAGCTTACATATATTTATATTGTTTTGATCTATTAACTTAACCCATACGTAAAAAAAAGAGTAAATATGTTTATAAAAAATAATATTAGAAAGTGCAAATATCATATACTAACCCCATCCCTTTGCGCTTTGGCAATTATATCTTCAAAATTATCACCAGCAATTTCTTGTAATTTCTTTCTATTTCTGTCACAAGTTAATGTATTTGCATGTCTTTTCAAAGCATCTTTTCTAGCAAAACCTTTACCACATCTAGAACAGATATGTGGTAACGTTAAGATATGAGCCTTTTCATGTCTTCTCAAATCAGAGGATCTTAAAAATACTAGTTCACATTTAAGACATGGGAATCCTTCTTCAGATTCTGGTTCAGTCTTTCTATGACGAACAACTGGAGATTTAGTGTCATAGGATGATATTGAACTACCCATAGTCACAGTACTGCTTGCTCTGGACAAATTATCATTCATTAAAGATGGTGTGGAGGCAGCAGAAGTGACAGAACCATAACTGATTGGATCAACCACAGTTTGATTGGGTATAATATATTTTAATCTATCTGGAAGATCAAAAGACTGTGAGTAGGCAAATGGTGAGTCCTTAGAAGTTTCATGGGGACCCCCACGTATATTATTTAAAGTGGTTGGATCCATATTACTAAATTGCATTCTTTCTAATAATTCCCGTATGGTTGGATTCACGGTAGAAATCTCCTCCGAAGCAGAAACTAGGGCATCGATGGCTTGTTTGATAAATACTGATTCTTCGGCCATAGTAGTCATAGCGCTTGTGGTTTTATTCTTTATGTATGGTTTTATTACTTCTATACTTTGTGATTTACAAGTTTGACAGTTCTAACAATTACTCATCGATTGTTTTTATTCGAAAAAAAATTTTCGATAATCACATAATCACTTTAAAGTAGTCAGCTATCTATAAGAGACAGCCAGATAGATAGATGTAAACATAAAATCATCGAGCATTCATTAGAAAATTCGTATATAATAAATGGTATACAGGAGATAAATGTGTAAATTACACCACTTTAAAACAGTCCTTGACCAATTTTTGGCCCATAAGATTAAATTGTTCAATTTCACTGGGTAAGATATAGCCATTACCTCTTTGATTGTATTTGTTATGTCTTGTATCTTTGTAATTTGGACCATCTTGGAAAGAGACACTGCTACTGTTGCTGATACTTCTTGCATAGATGTTTGTTGGGGAAGGTGCCGTGGCTATTTCTGGTTCTTCTGTTACCTCTTCATGGAGAGATGGAATAATCAAGTTTCTATATAGCTCTGGTAACTCGTTATGAATATTAGTACTAGTGTCTGTTACATCACCATTGTTTGTATTAGCGGCTAAAACTAAAGATGGGTTGATTGTTGGATGGGTTGGGACCATATTGTCATGGAAGAAGTGTTCACGTTCAGGGGAAGCTGAAAGACTGTTACTGGGAGTGGAACCATGAGTTTGATGTAATGTAGTAGTACTAGTAAATAAATGTGGACGGCTACCTGGGGAAGAATCACGTCTCCCACTAGTGTGACCTTGTCTACGCCGAAGTAATAGGTTTTGTCTCCGACTACGACGAACCACTACAGGTCTGACAATAGAACAACAATTGGTTAATTCCTTTACAGATAATCCAGTGATTCTACAATATTGGTTATAACATTGTTCTCTTTGAATAATCTTATCACCTTCACTAATACCCGTATTAATCACACTCATTACAAATGCAGATACAATCAATTTATTTAAATTGAATTTAAGATATTTCATATAATTCACTTCAGCTTCACAACATTCCAAAAATTTAATAATAATACAACAGATCCTTTTGAATTGTAAATTATGTGCTTGTGATCTTTTCAACATAGTCTCAAAAAAGGTAGCCAGTTTGTTATCATCGATAGCTTCTAACACCTTTGTGGTACCCACTCCAATATTTTCATCTGGAATTAATAAATGAATATATTTATATTTAACCCCACGAACAAATTGTTTAACCATAAATTTATTCAACTGGGCAGTTTGTTCCTTCAATGGGCGAACTGTTAAGACTGCCATTTGTGGATTGAGGTATTTTCTAAATATTAATAATTTTTTCTTTGCAACGCTTGCGTGTTATTAGTTAGAAACAAAGTTGTTTATTTCAGATTGGTTTTTATCTCCTTTGCTGTGATCTGTCACTATTTTGCAAAAAATGAGGGTGATAAAAACAATGTAATAAACCAGCAGTTTGGGATTAAAGTGTTGGTTACAGACGAACTTCAAACAAACGACCAAAGCAACGGTGGTGTCTTTCTTTATGTTTTGGAAATAGTTGGTTGATGATTAAGCTTCTTCTTCTCTTCGATGCATTTTTTTTTATATTTTGATGTTTTTTTTAACACAACGAAATTTGAGATTTCGATAGAAGTGCATCGAGGACTTTTCAGGGATCTTTACAGCTAATAAAGTAGTATCCAAAGAGAGGGTGTTAAAGACTTCAAAGCAATAATAAGTAACATTGGAATGTTACATCGTTGGAGACGGTGCCATAAATTTTATGAATGTGTAAGAAACGGTTCAACAGCAGCTTCACATTCATTCCAACATACTTTAAATCTCCCGAAAACAACTTTCCCTACAAGATCATCTTTTCAAGCAAACCTTCAAGAGTTGGTACCACAATGCTCAGAAACGATATATAATACGCAATTGAATCAATTTATTGACGAAATCAATAATATTAATGATTCAAATGATAAATTAAAATACTGTCAAGAGAAATTATTTGTCTTTCATGATGGTCCCCCCTATGCTAATGGTGATCTTCATCTGGGACATGCTTTAAATAAAGTCTTAAAGGATATTATTGTAAGGTATCACATGGTGGCGAAAGAACAGTCAGTCTTTTATAAACCTGGTTGGGACTGTCATGGCCTACCCATTGAATTGAAAGCACTTGGTAAATTGCCCAAAGATTCCAACGTTGTTAAGGATCCAATTAAGATTAGATTCTTGGCGGCAAAACATGCCAATAAGACACAAAAATCGCAAATGGAACAATTTAAACAATTTGCCATTTTGACAGACTGGGATGATCCATATATTACCATGAACAAAAATTATGAATTAAATCAATTAAATATATTCAAAACATTTTACAATAAGGGATTTATTAAAAGACGTAATAAACCAGTTTATTGGGGAACAGAAACAAGAACTGCATTGGCCGAAAGTGAACTAGAATATAATGAAAATCATGTCTCAAGAGCAATATATGTTAAGTTTCCATTAACTGATAAGTCTTCTAGTAAATTGTTACAAAGTCTTTTTAACAGTGTAAAAAAGGATGGTATCAAAAATGTTAAATGTATGGTTTGGACTACTACCCCCTGGACCCTGTTTGCAAATCAAGCCATCTGTTTCAATGAATCATTCAATTATTGTCTGATTCATGAAAGCACTCAAGATGATTACTTAATAGTTGGAGAAGACACTCTAGACAAGATTCCCCTGGACCATGAAGACTATACAATTATAACAACATTTAATGGTAAATCATTAGGTAATTTATCTTACACAAACCCTTTAATGGGAGACAACATAGAACATCCTTTATTAGCTGGGTTACATGTCACAAATATTGCTGGTACTGGGTTGGTTCATACTGCACCAGGTCATGGTACTGATGATTATTTAGTTGGTATGAAAAACAATTTGCCTGTATTTTCACCGGTTGATTCATATGGAAATTATGACTTAACACAATTCGAGAACCCTGAATTAAAACAATTTCTCACAGATCCTAAAGATAGTTCAAAAGGTAGAAATATCTTATCAGAAGAAACTACAAACAGTATTATTGCCAAATTAACTGAATTTAAAATGTTTTCATATCAAGCGGATTATACACATTCTTATCCATATGACTGGAGGTCGAAACGTCCTGTAATTATTAGATCAACACCACAATGGTTTATCAATTTGACTGATATTAAAGAAATGGCAATGAATACTCTAAAAGATGTCAACTTTGTTCCAAATAGAGGTGAATCAAGATTAAAATCATTTATTAAGAATAGAAATGAATGGTGTATTTCAAGACAAAGAGTTTGGGGTGTTCCAATCCCATATTTCCAACATAAAGATGATCCAGCTAAGGTGTTAATGGATGATAAGATTATATCCCATATTATCAAACAAATTGGAATTGAAGGGAACATAAATTCTTGGTTTGAGCATGATAACGAAGAAGGAGATGTGGAAAAATGGTTACCTCAAGAATACAAACATTTAGCTTCGGAATACACTAAGGGTAAAGACACAATGGATGTTTGGTTTGATTCTGGAACCTCATGGAACGTACTTGAGGACTTTTATGAAAATACTTTGAAGTTGAAAACTTTACCAGAGCCATTAGCAGATGTTTACTTAGAGGGTTCAGACCAACATCGTGGTTGGTTCCAGAGTTCTTTATTGACCCGTGTGGCTGCCACACAAAAAGGAAAATCTCCAGTTGCGCCTTTCAAAACCGTTATAACCCATGGCTTCATCTTAGATGATAAGGGTATTAAGATGTCAAAATCTATAGGTAATGTTATATTACCAAAGGATATCATCCAGGGAAATCAAAAACTTCAATTACCCTCTATTGGAATTGATGGATTAAGATATTTTGTGGCTCAAACAGATTTTAGTAGTGATATTACAGCAGGTACTATTGTGTTGAAACGTGTTCAAGACTCATTGAAAAGACTAAGGTTATCATTTAGATTTATTCTTGGTAATCTAAACAAAAGTGATTCATACGAGCTTCTACCTTACGAAGAGTTACGACCTATTGATAAATATACCGTAGGGAAGTTATCACAACTGTTAAGTGAATGTCGAACCGCATTCGAGACATATAATTTTGCTAAAGTGTTAACTTTAATTCAGTACCACTTAAATAATGAATTATCATCCTTTTATTTCGATATTTCAAAGGATATTCTCTATTCTGACAGTGTCAATTCCCTAAAAAGAAAACAGACACAGACCACATTGTATTACATTTTAGATACTTATAGACATATCTTAACTCCAATTTTACCTGTGTTATTACAAGAGGTATGGAATAATTTACCAAATCAATGGAAATTCAACCAAAAAAACAAATATGATTCCAACTCCATAATGGGGCTAAAAGTTCCAACTTTCAAACATATATCCAGTTTAGAAAGTGACGTTAAGAATTTTGCCAATATACAATTACCATTGTTGAGATTATTTCAAAGGGAACAACAACATCTGTCCCAAAACATTACTAAATCTGGTCAATTAAATGTTGTATTACGGGTAAGAGGAAATGTGAATGAAACCCCTCTCAACCCCGAAGAAGTGGCTGATATTTTACAAGTCGCATCTGTGGAGGTTGTTAATACAGATGATTCTAGTTTTAGTACACTTCCTGGCGAAATGATTAAATTCGGATCTCAAGCAGTTAAGATGACTTTGACAGAGAGTCCCTTATTTAAATGTCCAAGATGTTGGAAATATACCGCGGAAGTGGAAGATTCACTTTGTCATAGATGTGATGATGTTGTCAACCACACACATCTATCAAGTATTTAATATTCCAATAGAAACTCCTTTGTTTATAATAGTGTGTATTATTCTACCTAATATATTCCTGTAAATAGTGAAAAGTAAACATTTAAGCATTTTTAAAATCTTAATTAAGGCAGCATCGTCAAAGCAAAGTTTTATCAAAGCAAATACACCAAGAGTGAATGTCTATTAACCGACTATTATTACTCAATTGTGGTAAATTAGGTCTCTGGACCAAACCTGTCGGATATCTTTTTCCAATGTCGGCATCTATAGGCAGATTGAGTGTACAACAACAGAGAAGAGTTGACACATTCTACAGATCATATACGACCACCAAGAATGATAATCCTTCTACTCAACCAGACCAACCTACTGAAAGTCAAGATAAGTTGAACAAGGAAAGAGAAAAGTTGGAGAAATTTATCAGGAAGAGTAAGATTTTAACAAAATTGAATAACAACCCCAGATTTAATAGTTATTTTGTGAAGTTAAGAGAAGTCGGTGCCATTCCAACCATCACATCGTTCTTCATACTACATGAATTAACCGCAGTAATACCATTGTTTTTGGTCTGGTATATCTTGTATCATTTAAACCTTTGGGATGAATTCAATATCACTGAATCTAGTAATGCATTACTAGTGAAATGCAACCATGCCATTGAAAGAATGGTCGGGGATAAGTACGAAAACTTAGACAAACACAAATTGGTTATTACCGGTGCAATCTCATACTCGTTAGTAAAAGTACTAGGTCCATTAAGGATGTTAGTCAGCCTTTGGGCTGCACCATATTTTGGCAAATATTTAATTCTACCATTTTACAAGCTTGGGCCCATTTTAAAATGGGTTTCCAACAAATCCAAATAACCAAACCAGCTTTATATAGTATTTCATTCAATATATAGACCCTTTGATCCTTTACATGACCATGGATTACCCTTGGAATCACTCTTTAAAGTGTATTTGACCGCTTCCACGTGATTTTGACTCCAATTTATGAATGGTAAAATCCTACAATTCTTAGTGATTTTTAGTGGAATTGATTAGATATTTTCTATTAAAGGTGAGAACCCGAAAGATTTTCCAGTATAACCCTACTAAACTAGCTTATTTATTATCATCAACCTTCAATTTAAGTATTTATTGCATTTCAAATTTTGCATCTAGCTCATTTTTCGTACATATCTGGTTCTTTTTTTTTTTCATATTGGCTCTAAAATTCAAATCACAAGAATTAAATTTTAGCAAGGGAATCAGTTAACTCAAAAGGTTCCTCAAAGGTATGTACAATAATAATAATTTTAACGAAAGAATAACAGGTAAATATTATCAATATAGTCACAGTCTTAATGGAATATTATCTCAATCACAACAACAAATGAATCAACAACAGCAACAACAGCAGCAATTACAACAACAGATGTATCAAAACTCTCAGCAAAATTCAAATAATAGAGATTTATGGCAAAATCATGTACAATCACAATTAATGGGGAAGAAACAACTAGGAAATACTGTACATGGTAGAACTCCAATGTTAATGGCAAATAATGATGTCTTCACCATTGGACCATATAAATCAAGAAAGGATAGTACAAGAATATCTGTCCTAGAAAAATATGAAATTATTGGTTATATCGCTGCAGGTACCTATGGTAAAGTGTATAAAGCTAAAGGTGGTAAGATGAAAAATGAAGGATTAGCAGATGATCTAAATAGATTAAACCGTGGTAGAAGTGCAGATATTCTTATGAATTCAAGACGAGACTCCGATAATAAGATTGCACATCCCAATTTTGCATTACAACAAAGATCTATAAGAAATTTAGATTCTGCAAATAACAATAATTTTGCTACCAGTGGTAGTAATAACAGTGACACATCCAGGATAAATATCAAATCCACTAGTAAAAGTAATGTTTCTTCAAATACTTTGACTCCAACCATTAATAATATTAACATTATGCAAGGAAATGGAAATAATAATAATAATAGTAATGGTACAACTCAAAGCGTGAAAGATAATGTAAGTGTGACAAGTACTACATCAAGTACGGCTGTATCAAAATCTGGTACGCCCAACGGTAAAAAAGTCCAATCAGTGTATTATGCTATTAAAAAATTTAAAAGTGATAAAGAAGGTGTAGAGCAAGTACATTATATTGGTATATCACAAAGTGCATGTAGAGAGATGGCATTATGTCGTGAATTGGATAATAAACACTTAACTAAATTAGTAGAGATATTTTTGGAAAGAAAGAATATTTATCTAGTTTATGAATATGCTGAACATGATCTGTTACAAATTATCCATTATCATTCACATCCAAAAAAAAGGTTAATACCTTCAAAGATGGTAAGGTCTATAATGTGGCAAATCTTGGATGGGGTTTCATTTTTACATCAAAATTGGATCTTACATAGAGATTTGAAACCAGCTAACATCATGGTTACCGCTGATGGATGTGTGAAGATTGGTGATTTGGGGTTAGCAAGAAAATTTTCAAATCTTTTACAAACATTATATACAGGTGATAAAGTGGTGGTTACTATTTGGTATAGAGCTCCAGAACTACTGCTGGGAGCAAGACATTATACTCCAGCCATTGATATATGGGCCGCGGGTTGTATATTTGCAGAATTGATAGGATTACAACCCCTTTTCAAAGGTGAAGAAGCAAAGATGGATTCTAAGAAGGGTGTTCCTTTCCAATCTAACCAAATGCAAAGAATCTTAGAGGTTCTAGGTACTCCAACATCTAAGGTATGGAAGAATTTACATAAGTACCCTGAATATGAAAATTTAGCTAAATTTTCTAAATATAGAGAAAATCTAGCAGCTTGGTATCATTCCACTGGTGGTAGAGATAATCAAGGTTTAGATTTACTTCATAAATTACTGAATTACGATCCAATCACTAGAATCGATGCCATTACATCTTTAGAGCATAGTTATTTCACTAATGGAGATAATCCAGTTTGTGAGAGTGTCTTTGAAGGGTTGAATTATCATTATCCAGCAAGAAGAATCCATACTGAAGATAATGATATAATGAATGTCGGCCGTCCACATAAATCAAGAAATATGACATCTCAATCTCAGATCATGTCACATAGTGCTAATAACGCTACATTAGGTGGATTAGGTGTTAACAGAAGAATATTAGCGGCAGCGGCTGCGGCCGCTGCCGCAGTTTCAGGTAATTCACTTCCACCAGGTTCAAGAGGTTCAGAACCCTCAAGAAAGAAAAGACGATAACTTACTTTCACCATTTATTTACAACATAATTACTGTTTCCCATTTAGCATGATCTTAATTCCTCTTTTCACTAAGATCTCATATATAAACATTTAGCATTCATCTTTTAAAAATGCATTTATTTTGATATATATTTCTTTCTATATTACATATTATGACTTTTTTACATAAGCATTAATGAATAACGACATATTACTGTATAAAGTTTAGAGTGGAGATTTTTGTCATGTTTATTTTCTACCATGTTTCCTCTTCTTTTTAAAAGATATTAGTCTTCTGACTTCATTATCCTTGGTACTTTTTTCATTGGCTTTCTTTTCTTCTTCAATCTTTTGTCTCTTTTGAGCTTCTTCGGCTTCGTCTTCGTCATGCTTTCTCTTGGCATGAGCTCTAGCTCTGGCTGTACTTTCTATTCTTCTCTTAACAACATTAGAGTTATCAATGGCAAATTCAACACATAAACGTCTACCCTTAGTGTCATCATAATCGATCATTTTCTTTTCTTCTTCAGTTAAACCTTCAAAGACTTCATCTTGAGAGACAAGATGAACATTTAACCATCTAAGACCCATTAAAGCATGCTTATGATCTTTAAATTCAACGAAACCGTAACCTCTACTTCTTCCAACGGAAGAACCTTTAACTTCCATGATAACCTTAGCTTGTTTAACAACACCATGTTTCTTATCCTTCTTCTTTTGTTGGGTAATTTCATCTGGGTTCATAAATCTATACTTTTCTCTTGTAGATCTGGTAATTTCTTCTTGACTTAAAGGATGTCTTTCACCATTCTTAACTTGAGTAGCAAATTCAACAATAGCCTTACGAGCAAGAGCTTTCAATGTTTTATCAGTCATTGCTCTTGGCAAGTTTCTAATAGCTAATCTGGTTAAAGATAAACGTAAAGATGGATTCTTCTTTAATTGTTCAACTCTTAAATTGTAAGATTTTTCTCTAATCTCCATATCCTTTTGAGATAACAACTGAGCTAATTTAGAACCTTCAACAACTTTACCTTCATTTAATAAGTACAAGTCACGCTTATCACGCTCAGTTGGAGCCTTACCTAATATTTCTTTACGTCTTTCGGCATTCTTTTCAGCTCTAGTATTAGCTTCTTCTCTGTTTAAAGTTGGAACAACAGAAAGAACACGACCTTCATAAACATATTCTGGTAAGACATCGTCATCAATTAAAAGAGAGGTGGAACCAGCAGCTGGAGCATTATCAACACAAAATTTATAGGTCTTTTCATCTCTAAAAGCAACGAAAGCGGTACCTTTAGCTAAACCAGTGGCCTTATCCATGACTGGTAAAGCATAGTGAACTGGACCGAACTTACTGAAGTGGACAGTTAAAGATTCAACAGTAGCATCATATGGAACGTTACGAACAAAAATAGAAAAGTCATCTCTTCTATTCTTTGGCTTTCTTTCCTTCTTTTCGAATTTAGATTTCTTAACTTCTTCTTCTTCTTCTTCTTCTTCTCCACTTAATTCTTCATCGGAGTCCAAAGAAATATCATCATCTTCATCCTTGGACTTTTTTTCAGTCTTATTTTCTTCTTCATCATCGTCATCGTCAGATTCTTCTTCTTCTTCTTCTTCTTCTTCTTCTTCTTCATGCTTCTTCTTGTAATCTTCCCATCTGTTCTTTTGAACTGCAAAATCGACAGCAACAGCTCTACCATCAATTTTTAAATCTTTGGTGTTTTCTAAAGCAAGTTTACAGTTACTAATCTTTTTCATAGTAACAAAAGCGAACCCACAAAGTTTACCATCACGCTTTCTTGGAATAGTAGCTTCAACAACAGTACCAAAACGACTGAATATCTTTCTCAATTTAGTTGAATCACGACAACTCCAGGGCATGTTTCTAATAATTAACTTTGGTTTACCCTTTAAACTTTCATCGTCATCATCATTATCATTAGCGTCTTGCTTTTGAGTATCTCTTCTCTCCTTTTGTTTTGGAGCAGACTTAGATTCATCATCTTCGTTCTTCTTAGAACGTTCTCTTCTCTTGGCAATATCAACTCTTAAAAGATGGTTTTGCAATTTACCTTTTCTGGACTTAGTTAAGGCTTCTTGGGTATCTTCTTCAGTGGCAAAACTGACAAAACCAAAACCTCTAGATCTCTTATTGGTATCTTTTACGACAACAGCATGCTTAGTTGGAGCAAAATTGGAGAAGAATTCAGATAATTGTTCGTCAGTAACAGTCATTGGAATGGATCTAACGAATAATGTTTTCATATCCAAACCATTATCGGTAGCATCCCCCTTTCTGTTTTTTTCTTGAACCTCAGACATGGTGTATTGAAAGTCGTTGGTTCTTGTTGATTTTATATGGATTGGACTTGATAATACTTTAATATTTAATAATAATGATAGTATGTAGTTAACTATGTTTAATTTGTAAATTTAATTTCAAGATGCTCATCGCAAAATTTTTCAAAAGCTTTAAAAATTTCAAACACCGGGTAAAAAAAACACATATTGAAAGAGAATACTTTTTAGTAGACCGTTATATAACCAAAAGGCTTAACTCGATGGTTCTGGTTCACATTGTTGGACCATTCGTTGTTTCTCTTCAGCGGATAAGTTTGGGATCATCTCTATGTATAAAGATGCCTCTCTTTTGTGACCCTTGTCCATTAATCTACGGTAGAAAATTTCATATCCAATAGGTGATTTCTTGGCTGTTGCTAATTGTGACAGTTCATCAAATCTTTGCGTTTCCACTAGTACTTTACATTTTATATTATAATATTTTCTCTCTGTGATCTTGAATGTTTTCAATAATTCTTTTACATACTTGTCTTGTTGCATTTCAATAAGTTTTGATAATGTTTCGTCCAGTGTGTAATGAGTGAAATCTGTGTTGAAAATGTTGGTCAATGATTCCTGGAATTTGTTTAATTGTATTTGTCTTAAAAGAATAGCACTATCATGAGCCACTGAAGAGCTTCTATTTGTCAGTTTGTCAAATAATTCTTTAACTTGCGGGAGAATAGCGTTTATAGCACCTTGTTGTCTACCTTGTTCAATTATACAATAAGACAGATCTAAAAATTTATCAGTCTGACTATAAAAATCCATTAGGAAATTTAAATTATGCCTGTTGAAATAGCAGTATAATTGATCATCAGATGTGTCTAGGATCAATAATTTTGCTAATTGTGATGGAGTTAATTTTTCTTTCAATTTTAACAGGAGGGAAATCACCAATTCTGGGTTATTTGTGTTTAACGCTTCTTTGATAGCAATAGAATCATCGTCTAAAGAGTATAATATCATGATCTTTGAAATTGGATCACTCTCTAATAAGGATAAATCACGACAAAGTGTATATCTACCTTCGACCAAAGCAACTTGAGCAATTTTTGCCATTGGGGCTTTAACACCTTGAGGTAATTCTCTTAATTGGGATTGAATAATTTGTAATAATTCATTATCTTCTAAATCACTTGATAATTTTATCTTTGATGATGACCAATTAAAAAATAAAGATGCGTATAATTTGTCCTCTCCAGTCATTTTAATAATTTCAATAACTTCAGCATATTTATTCATTAAGAATAAAACGTTAACCACTTGGTGCAGACCATAATGTTGATATTCTAGTTCAGATAAGAAAATATTTATATTCCTTAAAGTGTTCAATAGTTTCATTAAATTACCTGTTTTAACAAATTCTGTGGAATCATAAGATTTAAATGGTAATGAGTTTTTACCAAATACAACCGCATTGAGTAACATTTTCTGTATTTGTGGATCGAATTCATCTCTTGTGGCATCAATACAATCCTCCACAGCCTGTCTTAAATCAAAATTACGCAATCTTTCTATAGCTTTCGCTGGATGTTCGGAAACAAGTTTCCATGAATCTAACAACATAGCACCAGGATCTGTGGAGCCAATTTTAAATATCCCTACTGTAGATGGTTTCACTTTCGTGATTAAATTAACACTTGAGGAGTTGATTACTTTTAATCCATCAATTTCTGATTCAACAGATATAACATCATCAGGGTACCAAAATGTAATATATGAACCATTGTTAGCGTATATTTTAATTTCATCATTAAATACTAAAGCAATCAAATTATTAGGTAACCATTTCAACAAACTTGGTGACACTTGATTATCTTCCAAAGTAATCTCGGTGAGACAATTTAATGTCAAATCTTTATAAATTTGGAATTTGTTAAATTTATAATTAAACAAACAGATTGTCCCATCTAATGAGTACACCACTTTATGCCATTCATTCAAATGGTTATATTGTTTTAATTCTTTCTTCTGACAATCGAATTGGAACACATTATTGACATCTAATAAAATTATTTTTTCACCTTTAAAGGTATCCCAGTGATATTTGGTCAATAATCTGTAACCACTTTTCAATTCGCTATTTGTTGAATCTTTCACACTCTTACCATTATTCTTATATAACAGCTCTAATGTTAAATTATCCCAATTGGCTTTCCAAATATCTTGGCTTGATTTTAAAATGACAATATCTTCTTTATAATCCCATATCGTATCTAGGACATCAGGTGGTAAGGGAATAACTTTCATATCCAATCTATCCCAATTTTTAATCAATCTAATTGAATCCTGCATGATCACAACTAGTTGTAACCCCAACGAATCTTTAAATTTAATATTAATCAAATTACTCTTCCCTATTAACTTTAATGAAATAAATTTAATTAAATTTCCTTTATAATCGTATAATTCAATGTTATCTTCTGTAGCCATAGCAATAAGGCATGATGATATACAAAACAGTGTGGAATCTAAACTATCATTACTGGATTGAGTATGTGTTAGACTGGGCCATTGTAAATTGGTTAATTCTCTATTTCTATAATATGTATCTTGTAATTTCTCCCAAGTAAAACTAGGATTCTCATTCATATTGAATTTTATATAAGTCTTGTTTCTTTTGCAAGTCTTTGTGTTATCCCTATGTTGGATTGTTCTGTTGTTGAAACACTGGTTAAACCATCCTTTTTGACAGTTATGTTTAATTTGAAATAACAATAATTTTTCACATACCTAAATTCATGTGAAGCCTGCTATTAAGTTAAAACATTACTTAAAACCATAGAAAAGAGTAATAACTCAACTAAACCAAATCAAAATAAGATGAGTGATGTGAGAGAAGAAGACACAGTTACACTGATAGCCTCAGATGGCACTAAATGTGCGATTATAAAGAAAGCCGCTATAATATCGCCAGTGTTAAAAGCGATGATTCAAGGTCCCTTCCAAGAAAAGGATGAGGTGACATTACCTGATATTGGTCCAGACGTATTAGATAAAGTTGTCGAATACTTAGAACTTAAATGTCGAAGTGTTAGAGAAGGTGGTGATAATGATGAAACTGCTATTGCTCAATTCAAAGTTCCGCCTGAAATGTCGTTAGAATTATTATTAGCTGCTGATTACTTAAATGTATGATGATTATGCATTAATGGAATGTATATTATGGGGAAAGTTTGTGGATGTAAATTATATAAAATGTAAATATAAATATATCTATATGTTATGTTTTCTATAACGATATTGAAATGATTGGAAATATGTTAATATTATTATTAGTATGAGGTTTTGAATGCAAAAGGGGTTGGTATGAGGTTAAAGGATGAGGATATACAGATGCAAAAAAAACAGAAAATATTGTGTATATTTCCGAGATATTGGACGTAAGCATTACTACCTTCTTGAACCTCTATTCAGACATCTTTGTAAATGCGCCGCAAATCTGTTTGCAGATATTTCTCTATTACAATTTGGACAAAGAAAATATTGTGAAGATTCTTGTTGTTTTGGTAATCCATTAAAATCTAAAATCCCCTTTGGATCATAGTGATATGGTTTCATGGTTGGATATCTTTCATGTAATTGTTTTTGTCTTACAGTTTCTCTTGCGACTATATCTTGAATCATTGAATGTAAAAGATTGCCTATTATAATTTCAGAGACTGATTCTACTGTAGTTGGAGTTTCTGACATAATATTAACTTATTTTTAGATGTGTGGGAATGTTTATCTATATATAATGTATAATCAATGATCGTAATAGAGTTGGTATTAATATAATATTTTTTGTTTATGTTACCTCATTAATCTTGTCGATTTTAAATAAGCACTTTTAATTTTTCATTAACATAAAATTGTTTAAAAAAACTGGCAGAATTGGTAGTTTTAAAACAGTGACCATTAATGAATACTGGAACGTGTGAAAGGAGCAATGTCTTACGATCTCTAGTAATAAAAGTTAAAAACTATATAAGAACATCATATATATATATGTATGTGTTTCGAAAAAGAAAAAAATTTAGAAAGAGATAATAAATTATCTATTTTAAGACCTTACCATCAACAATTTCTTGGTTTTCACCGTTGACAACAACTGGCTTATCCCAAGCCCACATGTTGTTAACGAATTCCTTTTCTTCTTCCTTAGTTGGATCTAATTTAGTGTAAGAGTAAGACTCCCAATCTGGGGCAACGTTGAAAGCTGGAACGGCATCTTGACCTCTGACCATACAGACACCGACAATACCGTTATTGTTGTTTTCACCATAGACAACCATGGCACCAAACATGTATTTGGTGGAACCAGTTAATCTGTTGAAGAATCCACCGATCAAGTTATTAGACATGAAAGTTAAAGTTAATTCATCGTTATATTTGTATTCAACCTTCCATAAAGAATATTCTTCTGGATTGTAATGTTCCCAGAACCATGGTAAAGCAACTGGTCTAGTATCTTCATTAGAGTACTTTCTTTTCCATTCATCAAGAACAAAAGTGGATCTACCTAAAGCTTCTAATGGATGCTTTGGTTTCTTTTCTGGAGCAGGGTCAGCTGGTTTTTATTCCTTCTTAACTTCCTTCTTCTTTGGTTGTTGTTCCTTCTTTTCTTTCTTTTCCTTCTTTGGTGGAGTGTATTTCAATGGTTCATCAATGAATTGGAAATCTTTATATTCATCCTTCATAATTTCAGAATCCATCATTGTCTTAAACCATCTAACAATAGCAGGATGTTCTTTTCTCCATTGAGTACCGAATAAGTAATTGAAACCTCTAGTGAACGCAGTAGCAGAGACAATATCAGCTAAAGAGATATTTTCAGTAGCTAAATAAGTATGATCTTTCAATCTTTCTTCAAAGATATTAACAAAATGATCCACATTAGCAGAAGCATCATCAACGACTTTCTTAAAATATGGTTTATCACCCTTTAATGGTTGGAAGACAGTGGCAATATTTGGTAATAAATCACTGTTAGCTAAAGATTGCCATCTAATAATTTGTGCCTTTTCTTGTAAATTAGCACCTAATAATTTTTCTTGAGCCTTTGTGTCCTTTGATAAATTAATTAAATAGAAGGCAATGGCCATGACTTCAGTTAATTTATAACCCTTTGGAGAGATGAAATCTGGGACCTTTTTCAATGGGAAATCCTTGGCAAATTGAGCTTCACATGTGGTTGGATCGACCAAATTCACGTCTAATTTTAAATAATTGACCAAGACCCTTGGGACAATGGATCTGATTCTAAAGTTAGCATACACTGTACCTAAAGACATCGTTGAGTTTGTTTATATATCTTCTACTTTCCACTCTCACAGAAACGTGTCAGAGGATTAACAGTTGTTCAAATTTGAAATAAACTTAAAAATAATAATAGTGCTTGCATGTTTTTTTCATTTCAAAAACGCAAAGAAAACAACGCTGGAGAAACTACCCATTTAGGAAACCGCGATGTTTCAAGATGGAATCGTAAGACAAGTATTCGCAGTTTGAAGATCAGCCAGTTTGGATATTTAAAGAGAGTCTTGGCTGGGTTTCGAGAGAAGTGTTGACGGACCAGAGGCTGGTGATATTAAGTGTAAGGATAATAGATAACGTATAGCATAGCATAGTATGAGGGGAGCTGCTGAAGAAACAACTGGTAGCACTAGTAAAGGGAATGGGAAGCAAGTCGAGGTAACTCCCGCGGAAGAGAGGGACGAGTCCCCAGTGTCGTCAAGAGAGTCCTCCAAAGCGAACTCTCCAAGGGATGGGGACGCCAATGGAGTGGAGAACAACGGTTCTAAATTGGACAGTAATTTGATCGTCAAGACGAGTGAGAATGGGAAGATTGAAGATATTATCTCCCCTGTAGTCCTATCACAAAAGAAACCATATCAAGAAGAGTCAGCTTCTTCATCCAAAACTGATGGAGAAGACAAGCAAACTGACAATGTAGATTCTAGTCATTTGACTAAGGATCAAGTGAAATCCAACACCACAGCCACTACTTCAACAGATCCAATAACAAGTAAATTGAGTCAAACCTCATTGAAAAGAAGAAAGGTTCCTCCTCCATTAGGAATCACACCAACAACCAAAAAATCACAACACTCCAATACAACTACAAATACGACTAACAATAGCAATAATTCCACTTGTCAACAAACTAAGAAGGTTTCAAAACCTCAAATCTTACAACGACCAAGAGTACAATATTTAGGTAAAATTCATCAATCAAGACATTATTCACAGACTGCCACTACACCATATTTCCATAACAGAATGAGATATGGCCCTCCTCCAACTGTAGTACCGCCGCAACCACAACCACATCAACAAGTGCCACCTCCTGGGTTTGCACCAAGTTTCCCAACTAATGGTGTGGTTCCGCCTGGTATACCATCTCTTCCAATGGGTCCAATTCCTCTACCACAACCTTTTCCTACTTCCACTACTCCATATATGGCTCCATCTTATTATTATCCATATACAAGGATGCCACCAAACACAGCTATGATTCCACAAACTGCAACAACTGCCGCTGCTGCACATTATCCATATGCTAACCCTATAAATACAATGCCAGATTATTTGTATAGAAACGATTCAGTGCCTTCTGATGGATCTGATTTCTCTATAAAGAGACAAATGAGTAAGAGTCCCATGAGTCAGGACAACAAAGAGGACAACACAGAAGAACAAGAACAAGAAGATGATGAGGAAATTGAAGGATCAGATTTAGCCATTGAAGAAGGTGCCGTTCCGACTCCAATTTTCACAAGATTCCCACAGGGGATATCATCAGATCAGATGAGCAATGGGAATGCAACCACAACTCCAAATAATGGTATTATGTTTGGTGAGATTAGAATACAGGATAACCGTTATTCATTTGAATTCCCACAAAGAGATGATAAAGAATTTAATAAAAAGATATTCATGAGTATTTGTAACCAAATATGGAACGAGTGTGATAAATAAAATTTATAATATTATATAATCATTGAAATAGACACTATTTGACCGGTTTTTTTAACTATAAATTTTGGTATTATCTTCATTTTGTAGTAATAAATTCATTACTATGGGATGAAAAATCGTGCCGCACGAACACTCACTTTAATTTTTTGTAAGAAATTTGATGGCATCGATAATTTGTTTCAAACAGTAAACATTGAAATATAATCATCTTGACCTAAGTTAATCACATATTTATTTGAATTAGATAAGAGACATAACGAAGATATAAGTGATAGATAATGATCTCTCTAGCATTGATTAAATATCGTGTGAAAAAGCATCCAATTTGGGCAATTTTATTCCCATTTTTCGTCATTCTATCAATATTATTTATAATATCTAAGAGAGATTATAATATCTTAGGAATTGATCCAGCTAGTATTGTCAATAAGAAATGGGCTCATGAAATTGAAAAGACATGGTATTTCTCATTCACTAATAAATATAAGATGCCAAAATATGTTTATAAAGAACAAAAGGATTGGTTATTTAGTGATCATGTTGAAGATATTATCCCAGAAAATCATATTGCTCATTATGACTTAAATAAATTACATTCAACTTCAAATGCTGCGGTTAATAAAGAACATGTATTAATCTTAACACCAATGCAAACTTTCCATAAACAATTTTGGGAAAATATTTTACAAATGAGTTATCCACGTGAATTAATTGAATTAGGTTTTATTGTACCAAGATCACCAAGTGGTGATGAAGCTTTAAAGAAATTAGAAGCTGCTGTGAAAAAGATCCAATCAAGTAAGAAAAATGAAAGATTTGCTAAAGTGACAATCTTAAGACAAGAATCACCAAGTTTTGATAAATTAGAAGAAAAAGAGAGACATGCTTTAGAAGTACAAAAAAAAAGACGTTCTGTAATGGCCTTGGCTAGAAATGAATTATTATTTTCTACATTAGGTCCATATATTTCTTGGGTTCTTTGGTTAGATGCTGATATTGTGGAAACTCCAGTTAATGTGATTCAAGATATGACGGCACATGATAAACCGGTATTAGCCGCTAATGTTTATCAAAGATTTTATAATAAAGATGAAAAGAAAGATGATATTAGGCCATATGATTTTAATAATTGGCAAGAAAGTGATATTGGTCGTGAATTAGCCTCTAAGATGAGTGATGATGAAATTATTGTTGAGGGATATGCTGAAATTGCAACATATAGACCATTAATGGCACATTTTTATGAACCAAATAATCCAATCACTGAAGAAATGATTCTTGATGGTGTTGGTGGTGGCTGTACTTTAGTGAAAGCTGAAGTTCATAGAGATGGTGCTATGTTCCCAAATTTCCCATTTTATCATTTAATTGAAACAGAAGGTTTTGCTAAGATGGCTAAGAGATTAAATTATGAAGTTATAGGGTTACCAAATTATTTAGTTTATCATATTGAAGAATGATTTGGGACAGAAAGTAAATGTATTATATATATATATAAATATAAATTATTATCAATATAAATATCAATAAAAAGACAAAATATAATTGAAATATGCAAAGTTGAATAAAAAAAAATATTTGAACAAACGAGATGATTATTAGTTTTATTATTATTTATAGATTGGGGGTCTTGATTTTTTATTTCTTTGTAACCTAAGTACTAACCAATCCATTGAATCAATGACACCATCTCCTTTCAATGCACTTACGGGTAAGACACGAGAATCTCTTGCACTTAAATGTTCAGCAATTTGATTAAAAATTTCTTTAATATCTTGAATTTCCATTCTATCTGGTCTATCTTGTTTATTAGCTAACATTAATACAGGAACACTTTCAATTTCATCATCCATCATTATTGATGTTAAAGTATGTTTCCATTCATCAATACGTGATCTATCAGTACTATCTACTACAAATATAACTGCATGACATTGTGAATAATACTCAGACCACATTGATCTTAAAGATTCTTGTCCACCAACATCCCAAAATTTTAATAAAATATTTTCCTTTGTGGTGATTGTCGCAATATTTTGTCCAACTGTGGGGACAATCTTATCTAAATCTTTTGAATTTAAGTTATATAACCTTTTCAAAGTTTCAAGAAAAGTTGTCTTCCCTGCATTATCTAACCCTAGAATAAGGATTGAATATTGTTCTCTTCTATTCCAATTATTATATAATCCTTGTACTAAATGGAACATCTATCTTGATATATTGTATTGTTGTAATTAGGCTTTTTATTTCATAAAGTATTGTTAATATTTCATTAAGCATTTTGTTTTTGTTTTTGTTTTTGTTCAAAAAAACAAGTTAAGGTAAGTTTAAACGTGTATATATAATATTTATATAGCGAAGACTCTATGAAAGAGAGGAAATTATTAATTATATATCAAACTGTAGGATGAGGAAATTCTCATCAGTTAATAAAGAATCATCTAGATTTAAATCATTAAAATGATCATTATTATCATTCATAATAATTTTCCCACTAATCCAATTTAAATTTTTCAATACAGAATTTATATCATTCCAATTTAAATCTCTATGTAAATAAAGTTTTAAATCAAGACAATTTAATTTATCTGTTAACTCTAATAATGAAATAAGCCAATTTTTCAAATTATTATTTTGTATAATGTTATGAAATTGTTTTGTGAATGTCAATGGGATAATAATATTTAATGATTGATTAATTTGTTTTGAATAAACAAAACAATGTTGTGTGGTTGTGTTGTGAATATTATTAAAATATAATAAATTATAATTATCAGCAATTGATCTCCAATGTGATGAAATTAATTTTGTTGAGTTGGTTATATTATTAAGTTTTGTGGAGACATTATTAATTAAATAGAATTTTCTAAATTGTTTGAATTGATTATAAGTTATTTCCTTGGATAAGAATTGTGATTCAATAAGTAAGATAATATCCCAATAAAATTCCATTAATTGTTGTGTCTGTATCTTATTATTATTATTATTATTATTATAAATGTCACGCATACCAATTTGGAAATCCATCCAACGTAGTAGAATAATTTAAGACTTGTGGTAAAATTATATCTGATGAAATTTTCTTCATTAATGAGGTGATGGGGAATGATAATACGATGATATCAGGTGGTATTAACTCATTACTATGTGATTGTGATATTAGTTCGTTGTTGAGTATGAAGTTTATTATATTGTCCTGTTTCTTTGCCAATGTGGATTCCATCTCTTGTATATTTGACTTGTCTTGTACTTGTGTTAGTGTATCTATCTATGTCGATATATGTATCATTGCTCTTCACAACATTTAAATATTAAAAATCACAATTTTCCGCATTGTGAAATGACGAATTGTACTGTGTAAAAACTGTTAAGAGTATTACTATATTGCTATTGGTACTATTACCACTATCATACTATCATAAGAATAAGACTACGATATTTAGTTATCCATACATTCTTTTGATAATGCATTCTTTTGAAGATACATTCTTGATATTATTATTTGGGACAACGACTGCTACCACAGTATAACCCGGTTGCTCTCTGTATTTTTATTACACCGCTTGATTGCGCCTTGCATTCTTTGAAATACAATTTAAGTTAGCATATATATATATATATGTTATTACAACACTGTTATTACTATATCTCTCTCTTAAAACTACTCCCAACCTCACTCTAACTATACTATAATCACACTATAACAGAATTCACCTCTTTTTTACACATTCTCTCAAAATTTATAAGCTGGTGGTCAAAATTTTGGAAAACTTTAAAAATTGAACGTGAAACTGAAAATCTGGAATTTCAAATCTGGAATTGCACTTGAAAATAAATAAAGACAACAAACAAAACAACCAAATCTACCATTTCACACACACAGAGATCCAACACTTCAATATATCTCTGTGTAATCATGAGTGTGAAAACTAGACAAAATGAGAAACGTAAACATAATAAAAAAAGATCGAATAAAAATAGATCCAAATCACGTAAAAATTCAAGATTAATTATGAGATACTTAATTTCGATCTTAGATATAATAAAGAAAAATAAATTAAAAGTTATATTATTTGGTTTAATTATTACTGCTTTAATTTTAACTTTTAGTGGTGGGGATGGTGGTTCATCTTCCCATGAGGATTCAGATTATGAAGTCGAGGATAAAGATTATTTATTCAATCAAAAGGTTCAATATGATTTTTATAATAATAATGGTCATGATGATGGTGAGTATGTAGATGGGAAAAAAGTAGTTCATACAGGTAAAGATGGTAAAGGTCCCTCTTATGTTGTTGTGGATGGTGATTCTGAGGTATCACCGGGTTTAGATGTTGGTTATGACCCTGAACAAGTGGAAAATAAACCAAGCCCATCTGATGTGTCATCATCTCATGTTTCACCATCTGATGTTTCATCATCTGATGATGATTCCACTGGAACCATTGTGAATGGTGATGATGATTCAGGTTTGAACTCGGATTTACATTCAGATGATACAGATTTTTATACCATGGATGAAGATGATAAAAAGATTGATATTAGAGTACAGGAGATAAAGGAAAAATGGTTAAAATCAGATTTTGCTAAAGATCATCCAAATATTAATTTTGATGATACAGTTATTGGTGCTACGGCTCCATCTTTAGCTCGTCAAGGTTTAAAACCAAAAGCTGCTTTAGTTATGTTTATTACAGATTTTGATATCACTGAAGTTGTCAAGACAATAAACAGTATTCAAACCATTTATAATTATTGGTTACAATATCCATGGATCTTAATTAGTGCAGATGGTACAGAATATAAAAATCCGGAATGGATGGATGGTTTGAAAGATGCAATTATCTTTAATGATGCAGAAGATGATACAAAGATTAGTTTACAAATTGCCACGAAGGAATATTATGATGTACCAGCTTGGGTTGATATGGGTAAAGTTGCACAATCAAGAAATAGAATGAGATTATTACCACATGGGGATTCAATGAAATATAGGCAATACACGAGATATATTTCGGGATTTTTAGCCATTGAACCATTTATGAAAAGTTTTGATTGGATGTGGTATTTAAAACCTGGTACAGAATTATTATGTGATATCGATTATGATTTATTTAGAATGATGCAAGATAAAGAAAAATTAATTGGGTTTGCAGGAACAATAATACCAAGTTCGGAAACACAAGAAAATGTTTGGAAATTATATAAAAATCTGAAAAAGGATCATAAAGATATGATTGCAAAGGATAATTTTGAAAAATTATTCTTAAAGAATAAAAAAGATGATAAGGATAAAGATGATCAATATGAAAGTTGTGATTTACTTCTATCAGATTTAGGTCTTTCAAATTTAAACGTTTGGAGATCTAAAACATTTGGAGATTTTTATACCATGATTGATAAAGATTGTAATGTTTTCCATAATGGTTGGAGTATTGATACCATTCAATCTTTAGCTTTAGCCCTTTTCACAAGAAAGAATCAATTTATTTTTTTTGAACATTTGGGATTCCATACTGATACTTATACAAATTGTCCAATTAATGATGATATCTTTAGGGCTTATCGTTGTAAATGTGATCAAGGTGGTGATATGACTTTTTCAAATAAAGCTTGTTCAAGAAAATTATTTGATGAATTGAAAATGCATTTACCTGATAATTGGGATAAACATAATGATGTCTTAAAATAAATAAAATGATATCTATAAAAAATTTCAATTTAACTTGTATATTATCATATCTCTTTTTGTGTATCGTTTATGCATTTAAATAAATAAAGATATAAATTATATAATTTGATAATAAGAGAAATATGAAACCAATGAAATGTATATATTTATTATTTTTTTTATATTCAAATTAACTGTGAATAAAGGGAAAGAAACTACTTATATGAAGGTCATGTACAAAAAAAATTGAATATGAATGTTTGAATCTTTTATTTTTGGTGATTTTTTGAATGAAAGGTGATCTCTTTTAATTACAAATCATCAAATCTGAAATGTTGATTTTGTAAAGATGAAGTTGATGTTTCTGATTGAGAAGGTTGATTTAAAAATAAATATTGATTATAATTATTTTGATAATGGTCATTTTTATTACTATTTTGGAAATTGGTTTGAAAATGTTCTTCCTCTTCTTCATCTTCTTCTAATGTTTTTAAAATTGATGAATAATTGAAATAATAATTAGTACTATTATTATTCTCTTCAGGATAGTAATTTTTGTTCGGGTTACTATATTCTTCCCGGGTTGAATTGAACATAATTGGAGTGGTTGTACTATTATTATTATTAGTAATATTACTATTCGAATATAATGTATTAAAATGTCTTGGAATAAGAGGACTTTGAAATGAAGGATCAAAAATTGAAGAAGAACTAGCAGAAGAACATGATGAAGATGAGGACAATGGTGGAGTTAAAGAATAATTCTGTTGTTGTAATGGTTTTCTTGAAGGTAATTGATATAAATAATTTCTCATTGTATCATTATTATTAGTTGTAGCACTAGTAAGAGTATTATTATTAGTTATTGGGGTCCTTGGTAACCACTCTGTTTCATCCATTGAAGCTTGTGGTGGCTCCATTGTACCACCACCAGTTAGAAATTGTTTATATTGTGTTGAAGTATTATTTGATGGGAAATATCCAGTTGGTGTATTACTTGGAGTTCCCAAGCCAGAAGAAGAGCCAGAAGAACCAGAAGAGCTTATTGGTGAAGTTAAAATGTGAGAATTGGCACATTTATTACCAAATTTACAATTCCCTAATTTAAAATATTTACATGGTCTCTTATTAGCTTCTTTAAAATCCATTGAATGGGAAAATGGGCACGAGGGACCAGCTGAACAATTACCTTGTTTATAAAATTTACATGGTACATGAGAATAATTCTTTGTTTGTGCTGTTGAATTCTTTGTAATTAATAAATGTTCTAATATAACTTTTTTCTTCTCTGGAGTAAAATTAGTAGCATGTTGTTCATTACTTTGGGAATTATTTATTTGGGGACCCTTATAATACATTTTTACTGTCAATTTGAAAGTTTACTTTGGGGAACAAAACGTTGTTTCTAAGGAAAAAAATTTAGCGAGAATCAAAAAAGATAGATGGAGGGAAGGAAAGGTGTATATGAATTACATAAACCTGAATATTGTCGCTTCTTTCCCCCTCTCCACCACTTAGATCTAAGAATGAAAGAATTTGTAATTGATAGATATCATTTATATAAAATTTTACTTGAAATCTAATACCCCAATGTAATCATCAGATGAATCCCCTTGGGAAAAGAAATAAATGCAAAAATACACACTTCCTTATTCACTTTTCAAACAACCATCAGCAGTTTCATATCCCCAAATTAAGATTCTCACCCAACTCCCTTAAATAAAATGTATACTATAATTATATAAAATATTGTTGAGAATAAGCTGCAGCAAAGAATAATAAATTTCTTCATGCAAATACAAATCACCGAAACTTTTGTATGAATAAATAGACAATAAATGCCAAATACTAATAAAAGACAAAAGGAAAGGAGAAACTTGGGGAAACAAAGAACAAAAGAGACATTGTGATGTAGTGTTTACAATATAGTGTATCTATTATGATAAATAATAAGTAGAAGGATTAAGGCAACTAATAACTCATTCAGAATGTTTCAAATACATAAATAGTTATAGATTTTGTGTTGCCCTTAATTTATAAAGGAATCTTTAGATCTCTAAGGGGAAAGGGGAGCAAGGTTTACAATTATCTTTGTCAGGAGAATAAGACCAAAACTGTTTGATATACATTAATTTTAGTAAGATAGTTACTAAAACGAACAATTTGTAATCTTCTTACAAAATTTCTCTAAGTGATTGGAGCACAAAAAAAAAATTTTTCAGCTTTCTGATGAAAGATATCTGCGGTTAAATGTTTCCATTCTTTAACAATTTCTTGTACAGATGTTATTTTATTTGTTTCTAAACAATCAATATGGATTCGATTACACCTCGTTGTAACAATATAATTGATTCTGATTGTGGTTACTCTGTTATCTACGTCTTTATCAGGGTTAGTTTAAAACTTCATTTTGTAAATTGATTAAACACTTTTTATTTAATCTCTTACCAAAATATTTGTCTTGACCTCGTTGTTCTCTGTTTCTAATACTGTTACTGTTTATTATTGTTGTAATCAATCAGCTCTCTTTAGACGTTATCTTGACTATTGTTTTCAAATTCCATATCAAGATAATAAATGTGTCTAATTTCAAGATCACCCCTGACGAAACATTCTCATTAATTTGAAAGTAAATTGAAAAATTCAAATTCCAATGAAAAGAAATACTATTTATTATAACGAGTAGGTTACAGATTACGATACAAAATGGGTAGGCATTTACAAAGGAAGAAGAATAATAAATAAGATAAGGATGAGTGGATACAATAGAAACAATAGATACAATAGTAGTAAACCCGTAGAAGGGGATTCTTCTAGGGTTCCACCACCACCAACGGGACAACAACAACGTTATAAACCATATTCACATCATCAACAAGAACAGCGTCCAAGATATAATTATCATCATTCTTTTAATCGTGGTGGATATCATAATAATCATTATAATAGTAATGGTAATACAAGATATTCTAGATATCAATCTCAACCTCCACCATCATCAACAACAGCACAACCACAACAATATCGATCTTCATATAACAATACAAGATATGAAAATGATAGACAATCATATAATAATAATCCTACCAACAGCACAGGTAATAACAATGGGTATATAAGGAGAACTCCATCTCCAAATCTTGTTGTTAATTCTAATGCAAAAATAGCTATACCAATGGGTCCAAGTAATGTTGGTGATAATAAAATTGAGAGTAATAATACTAATAATAATAATAATAATAATACTGTTAATAATGAAATTAATTTTAAAGACTATAACAATGATATTGATCCAATTACACAATTAATTGGTATGACCACGACTACATCAATGAATAAAATTGTAAATTTTATTAAATCAGATGAAGAAATTAATTCCAATATTGAAAGACAACTTTTAACATCAGTGGAATCATATATTGAATTGCAATTAATGATTAATCAATCTGAAAAGGATTCATTAAACGTTTCATTAACACAAGAGAAATTAGATAATTTGCTATTAATGCAATAAAAAATGGATATATTTGTGTAACTGTATTTAATGAAAAGCCAACAACAACTAGAAAATGAATTAGTGACACTAATTTTGTGTCGTTTTAAAAGTCATCTTATTATCGTCATCTGCCTTGTCACACAGTTTCCCCATTTGGACATTATTGCATATCATAATATTAGTACCAAATATTTGTATAAATTCCGATAAATCCTGCGACCTGGCACTTTGCCGAAAAGTCCGGGCGCCAACAATGACATCACATCATCACCACTCAGCCACAAATGAACCAATCAACAACAAGTGGTGGGGACGTACAGCCAAAAGAAAGAGGGGCTATCAAATAAAAAAAATAACAAACAAGGGGAATTGTGTTTGTGATATTGTAATATTGTTGTGAATAATTTACCCTTTATTCCCTTTTAAGATATTTCATATTTCGTGTCGTTCGTTATTTTGGAAAGAAGATAACGACACGAAAAACACTACTTCAAGGATTTAAGAACTTAACTCCTTTATTTTCTGTTTATGGTAATGCTTTCCAATGGATATTATTGTTTCTCATGCAATAAATGAATGAATTATTTACCAATTTCAGCCACCGACATTGCGTTATCGTGTGACAAAATTGCTTATTAGGTATTGTCATATTAATATAATGTGGGACATTTAATCTGGAATTTCCACCCTTGCCAGTTTATCTTATTTTATCATTGTTATAATAATGATTGCAAGTTATTATACTGGGGTCTGTCACAGTGACACAGCCATGTTTTTTCTACTTTCTCGCTTTCTTCCCTTCCCACTTTCCCCACTCTGTTTGTCCTTTATATATGACAATCATTTAAAGTCTTTGTTAGTCTCTCTGGAACCTTTTCATTCTTATTTTCGTAGAAAGAGTTCTGGTTAATCAAGGCAGAGTAATCTTTTTTTCACTAGTGTGTCCTTTTTACATTCGTTTCATTTTTGTTTTTTCTATTTTGGCAAACTGGGCTTTATTTATTTATATTATAATATATCCCATATCTTTGGACACTGCACTTAATTTTTTTTTTTCACGTTAACTAATTCTTAATAAAAAATAGATACATAAATAAATACAAAAAAGCATAGCTTCAAGTTCACGTTAATACTATTATCCACTCATTTAATATTCAAACAAATACACTATAGACATCTGCCCTTTTTCTCTCTCTCTCTATCTATAATTTCATATACTGTAATAATTTATTTTTTAACATACACACAAACACACACACACACACACACAAAAACAAATTAACATGAAAGGAGAATTAAGAATATTATTATTTGCTAATCTTTGTTTAATATATTTTATCTTATATTATACATTTGATCTTCATATGTTAATTATTGATCCCACCACGGAAGATGCTATTGCGACAAAGGATATTGCACCAAATAGTACACTTCTAAATGATTTATCACCAGACAATAAAATGATAATACCAAAAATTATTCATCAAACTTATAAAAATGAAAATATTCCACCACATTGGAAAGTGGGACAAGAAAAGTGTCAAGAATTAAATCCAGATTATAAATATATCTTATGGACTGATGTCATGATTGAAGATTTTATTACTAAAAATTTCAATTGGTTCTTACCAATTATGAAATCTTATAAATATCCAATTCAAAAAGCTGATATTATAAGATATTTTGTGCTTTGGACATATGGTGGCGTTTATATCGATTTAGATGATACTTGTGAAAGAAATTTAGATCCATTATTAAAGTATCCTGTTTTCTTAAGAAAAACTTCTCCATTTGGGGTATCAAATGATGTTATGGGTTCAATCCCAAAACATCCTTTCTTCCTTAAAGCAATTAATTCATTAAAACATTACAATAAGAATTGGGGGGCACCATATTTCACTATTATGGCTTCGACAGGTCCAGTTTTTATTAGTATTATATGGAAACAATATAAAAGATGGGAAAAATTGAAACAAGTTTGGGATCCAACTTATCAATATATTACATCAGATAGAGCTGTTAAAGTCTTACAACCATGGGATTATAAAGATACACCAAATGCATTCTTCTCAATTTCAAAGGGTTCATCTTGGCATCTTGATGATGCAGATTTTATTAAATCATTTTTAACACATATTTTATCATGTGTGGTGGCCGGTTTTATTCTAGGTTTTGTTATATTATATGGTGAATATTGTATTTATTGTTTTATGTGTGCCAAGAAAAATTATAATCTATTATCAATTTGGAATAAGATTAGAAATGATATCTTAGGTTATAATAGAACATACAATAATACCACTACAATTAATAATACTTCTACAAATTATAACAATAATAGCAGTTTTACTTTACCTAAATTTAGTAATCGTATGGCTCCAAATAGATTAAGAAAGGATTCCAATAATTTAATGAATTTAATTGATTTAGAAAAGAATAATGGTGGATTTTAAAAAGTTTTAATAGTGTCATACCATACAAACAAAATTGACTTCAAAAATAAGAATAAAAAGAAAAAAAAAAAAAGAAAAGAAAAGAACTAATTCTTCTTTAATCAGGTACCGTTTTTTGTTGTCAAACCATTTTTAAATTGATAAGAAATATGTTATAAGTCGTCCCGTTAATGTCATTCCATTTGCTGTTGTTTTTTTCACTTATTACAATACCTTATAATTAACTATAAGATTGTTACAACCGGACATTGAGGTAATTACTTTAATATATATATATATATTTTATGTCAATATTGGTACAATAAATATTCTTGGTTACCATGGTAACACGTACATAATATTCATCATCATTAATTTTTTTTTTCTTTTTTCTACTATTTTAACTTCCCTTAACTCCCCCATTCTCGATAACACATTACTAGGCCTGGGGACAGTGGATTTTTTATGGTGTATCAACCGCTGTGCGAATGGTTAATTTTGTTTTTTTTGACACTAATTCTTCGAAATTGTATTGTAATATGATTACTATAATAAGTAATTTAGAGCGATTAAAATTTTAATGAACCAAAGTTAAAATGATTATTTCTCTAAGAAACCGGTTCTTAATAACAAAATATTTACTCAATTTAACCAGATAAGAGGATATTAACAGCCGAATAAGAATGATTCAATTATTCTTAATTCTTATCATTTACAAGCCGGGCTGTATTGTGTTAGGAACAATCAACCTATTGTTAATTGATTGCACCGTGAAATTCCCGCGTTAAGCAAGTTTTGTTTGGAGCCGACATGTCTACTTTATAACAGCGAAGAGCCGATACTAAATCTTCTTAGGGTTATTTTGTTTGGAGGGGCACAGCCTTTCTGGTGGGGAAAGGGTAGCCGGTGAAAAATTGTCTTCGGATTAAAAGTGATTCATACTCATTATATTGTTCCACTATGTTAAGCACGACAAATCGTAATCAAATTAAATCCGGGCGTTAATGACATTCACTTTTCCGAAACATAAAAGCCCTCATAATATGTTATTTTATTATTGCGTGGGTTTTTTTTCTTTCTTTTCTTATGAATTTTTATCTCTTTTGTGAAAATTTTTGTCGATCGGGTGGTTATTTCACAATTGTGTTTCATTGTATTAGTTAAGTAATTCCAATCATTGTTTGTCGGCAAATATTCAAGTTAAACCACTCATCTTATTGTCTTGTGTATTGTCCTTGTTGCCTTTCTCATTATCCTATGTCTCAAGAGTTTTGTTTGTTCGGCAGACCTTCATCGGCCGATATCAAATTTCCCTAGTGTAATTATAGTAGAAAAAGTAGTAAAAGGTGTAAATTCCAACCAAAAAATTTTTTGTTTATTTGTTTGTTATGAAACAAAAATAAAAAACCTTGCAATAACAGGCGCTATTTTGTTTGTTTTTAATCTTAAAAATTACCTAACTGGGCCCTGATGTCAGGAAAGTTACCTGTTATAGACACATTTACTTGCTCAAATTGTTGTGATTTTTACTTTTTCTTTGTAACAAAAATCTCTTGAATTTTCTAAAAATTTTCTTTGCTCGAGAAAAGTCGGTTCTTAAAAAAACCCAGAGAGCATCGCTTCGACAGGAGTCATTGTTTGATAACACTATAAGCGCTACTTTTTCTTTCTATTTTTAATATCTAGATAGGAAATAATAATAATAATGATAATACAAAAGACTTAACAGCCTAATGAAGCAATCATATCAACTTATTCTATATATGGGATACCAATCCAGTGGCACTTTAATAGGTTAGAAATCTTTAAACTTTTTTTTAAAAATATCTCATTTATATATAAGTAACCATTAGATTCAATCAACTTGAGTTTCATTTTTCCCTTACATCTCTCTTATCATTTACTTTAACTACTTTTCAATAATAAGATATCATACAAATTATACATACACATTATGTCTTCTAAAGAGGAAAGGGACAACTCGTCCAAATCTCATGATGAAGATACTAATTCATATGCTGAATCGATTCGTTCATATGAAGATATGCATATGGATGATGAACAACTAAATGTCACTTCACAACTATCGAGACATATTACAAACATGTTATCCAACGAAGTTGGTGTCGAAAAATTAGAATCTTTAGCTAAGGTTATTTCTACTAAGACTAAGAAAGAAATGGATGCCTTTGAAGTTAACGAATTAGATTTTGATTTAAGAGCTTTATTAAATTACTTAAGAAACCGTCAACTAGAACAAGGTATTGAACCTGGTGATTCAGGTATTGGTTTCAAAGGTGTTACCACTGTCGGTGTCGATGCCTCTGCTGCCTTCGGTCCTTCTGTCGAAGAAATGTTAAGAGATATGGTTACTTGGCCAAAACATATTATTCACAAATTTAAGAAACAAAATGATGTTCCAATGAGAAATATTATTCAAAATTGTACCGGTGTGGTCGAATCCGGTGAAATGTTATTCGTGGTCGGTAGACCAGGTGCTGGTTGTTCGACTTTATTAAAGACTTTATCTGGTGAAACTGATAATTTCGTCTCTGTTGATGGTGAATTCTCCTACGATGGGTTAGAACAACATGAAATGATGGAAAAATATAAAGGTTACGTCATTTACTGTCCTGAATTAGATTTCCATTTTGCTAAGATTACCGTTAAAGAAACCATTGATTTTGCCTTAAAGTGTAAGACTCCACGTACTAGAATTGATAACATGACTAGAAAGGAATATGTTGATAACATGAGAGATATGTGGTGTACCGTTTTCGGTTTGAGACATACTTATGCTACTAAGGTTGGTAACGATTTCGTTAGAGGTGTTTCTGGTGGTGAAAGAAAGAGAGTTTCCTTAGTGGAAGCTCAAGCCATGGGTGCTTCTTTATACTCATGGGATAATGCTACTAGAGGTTTAGATGCTTCTACTGCTTTAGAATTCGCACAAGCTATTAGAACTGCTACAAATATGATGAATAACTCTGCTATTGTCGCTATTTACCAAGCTGGTGAAAATATCTACCAATTATTCGATAAGGCTACTGTGTTATACAATGGTAAACAAATTTTCTTTGGTCCTGCTGACCAAGCCGTTGACTACTTCGAAAGAATGGGTTGGGTTAAGCCAAATAGAATGACCTCTGCTGAATTCTTAACCTCTGTTACTGTCGATTTTGAAAACAGAACATTAGATATCAAGCCAGGTTACGAAGATAAGGTTCCAAAGTCTGGTCATGAATTCGAAGAATACTGGTTAAATTCTCCAGAATACCAAGGTGTCCTTGCTGAATACGATAACTATGTCCAAAGACATCCAACTGAAGAAACCAGAGACAGACTACAAGTTGCTAAGAAACAAAGATTACAATCTGGTCAACGTGAAAATTCTCAATACGTTGTCAATTACTGGTCTCAAGTTTACTACTGTATGATTCGTGGTTTCCAAAGAGTTAAAGGTGATTCCACTTATACAAAGGTTTATCTATCCTCTTTCTTAATTAAAGGTTTAATTGTCGGTTCTATGTTCCACAGAATCGATGATAAAAATCAATCCACCACTGGTGGTGCTTACTCTCGTGGTGGTATTTTATTCTATGTCTTATTGTTTGCTTCTGTTACTTCCTTGGCTGAAATTGGTAATTCTTTCGCTACTAGACCAATTGTGGTGAAACATAAATCGTACTCGATGTATCATATATCTGCTGAATCTTTACAAGAAATTATTACTGAATTCCCAACTAAATTTGTCGCTATTTTAACTTTATCATTAGTCTCCTACTGGATTCCATTCTTAAAATACGAAGCTGGTGCTTTCTTCCAATACTTCCTTTACTTATTAACTATCCAACAATGTACTTCTTTTATCTTCAAATTCGTTGCTACTTTAACTACTGATGCTGTCACTGCTCATGCTATTGGTGGTTTATGGGTTATGATTCTTTGTATCTACTGTGGTTTTGTCTTACCAATCGGTGAAATGCATCATTGGATTAAATGGATTCATTTCTTAGATCCTTTAACCTATGCTTTCGAAAGTTTAATGGCTACCGAATTCCACGGTAGACAAATGTTGTGTAGTGCTTTGGTTCCAAGTGGTCCTGGTTACGAAAATGTTTCTGTTGCTAATCAAATCTGTAATGCTGCTGGTGCCATTAAGGGTCAACTATATGTCAGTGGTGACGCTTACGTCGACCACCAATACCATTTCGGTTATAGACACGCCTGGAGAAACTGGGGTGTCAACATTGTGTGGACCTTCGGTTACATCTGTGGTAACGTGTTATTATCTGAATTTTTGAAGCCTGTGCAAGCTGGTGGTGACTTGTTATTATACAAGAGAGGTCACATGCCAGAATTAGGTACTGAATCTGCTGAAGCCAAGACTGCCTCCAGAGGTGAAATGATGGAAGCCTTGAATGGTCCAGATGTCGATTTAGAAAAGGTTATTGCTGCTAAGGATGTGTTCACCTGGAACCACCTGGACTACACTATCCCATACGACGGTGCTACTAGAAAGTTATTATCTGATGTTTTTGGTTATGTCAAGCCTGGTAAGATGACCGCTTTAATGGGTGAATCTGGTGCTGGTAAGACTACTTTGTTGAATGTGTTAGCCCAAAGAATTAACATGGGTGTTATCACCGGTGATATGTTAGTGAACGGTAAGGACTTGCCTGCCTCCTTCAACAGATCCTGTGGTTACGTTGCCCAAGCTGATAACCACATGGCTGAATTATCTGTGAGAGAGTCGTTGAGATTTGCTGCGGAATTAAGACAACCAAAATCTGTTCCTGTCCAAGATAAGTACGAATACGTTGAAAAGATCATCAAGTTGTTAGGTATGCAAAACTACGCTGAAGCTTACATTGGTAAGACCGGTAGAGGTTTGAATGTTGAACAAAGAAAGAAATTGTCTATTGGTGTTGAATTAGTTGCCAAACCTTCCTTGTTGTTATTCTTAGATGAACCTACCTCTGGTTTAGATTCCCAATCTGCCTGGTCCATTGTGCAATTCATGAGAGCCTTAGCCGACTCTGGTCAATCTATTTTGTGTACTATCCATCAACCTTCTGCTACTTTATTCGAACAATTCGACAGATTATTACTTTTGAAGAAGGGTGGTAAGATGGTCTACTTTGGTGATATTGGTGAAAACTCTGCTACGTTGTTGAACTACTTTGAGCGTGAATCTGGTGTGAAATGTGGTGTTTCCGAGAACCCTGCTGAATATATGTTGAACTGTATTGGTGCTGGTGCCACAGCCTCTGCTAGTGCTGACTGGCACGAATTGTGGTTAGCCTCCCCTGAATGTGCTGCTGCTAGAGCTGAAGTGGAACAATTACACAAGGAACTTCCAAGCAGACCTGTCAATGATGATCCTGAGTTAGCTGGTAGATTTGCTGCTTCTTTCTTGACTCAAATGAAATGTGTTGTTCGTAGAACTAAGATTCAATTCTGGAGATCTCCAGTCTATATTAGAGCTAAGTTCTTAGAATGTGTTTCCTGTGCTTTGTTTATTGGTTTATCTTATATTCGTATCAACAATTCTGTCGGTGGTGCTTCTTTAGCTTTCTCCTCTACTTTTATGATTTTAGTTATTGCTTTAGCTATGATCAATCAATTACATGTTTTTGCTTACGATTCCAGAGAATTATATGAAGTCAGAGAAGCTGCTTCTAATACTTTCCACTGGAGTGTTTTGTTATTATCCCATACTATCATTGAAGTTATGTGGTCCATGATTTGTCAATTCTTTATTTGGTTCTGTTACTACTGGCCATCCGGCTTCGTTACAGCTGCTCCACAATCTGGTTACTTCTACTTCTTCTACGCTTTGATTTTCCCAATTTATTATGTCACTTACGGTTTATGGATCTTATACATGTCTCCAGATGTTCCATCTGCTTCCATGATCAATTCTAACTTGTTCGCTGCTATGATGTTGTTCTGTGGTATCCTTCAACCAAGAGAAAAGATGCCTGGTTTCTGGCGTGGTTTGATGTATAATGTCTCCCCATTCACTTACGTTATTCAATCCTTAGTTGCCCCAGCTGTTCACGGTAAGAAAACCAAATGTGGTCCAAATGAATTTTTGAAAATGGATCCTCCAGCTGGTCAAACTTGTGGTACCTACTTAAAACAATATATGGAAGATAACACTGGTTACTTATTAGAACCAAATGCCACCTCTGACTGTCTTTACTGTCCATTCAAGACCCAAGATGAAGCTGTTCTTCAATACAATGTTAAGTGGAGTTACAGATGGAGAAACTTTGGTTTCATGTGGGTCTACATTTGTTTTAATGTCTTTGCTATGTTAATCTGTTACTACTTCATGAGAGTCAAGGTCTGGAGTTTGAAATCCGTTTTAGACTTCAAGAAGTGGTTCAACGGTCCAAGAAAGGAAAGACACGAACAAGATACCAATGTCTTCAAGGCTACCAAAGAAGACAAAGAAAGAGTTACTAAGTAGTAAACTCACCTCAATACATTCTTTTATATACCAACTTTATAGACTACCTTTTATATGTTTCTAATTACTATTTACTCATGAAAATAATCAATCTCTTAATTTAATATTAAAATCCTGTTCTTTAAAGTTGTGAGAAGTATCGTTTAAGTTGAACTTTTTCTGACTGAGATAATATATTAATGAGAAGATATGCTCTTTATTTACTTTATGCTTAAAATTTCAAAGAGTAGTGGCCTGGGATACATATAACAGGAAAGAATAAAAACCTATATTAATTTTCATTCAGTCTTTACGTTACCGCGGTTCTGTCTAAGTTTTTTGTTAACGTTGTTGTATAGAAGGTAGCTGAAAAGAAAAATTAAAACAATGAATATATATATATAAGGATAGTTGTATTATTCACATCTTTGGATTGTCTAGCACTGAGGTGTTCTTTGGTATTTTTTTATCTGCCCTTAAATGTTAGTGGACCTTCTCTACAAAATTGTTCGAAAAAGAGAAAATTTGCTAACATAGAAAAAAAGTGATGAGATAACTTTGCATTTGTGTCAACACTGTTATATTAGAATACCTGGTGACCTATACAATTTAAAAAAGAACATGAACAAATATGGAACTCGAAGATGGATATATTTCAATCAATATACTCATCTTCTTCTTTATATGTTGTGTGACCAAAAGTTACTCAGTACAACTGGAAAAGAATCTTAATCAAAAAGAATGAATGTTCCTAAAACAAACTACAAATCGGTTCTTACCTCTTTATGTATTGATATTATGCATTATAGTACATAATGAGCGGAGTTTGTAAATGAAAGCATATATTATTTACAAGACTAAAGGCATGAGAATACATGTAAACTACTCTTAACTATTATGATAAATATAAAAAACTTGATCTTTAAATAAATATAAAAGGAAGTCTTGAATTAAAGTTTAAATATATACAGGTCGTTTCCGAGATCATTATAATCAGTTCTTTCTGTTAGTTTACTTCTTTTCTTCTGTTTCGGTACCCTCTTCACCTTCTTCTGGGACTAAAGCGTTTGCTTCGTCAAGAACTTCAGCTAAATCACCAGATGTGGCCATACTGGTAATAACATCACAACCACCAACAAATTCCTTATTAACATATAATTGTGGGATGGTTGGCCAGTTAGAATATTCTTTAATAGCTTCTCTTAATTCTGGATCTTCAAGAACATTAAAGGCAGCAAACTTGGCTGGATCGACACCTTGCTTACCTAGAAGAGCAATAGTGGCTCTGGAAAACCCACATTGTGGGAACTCTGGAGTACCTTTCATAAATAACACCACAGGAGCAGAAGCAACTGCATCTTCTATAGCCTTACGAATCTCTGTACTCATAAACATTTTCATTTGGGAACGGAACAATGAAGAACGACATATTGGGGCTAAGACTCTTGGCGATACAAATCTGTTTAATAGCATGATGTGTGGTTTTTGGGTATGTAACGATATAGTTTAGGGAGATTGTTGGTACCTTCTTTGGTTGTTTAATTCTTGTTGTACACGTTTAATTTTACCTTTGTTTTAATAGATTGTCTATTTTTTTTTTAGTCATCGGATTCGAATTTACCATTTAGTAAGCATTGTAATGGAAGCAAAAAAGTGAAAGTGAATAATCTTTAGTGGCACATGCGTGACTTTGGCAACGGGAATAACTCGAAATTAAACAATGTTTCCCAAAGTTAGTCTTTGGTGTTAGATTTGAAGATACAATTTTTGTTTATCATTCTCGAATGATTGTGTCAAGTAATGACCATAAGATAGACTATAATTATACCACTGTATTATTTTTGATGGGAAATTATAAACGATAAAAATTATTGGACATCTTGTCTTTATATTTTAACCTTTACTGGTTAAATATAAATCTGGAATGTTTCAGACTTTAAAGGAATAAAATCTATTGAAATTTGTTCTAATTTTTATAGGTAGGATTGATTTCAGTTTTAATTTAATTTTATTCCTCAACAAATATTTATTTTTTTGACTGTAAGACACCCCAGGGCTCCATTATGGCTTTTTTATTTGTGGAATAATCAACTTAAAACAGTAAACCTTTTCAAAAGAGTTTTTATTTTATTTTTTGTCAACACACAAAATTATGCAGGTCATAACCGGTTAATTAATTTGTAATGTCTACTGTGAGCATTTATGTGTATTCAAAAAACCAATATACTAGTATTGATTGCATAACTTGGTAACCAAATATTCAAAAATGTTACTAATTCTGAAGTAACATCTCTTTCTTCCTACTTTAAAAACTATTAAATGTATTTTTATATAAATTAGAAGGGTAGTCAACTCTTAATATTCCAAAACCTACATGCATATACGCTGAAACACTTAAAAATAAAATAAAACACATGATAAAATTTGACGAATATAAATGTCCCCAATGTTTACAGAAAAATAAAGCTCGTATGGCGCAGTGGTAGCGCAGCAGATTGCAAATCTGTTGGTCCTTAGTTCGAATCTGAGTGCGAGCTTAACTTTTTGAAACTGAGTTATAAGGGTTTTTCCGACCTCTTTGAAGAAAGAGGTATACCAATTAATTACCGCCAACTAGTGGTTAAAGTTATTATTTTATGAATATTTATTACTTGTTTATGTTATAGACTGCATTACAAAAGAATAATTAGTGTTACATGTCTAACATCTGCATTATTTAAGGTGATTTTTTAATATCTCTGTTAATTCGACTTAATAATGAAACTTTTTGTAAGCGGTGTAAAGTCCTAATCCCAAGAGCATATAACCAAACTGTGGAAATCAAACCAACTGCAATAGTTCCAATAAACCCATAATTTGTTTCTTCTATAAAGTTTTCTAAGTTCATACCATATGCTGAACCTACTAAAATAGCACCACCTAATGACAATAAACCAAGACTAAACTTGATACCTAATAACATAAGTTGGTTTCTGTTAGAATCTAGGATGATATTAATAATTTCTTCTGTTGATTTTACATTAGAGATCGCGTTTTCACTCATTTGGACCAATTCATCGATATGGTTGTGATAAGTCTCAAGTAGCATTTCAATTTCCGTATGATCATCATCATAATGTTCTATACCCATTTGGTTATCTGTCAAATACATTTCACATAAAACGTCATCTTGTTCCAGTAAATCGTCAATCATTTCTCTAACCAAACCAGCTTTCTTGTAAAATGTACTCAATTTCTTATTTTGAATCAGTAACAATCTTAATTTATCTCTGGTAATACTATATTCCAAATCAGTTAAAACACCTTCTGACACAGCCAACAATACTTTCAGTTCACTGGTCAAATTGGATAATGCAGAAATGAAAATCGCTTCCAAAGCCCTAAACTCATACGGTAATGGATCTGATCCGACTTGGTTTGTTGTACTATTTTTCAATCTCAATTTCAAATCATTCATAAATGATAAATGGGCAGATGAGTTTAATGCGATCCCTGAACCACTGGAAGTGAATGTTATAACCATGTTTGGTTTAATTAAAGCTTTATAATTTAATAAACTGATCAATATACCATTTTGTCTCACTAATAAACTTGGCACTAAGTCATTTTGTTTAGATTTTTCAATCTTTCGAAGATCTCTAGGTAATAACCCATGTTTTGTGACAAGTTCTTCTCTTTTCATCTCATTGAAGGATGTATTTATATTCCCCTCGCTATCAAAAACTGTACAACCTATAACACCAGATCCATAACCGGAAAGCATATTATTTGCTTGAATTAAATTCTTTTGAAGTAAGGTTGCTGCTGTCACATCACTCAAAGTCGATTGATTTCGCAGATGTGGCACCTGTACGCTCGATTTGAGGTTTAGTAAATTCTTGTTATATTGTAATAAAGGAGTTAATCGCTGCGGTAACTGCCGTATGGCTCTGTAAAATAATAAGTTCGTGGAAAGCATTATATATCATATTATAATTGTGACTTGAGGAGTTGGTAATTGTATATCGTTTCTGGGATTGTTAAAGTGTATGTTTTTTATTTTGGTTAAAGGCTGTCTAATTTAAACAAATTTTAGATTTTCAAAAAACATTTCAAAAACTGGTATCACTTAAAGATGAATATACTTATCAATAATCATACGTAAACAATTCCGCACACGATTATAAATGGTTAAACTAATATATGTTAGTAGTTACAATAATAATGATATTTTCAATATAATTTTATTTTTTTATTTGACATTAACTAAAATAACTATACAGACGTACATGATGAATATTTACATAGTACATTAGACATAAGAATCATCATAAAGTGGAAGGTTGTGAATAATAATAAAAAGAGCAAATGTTAACTATTGTTTTTTAGTATGAGGGATATGAGAATATTATCTATAACTTAATTCTAACGGCTTTAACTTCAGTGTAGTTAGAATAGACTTCCTCACCCATTTCTCTACCATAACCAGATTGTTTAACACCACCGAATGGAACTCTGGAATCGAAATCGTTATATGTGTTGATCCAAACAGTACCAGATTGTAACATCTTAGCCACCTTTAAGGCAGTAGAAAGGCTTTCAGTTTCAATACCAGCACCTAAACCAAATTCAGAATCGTTAGCCATAGCAACACCATCTTCAATATCCTTAAATTTAGAGATTGTTACAACAGGACCGAAGATTTCTTCCTTAACAATTCTCATATCTTCTTTAACATCATAGAAGATAGTTGGACGAATGAAATAACCTTTGTCACCAATTCTTTCACCACCAGTTAAAATCTTAGCACCTTCTTCTTTACCGATCTTAATATAATTCATAATAGTTTCAAATTGACCTCTGTTAGTGATAGCACCTTGGAAGTTAGATCTATCGAATGGGTCACCAACCTTTAAGTTTTCAACATATACTTTGAAAGCGGCTAATAATTTATCGTAGATACCTTCTTGAATGTAAATTCTAGAACCAGATGAACAGATTTGACCAGCGTTCTTAAAAATACCATTGACTAAGTTTGGTAAAGTCTTTTCGATGTTCACATCATTAAAGACTAAATGAGCAGATTTACCACCTAATTCTAAAGTAGCCTTCTTTAAGTTAGCAGCAGAGGCTCTTACGGCAATATCTTTACCAATATCAGTGGAACCAGTGAAGGCAATTTTTCTAATCTTTGGATGTTCAGTGATGGCAGTACCGACTTCACCACCAGAACCTGGAATGATATTCATGACACCAGCTGGGATACCAGCTTGTTCCACTAAAGAACATAATAATAATGCAGTTAATGGAGTAGCAGAGGCAGGTTTTAAGATGATAACATTACCCATAGCTAAAGCAGGAGCAATCTTCCAATTCAACATCATGAATGGGAAATTCCATGGAATAATTTGACCACAAACACCAATTGGTTGTTTTAAAGTGAAATTCATATAGCCATCACCAGTTTCAATGGTTCTACCATTAATCTTATCAGCATATGAGGCAGCATCTCTTAAACAATTAATGGCTAATTGAACATCACCAGTAGATAAATCCAAGGTCTTACCATTATCAGCGGTTTCCACGGCAGCAAATAGATCTAAATTCTCTTCCACTAAATCAGCTAATTTGAAAAGAGCTTTAGCTCTAACTTTTGGATCTTGTGTAGCCCATTTTGTTTGTTTAAATGCCTTTTCAGCAGATTCTACTGCATATTCAACATCTTGACTAGTACCAGAATAGACACTAACGATCTTTTCTTGTGTGGCAGGGTTTTCAACGTCAATAGTCTTTTGATTTTGAGATTGAATAAATTCATTGTTAATGAAAAGACCAGTTGGTTGAGAATATTTAACCCCATTAGGTAAAGCAACCTCTACAGGTTCGGCAATTTCAAAATTGTACTTCATAACTTTTTGTTTTGTATGTTTGTTTGTTTGTTTGTGTAATTAATACTTGATTGTATTGGTTTTATATAATTGTAGAGAATGTAAGTAATATAAGAATTGAAAGTAGACAAGTGTTGTAAAAGTGGACAGCCCATGGTCCTTATATATTAAATATTTCAATAAGCTCTCTCCCAATACATTTCAACCAACCAGTACTACCACCACCTCATCATCATCCTCATCATGGTTAGCCCAGTAAATAACTTATCAAAATTTGGTAATATGTTGATAATAAGAATATGAATAATAACGAATAGAATAATAGGGACCTCGAGGTTATAGGATCTCTTCTGCACGAGGACAATGGAAACTAAGTGTACCCACAATATAATACGAAGGGGGAATGAGTGAACGTTGAATGGAAATCCTTAGTAACACTGTATATTACTAAGGCAAAAGGGCAGTCTGTGGCAGGAAGTTGAGATCAATAGACGGTGTTAATGGGATTTGATCTCATTTTAAGTGTGTATATTACGCTTATTCTCCTCATTTTGGGCACATTAATTCTTTATTAACATAATAAAACTTGTACGGATTAGTGGAGATAAGTTCTTCATCTTCTTAGTTAGTACGAAAGTAAAGGGCCGGAAATTGCTGGCAACTCGAAGGTGCCGTTTTCGAGTCTTTACACTGTGAAGAGACCCTTTAGAAAGGGGCTGTGCCCAGGAAGAAACAATGGGGGCCTCATGCAAGTGCGGCTGTAACGATATTATTTCCATATGTAGTTCTCAGAAATGACGTAGTGGCAATTATCTCCGGTTCCTTTCTTTCCTCGAGGAAAACAAAAGCGGATAAACGGGACACTGGAAACACTGGTACAAAAATTATAACAGCGCTAGTGTTAGCGCCATGTGTCCGGTTCGCAGGAATTTTGGACTGGAAAAGCGGGGGATCGTAAAGAGAGGAATTCTTCTTTTCTAAGAAGCTCTTTCTCCAAAAAAAAGAAATTACCCCCCCCCCCCTCTGTCCGGTGTGCGTCCGTCCCTCTGTTGGAAAAGGAGGTTTTAAAGGAAACTACCTAAATGGATGCTATCTCTTCTTGCAGATTAACCATAATCGGTAGTGAGACAAATGATAAACTTGTCTGGACACATCCCATTTAATAAGGTTTCAATAGGTATTATGTAATAGTTACATCTTTTAAATTATCTTTGAGGTAGCGATGAAGTAAGAAAAGAAGCAGGGGAAAGTGAGGTAGTAAGTACACAAAGGGTCGCATTGAATATCATTTCCCCCCCCCCCCTTTTTTTTCAATGGAACATTTAAGAAAGAAATGAAGAACCCTATACTGTAAGTGGTTTAGAACAATCTTTTTTAATTACTTGGCCTTTTCCAAACTGTAATTTCCTACCAGTTACAGGAATGTTGGTTTTTATTAGTCTCTAGCTTGATATTTTATCAATATTTTTTTATTTTCATTGTTCTATCTCGAAGCGTTCCTGTACAGGTATCTTTTTTGTTTGAGAAGTTTCCTTTTACGCCAACTTTGTGTCTTGACACCTATTAATTATTCGAAAAGAGCCAACAAAATGTAACTTAGTACATCTTCATATGTAAAGAAAATTTGTCAACTTTAATATTGTTACTGGCATAAGATTAAGATAATCTTTACGGATAAATGGAAAAAGAAAGCAAGAAATTCGATTATATTTATAATAATATTTTTTTATAATTGAAAATAATAATGCTAGATATACAGTTATAGATTTATATTTATATGAACTTGACTGTTTTTAAAAGGATGCGAATGTATGGAATATGGTTAAGAAATTGGTTAGGATCAGGAAATCTTGAGGAATGTAATCAATGAAAGGGATGTAAAAAGTAATCTATAATTTAATTCTAACAGCTTTAACTTCTGTGTAATTAGCATAGACTTCTTCACCCATTTCTCTACCATAACCAGATTGTTTCATACCACCAAATGGAACTCTTGAATCGAAATCATTGTAAGTATTAACCCAAACAGTACCAGCATGTAATAATTTAGCAACTCTTAAAGCTGTAGAAATATTTTCAGTTTCAATACCAGCACCTAAACCAAATTCAGAATCGTTAGCCATCGCAACACCTTCTTCAATGGTAGAGAATTTAGAAATGGTAACCACTGGACCAAAGATTTCTTCCTTAACAATTTTCATATCTTCCTTAACATCATAGAAGATAGTTGGACGAATAAAATAACCTTTATTACCAACTCTTTCACCACCAGTTAAAATCTTAGCACCTTCTTCTTTACCAATGTTAATATAATTTAAAATTGTTTGGAATTGTGGTTTAGTGGCAATAGCACCTTGGAAGTTAGAACTGTCAAATGGGTTACCAACTTTTAAGCCTTCAACATAAGTTTTAAAAGCAGCTAATAATTCATCGTAGATACCTTCTTGAACATAAATTCTAGAACCAGATGAACAGATTTGACCAGCGTTCTTAAAAATACCATTGACTAAATTTGGTAAAGTCTTTTCGACATTAGCATCGTCAAACACTAAATGAGCAGATTTACCACCTAATTCTAATGTGGTTTTCTTTAAGTTAGAAGAAGCAGCAGAGTTAGCCACATGTTTACCAATACCAGTAGAACCAGTGAAGGCAATCTTTCTAATCTTTGGATGTTCAGTTAAAGCAGTACCCACAGAAACACCAGCGGATGGGATGATATTAACGACACCCGCTGGAAACCCAGATTGTTGTACTAAAGAGGCAAAGAACAAAGCAGTTAATGGAGTAGCTGGAGCAGGTTTTAAAATAATTGTGTTACCCATGGCAATAGCAGGAGCAATTTTCCAAATCAACATCATGAATGGGAAATTCCATGGAATAATTTGACCACAAACACCAATTGGAGTCTTCATGGTAAAATTCATATATTCTTCACCACTTTCAATGACTCTACCATTAATTTTATCAGCATAAGAAGCAGCATCTCTTAAACAGTCAATAGAGACTTCAACATCACCAGTAGATAAGGCTAAAGTCTTACCGTTATTATAAGTTTCAATAGAAGCAATTAATTCTTTGTTTTGTTCCACTAAATCAGCTAATTTATATAGAGCTTTAGCTCTTAATTTTGGATCTTGAGTAGCCCATTTAGATTGTGTGAATGCATAATCAGCACATTCAACGGCATAATCAACATCTTCGGAAGTACCAGAAGCAACATCAACAATTGGAGTTTCAGTGGCTGGATCTTCAATGGTAGAAGTTTCGTATGATTGTGATTGAATAAATTCATTGTTGATAAATAAACCAGTAGGCTGAGAGTAAGTTAAACCATTTGGTAAAGTGATTTCAACAGGATCGGATTGTTCAAAGTTAAATTTCATTTTTATATGTGTATGTGTATTTGATATACCTTGTTTTTGATTGATTATTTTATCTTATAATATAAACTAAGAGAGAAAGATTGAAAAGTTTTGAGAATTCTAATGATCATTGCATCTCTTATATAATATTTTTTTTCTCTTATCATTTGACAGTTAATATGCCAAAGTATAAACATCGTCATCCTTATCATCTTACCTAAGACACAATAGCCATGGCATCTTACTAATATCAACTTTTTACTATGTGTTTCACTATGATAACCTATTGTTCAAAGAAAAATACTTCTATCCAGCGGGGCAGATCTCTCTATAAAGTGGGCAAATTGAAAAATCTTTCAAACTTACCTGTAAAGCGGGGTCCTCACTATATTTTTTTGACCCAAAAATTACGTATTTGCTCAAAGGAGCTTACTTGAGCGGAGAATCGCAGGAAAAGAAAAAAAAATAAAGTAAAATCCAAAGTAACTTGATACGGCAGTAACACACTTAATCTATTGTATTTCTACTTTCTCATTTGTGACGGAGTTAAGAATCAGTTTCCGCGGACGAAAAACGTTTCTTTTTCCCAAATTTTTTTCGGAAGAATTCCAAAGCTAGCGCCGCGGAATGTCATGTGACCTTTCCAATTTTTTTTAGTTCTGATAAGTGGGGTATTTTTTTTCTTTTTTGCAGGCGCTAAGTGCCTTGACAATGCAGATAAGAGATTAGATAAGCCTGTGAATAAGATGATATTTTGGGCCAAGAAACGAATTCAGTAGGAAAACCCATGGGAAAGTGATACCAGAATAATAAATTTGTAGTTACTAACCGTCTGTCTCACTTTTTTATTTTATTTGACCCAAGGATTTATGCTCATCTGTTTTTGATCGGTTTTCGATATGTATATTTACTCTAGACTATTTATCATATTACCTGTTTCAGTATAGTATCAGCTATTCATTTGTGAAGTAAGCTATTAATTACGTTCACATACGTCAACTTTTGACAGTCTCCTGATCAATGGTAGAGAAATCTTGTAAGAACAAAAAGTTTCAAATCTTGTATTTGGTTAAAATTATCTAATGCTCACTTGATGTTTAAGAACTTTTCTTGTCCTTATCATTAGCAAAATGGATATTTCCCAATGGAGTAATATGGTACCTGTTATGACGTATATTTATTTGCAAATATTGTCTTTTTTCTTGCATCTCCACTTTTCCTTTGTGTAAAACGGGTACAATGAAACCACGAAAAGGAACGGCGGAAATAGTATTTATTTTTGATTATAATCCCGACCAAATTCCAACATTAAGCTAGACTCGAGCCAATTTTCTAAATCAGGAAATTAAAATAAAGGTAATTAATTATGTTATATACAAAATATTATGTTTACATAGTTGTGCTTTTCATTATAGTATACTGAATAAAAATAGAAGTTCGTAATAAGGAAACATTAAAAAATGAAACATATTATACACAAGACGTATTCGTGGTGGAAGAAAGATAAATGGGGTGTAAATTAGTCAATTAACTATTTGTTTTTAGCTTCTTCCTTCTTCTTTTCTTCGTAAATGGCATCCACTTCTTGTTGTAATTTGGCTTGTTGTTCCATTTGCTGTTCAGGGGTTGGAATATTACCTTCTACGTAATCTTTCAAAGTGAATGTTTGACCACTCATTTTTTCTTGTTGAATTCTCATCTTTTCCTTTTCTTCCTCGATCAATTTCATAAATGTAACATAATTCTTTTCACCTTCTTCACGAATTAAATCTAATGGGAACTTACTACCAGCTGGAGATGAAGAGACACCTAATAAACTTATAGCCCAATTACCTTGAGCTTTCTTCTTTTGTTCTTCAACGAATTTACTCTTTAATTTAGCGGCACGTTCATTAAATTCAATTGGAATATTGTTCTTATCATTAAAACTGTTTAAAATTGGTTTAACATCAGAAACTTGTTGAGTGGCTAAGTATTCTAAAAATGGTATCAATTGAATTAATTTATCATCATTTTCACCAGTCCATGGTTGCATTGGGATAGCATTTTCTGGTTGTAATTTATAAGAATTTGGATCAGTATCAATAATAATAACTTTATTGACATCTCTATTTAATTTAGATAAATCTTTAATGTGAACATGATCTTTATAAACACAATGTTCTTTGTAAAGATTATAAGAGATGAACGCATGTAATGGATCTAATTTCTCAGCAATCTTTTCACTGTACATCATATAATTAGATGAGAATAAAACAATTTCGTAATATTGAGATAAATAACCAAGGAAATAGTCAACCCCAGGTCTCTTTGCAGTTCTCCAACCATGTTTTTGACTCCATTCAGAATGAACTAATAAATCTTCTAAACTTAAAACAAGAGTCAATGGTCTTTGGTATGGAGCTGGAGGTGGCGGTGGTAATAAATCTGGGAATGGTGGTTCTTGGAAATAAGTGAAAATAGAGTTGAACCTAGCTTTGAATCTACCATACATTAATGATGCGGTGTACCCATTAGCAACTTTAACCTTCAATTCTTGTGGTTCATTTTCTTCCCAATCTCTAGTCATATATAACCCATAACCAGCAAGACCAGAAAAGGAGAAAATGTAAAACCAATTTGAGTATCTTTCTCTCTTAATTTCAGTAGATGTTTTTCTGGCCTTCTTTGTTTTCTTTGTAGTGTTACCAGGAGCATCTTTACCATCCTCTGAACCCTCAGTTTCTTCGCCCTTCTCACTTGTTGGTTCCTTTTTAGTACTTAATGAAGGATCATCAATATCAATACCAGCTTTGGTTAATAAATCATCAGTTAGGATAGATTTTGTTTGTTTAGAAGACTTATCACTTTTCTTTTGTAATAAGAACCCATTATTGGTGATAGAAAGTAATCTTCTGGTATTTAATAATTGAACCACTGGAAGAATGGCTCTGGAGGATACTAACATCCTTGATGAGGCACCAGTTTTAATAATTTGGGACAACATGTCAACTTCTAAAGTTTAACTATTTACAATGGATGTTGTGTGGAGTGACAAGTTACTGTGTTCTTTGTTCTGTACTGTATGTCAATAGAAACACTTGTTAAATCAATGAAGGTGAATCTTTTCTGAGGATTGTCGATAATTTTAAAAAAAAAAAAAGTAAATAAATTAAACAAAATGACTACATTGGAAAGAAAGTTGCTTTGTAGCAAGATCTCGCGAAATTTAGTTTATAATGGAGCATTTGATGATATATAGATGGCTTATGATGAAATTATGTGCGAAGAGTTATTTTTGATAGATTGTTATGTGTTTCCTTCATTTTAATGCGTGCAAATTGACTTTTAAAATAGGTACTTTCATCATAAGACAACTCGGTTAAGTATCCCATTTATGAAGCATAATTGTATTTCGACAATGTATTCAAAATCAAAATAGTTGTTATCTACTCACATCCTTTTATTGTTGTTGACTGGCTTTCCTTATTAAATCCTTTATCGTCTCCATGTCATCATGTACTAAGTCAACTGTCTTTGATGATAATACAAAACATATAATCCATATGCTTATCCCAAAAACCCACGTAAATAATGTCATTTTTATAATATCACGCATAGTGCTTGACAATCTATCCTGTTTAAATGGAAATTCAGAAGATTCTTCAAATTCCACCTGATTATCCATCCTTGACTATATCGTATTACCCTTCGACAAATCCAAATGGGGACCTATGTGCACTTGATTAGGTCCTTTAGTTTCTTGATATGATTAACAGAAGGAATAGATTAGTTGAGTTATAGATAACATTTTATTTAAATTCTTAAATCTTAGAACGTTTAGTTTTTCCAACTCCAAACATTCTGACGTGAAGGCTTATTTTCAAGCTGAACCCCTAATGTAAAACATTTTAAAGATTTATAATAAGAATATGGTAATTAAGTTAACTGTAAATATGTAAATACTTATAAATGCCTCAGGAACAACTTCATGGAAGCCTTATAACGTGTAACGGCATTGAGTTAAGTAACTAACGGGATAGGTATTCTGAACTTGCCTCTAAATTTGCCTTTAAAAAGGATATCAAACACAGTATATAAATCATTCCTTCTTAACTGTATCATGTTACGGCAAAATGTTTGGTTTGCTTGGTTTGTAAGGCTTCCAAAAGGATTTTAACTTCTTCTATACTTGACTTGAGCTCCTTCTTAGTGTTTCGAAGACAATTGATTGTTGAGATTAATATCAAAATAAATAACATACATAAGAACATTAGAAAGTAAGTAATGTCGTTTGAAAACTTAAGCATTTTTTCACTGATTTCTTCTTCGGATTTGTTGGGTAATAAACCTACCTCCTTTTGAGACTCACGTCTAGAGGAGGAGTATTCTGTATTTCGTATTTCTGTATCCATTCACAATTTAAAAAATCTAATTCACTGATACTAACCACTATCTTAAGGTTGATTTTAGTTATATTTGTAGGGTTGTAGGAGAGTAACTGATATATCTTTTGTAACGTGTTCCCTATCTTTGATACTGATACTGGTTTATTACAGGATACCGCTAATTTGAATCAAGAAAAAAAAAACAATACAACTTCAAATCTTCAATTTAGTGGAAGCTGTGCAAGGGTGTATGTGAAGTAGCTTCCAATTAGACTCTCATTCCTACAATTTGATAAAACCTTATTGCTCTAAAAGAATCTCGAGTATTTTAGAGGTAGAGACATTGTTTGAACAAATAAGGTAATTCCCGAGCTTCCTCTAAACTGTTGCAATCTGATATTTCTTGCAAAACTAACCCAGGCTCGAGGCTTCCTCTATAATTCAAAGAAAAACCCTCGAACAGGAAGTCAGGCAACAACATTGAAGGTATCAACCCTTGTAGGAACCAAGCTGTTGTGTGTAACAATAGAAACCAAGGCAATTTTCGAGAGCTACACAGTTTGACGACTATGAAAGGGAAGCTGACTGATTTACAATAGGGAAGGTTCTGGCTAAGATCCCTACTTAGGTTCAACATCAGTTTGCAACGCCGTCTACCCCCACCGTTGAACATTATTAGCCATTTCGACATCGATTAATAATAACTATAATGGGACTGTTTTGTTTACTAATACAAGAATCACCAGATAGTGGTGTATTTCCAAACAACGTAAGGATGTTCTAACCGGGAGTTTCCAAACGGATTGATTACTATGACTTTTCTCTTTTGTGTCAACCCCCTTGTTGGCGTTTATTATGACATACCCCTTCCATTCCAACATTTAATGTTGATGGAAATTCAAATTTCAAATTATCATCACTTGTCGGACAATTATTAACCGTTAGACATCACAGTCCTAAAAGGGTAATTCACAAATGAATTTATAATGTTGGAATGAACATATGTCTCGTTTGTTTACATTAAAGTCAACTTAATATGTTGAAAGCTCAAATATTTTGTTTACATCAAACCCAACATATTAGGCTGATGTTCAAAAGAGTTGCAAATAATTTTCCAACTTAATATGTTGAAACTATGTTTATAGATGTGAGATAGATCTTTGAGTCTATTCTTAAAGTCTCCCCTATCCTGGAAATAAGGTAAATTTGCCAAAGGGTGAAGACCTTGAAAACTAATATAAAAAGGCAAGCATGAATCTTTAGAATAGAAATAATTAACTTCAACTTACCTCTCTTATTCTTGTTTCATTACAGAGATAAAACCACAGATATATTTACAAACACCAATAACAACAAACTTTCAATTAAAAACTCAATTACAAAAAAAAATTAAAATGGCTATTTCTAAGATTCATTCAAGATATGTTTATGATTCTCGTGGTAATCCAACCGTTGAAGTGGAATTAACTACAGAAAATGGTACTTTCAGAGGTATAGTTCCATCTGGTGCCTCCACTGGTATTCATGAAGCTTTAGAATTAAGAGATGGTGATAAGTCCAAATGGTTAGGTAAAGGTGTCTTAAAAGCTGTTTCCAACGTTAATGACATCATCGCACCAGCTTTAATTAAGTCAAATATCGATGTCAAAGATCAAAAGGCTGTAGATGATTTTTTAATCAAATTAGATGGTACTCCAAATAAATCCAAATTAGGTGCTAATGCTATTCTTGGTGTGTCCATTGCTGCCTCTAGAGCTGGTGCTGCTGAAAAGGGTATTCCATTATACCAACATATTGCTGAATTATCTGGTTCAAGTACTAAACCATACGTTATGCCAGTTCCATTCTTGAACGTGTTAAACGGTGGTGCTCATGCAGGTGGTTCTTTAGCTTTCCAAGAATTTATGTTGGCTCCAATTGGTGCTAAATCATTTGCTGAAGCTTTAAGATTAGGTTCTGAAGTTTATCATCATTTGAAATCTTTAGCTAAGAAGAGATATGGTTCTTCTGCTGGCAATGTTGGTGATGAAGGTGGTGTGGCTCCAAATTTAGAAACCCCTGAAGAAGCCTTGGATTTAATCGTTGATGCTATTAGAGAAGCTGGTCACCAAGATAAAGTCAAAATTGCTATTGATTCTGCACCATCTGCCTTCTTCAAGGATGGTAAGTATGACTTAGATTTTAAGAATCCTAAATCTGATTCATCTAAATGGTTGACTGGTAAACAATTAGCCGAGTTATACCACAAGTTATTGAAGGAGTATCCAATTATTTCTTTAGAAGATCCCTTTGCTGAAGATGATTGGGATGCTTGGACTTATTTCTTTAAAGACTGTCCAGTACAAGTCATTGCTGATGATTTAACTGTTACTAATCCTATTAGAATTTCTCAAGCTATTGAAAAGAAGACAGCTGATACTTTATTATTAAAGGTTAACCAAATTGGTACTTTATCAGAATCATTTAAATCTGCAAATATGTCCTATGATGCCGATTGGGGTGTTCAAGTCTCTCACAGATCTGGTGAAACTGAAGATCCATTCATCGCTGATTTAGTTGTTGGTTTAAGAACCGGTCAATTGAAAACCGGTGCTCCAGCAAGATCCGAAAGATTAGCTAAATTGAATCAATTATTAAGAATTGAAGAAGAATTAGGTAATAAAGCTGTCTTTGCAGGTAAGAATTTCCATCATGGCCATAAGATTTAATCCTACTTTAAACATTAAGATGAAGATTTATTCTGTTCAGAAACGCTTCTGATTTATTTATGTCTACATAATCGTATATACTTTTTTTATTAACAAATGGATTTTTCAATCCAATCTTTTTTGCCTATATAGAGTCCAATTGAAAAGATATAAATTTGTATTCTAAATGTTAGTCGTAGTGAATGGGTGTTTCTAATACCAAAACAACTTCCAAAAATGTATTAGTAAAAGAATTATTCCAATAAAGTGTAAAAGTTTTTGTACGCCATATCTAAATCAAAGATTAATTCTCTGATCTCTGTATCAGTTAATTGTTCATCTACTTTCATCTTATTAATTTTGACAATCCAATCAACTAACTTTTGTCTATACTCAAAATCTTGCCGACTCACTTTATTTATACTAAGTAATAATTCAGCCATAAGTGGGTGTAATTGATCTTTAGCTTTGTAATTCAATTTCAATGCATCAATTAATGTAATAAAATTACCGGTGGCTTCAGCAACATTCTTACCATTAACATTTTTATTCTTCCTGGATCCTGATTTATCTCCACTGTTTCCACTATAAGCATCCGAGTCATCATCAATGACATGTTCAACAGTTATTGGAATACCTCTCTCGATTCTTATCACTGCACTTGAAGCGACAATGTTATGTTTCTTCACAAAAGTGGTTAAATCTTTAAACCGTTCCCTAACCTTCTCATCATTCAGATAAGTTTTATATTGTGCCAGTAGTTTATTAACAGAGTTGGTATACTGTGTGGCATCAACTGAATCTTTCAAATATGCCTTTTCTACATGATCTAATGCTATGATAATGGAATATATTTCTGAAAGACCATCAATTGTCTCTCGTTGTTGAGAAGTGGTTGAAGCATCGAAAAGTGGAACTTCATTATATAATTCGCTTGGAAAGGTTCGTGTACTCCCTTGGGTACCATAATGGTTCACTGGTGCCAGACCTGACATAATAATTGGGTTCTATCCTACTGATTTAGTTCTCTGTTACTTCCCTCAAACTACAATATTTTTTTTTCCTTTAAAGATTGTTTTGATTGTGTTTTCCATTTTTAGTAAGTTAAACAATTAAAGAGATACAGTCATACAAAATAAAAGGTAATTTAAAGTTACAATTTTTTAAAATTACAGAGGTGAATCTATAGAAAGAGAGTTGATTTTATATATTTTAAAGTCTACTGTATTACAGGAATTCTTTGAGGTGGGTCAGACGATTTGTCGTATTGAATGTTAAATTTCTTCAGAGTCTGAGTGTCATAATTATATACTACAGGAGGTAATGTTGGGTAGTCTAATATTATATCATTGTCATCTGTTTTCTTCTTAACAATACCACCAAAATTATCATAAAATTTCTTAGCATGGTAAGCAATTTCTTTCTCCTGTTGGATCATTTGTTGAATATATTTCATTTGAGAACGAGACCATGGTGTGAGTGTTAAAGTTTGATTGATATCAAATCCTCTACCACCACTAATTTTAAACTTCATATTTAATCTATGAGTAATGTTAAAGAAGGTTCCCAGGGTGGTAATAGATGTGTGATATTGGAATGGAATATTATTATTTTTATTTTGTACAAACTCAGTCTTAATTGCAAGAGAGTTGTTATTGTGATTACTGGTTCTGTTGACCTCTTTTGGTAGTTTGTATAGAAACTCTGGTTCTTGGAAAGTTGATTCAAAATTTTGAAGTAACTTATTCTTTGTGAAAATTCTCATATCAAAAGTAATTTTGATATCATTCATGGTTATGACTTGATTAATTTCTTTTGTAAAAGTCTGTAACACATTTTCAGTCCTATCAAGACTATTAAAGAGTGCGCTAGGACTTATTGATTTGTTGTGCAAACTTTCATTGATTTCTAATAACTCTTTCAACTGGAAGGTAATATGTTTCAATTTTATCTTCTTATTAAACAGAAGTGATTTCTTTTGTGACTGCTCAGTGATATACTTAAAATTCGGTTTAAAAGTTATTTTTAATCTCAATAAATCATCATTACTTAGACATGGATTCTCCACTTTATAACTAACTTTAAACCTTTCATCTAAAGAAACTACAGTTTTCTCTACAGGTGGATAAAATGTCTTTGAAGGTAAATATGAGTATCTCTCAATATTTATTAAATATTTAAAATCTTTGGAATGTTTACCATTATAAAATGCCTTACAATCAAAAAGTGTATAACAATTACCAAATTTATCGTTAAAATTTGTTTCTTTTATATCATCAGGCAAAGCAATGGTTAACGGAATATCAATACCAATAATCTTTTTATCTCTTTTAAAAGACAAAGTCTTCTTGTAATGTATCTTTATGGACTCTAACTTATCTTTCCTTCTCGTTGTGGAGTTGTTACGTAACGTTATAGTTGGCGAATCAATACTAGTTGTGGGAGAACTTATTCCAGATGGACCATTCCTTTTAGATACCAAATTGCTAGGATTTAAATGACTATTACGATGCAGTGTTTCTACAGTTAATAACATTAGTTCTAGTTTGTCAATTGTAAAGGGAAGTCCATTATTGGATTGGATCTGCAATCGGCACTCTATTCTGGGTAAAGTTTCTGGTATTCCAGGACAACCTCTCACCACCGAATTGTAACTTGGCTTTATGGATATTACAGGATAAGTATGCATTAGTACTGTGTTCAACACATATGTGAAAGGTAAAGATTGTTTGTTATGTGTTAGCTTATTATGAAGTAAAGTTCACAATTTGAAGTGAGGCTTTTATCTTTAAAGGTCACTTTTGATTCGGATTCAAGATTTAAAGATTTTCGAAATTTGTGATTAAGAATAATGTTAACCATATTGTAATGATGATAGTTAATTAGTGTAAGATGGTGTAAAAATGATAAAGTTTGGCTGGTCCGTATGTGTGGTAGCTGGATATCAGATGACAGTGAATTTAAAAATAAGTATAATATAAAATTAACTAGTGTCATAGTTGTTTTTATCTTTTGATAATGTTCCCGTAGTTAACAATGCTTCTGATGATATTATAGGCAGTCTATATTTTCTTAATAATATTATTTGAAAAGAATCTATTAGAAAATAAAATAGCTGATGATTCTTGAAAATATCGTGCTCAGATATTAACAGTTTTTTGATCTTGAGTATATCTCGCATAAGACTCGTGTTATTATTACTGTTTTTTTTAAAGATCATAATTGAAGCAAATCTCAAAAAGTGACGAGTTAGATAGATGATAAATTTTGAATGGATAAAAGATGAACAACTTTGCAACTGTATACTGGTGTTTGACTGGATTAGATATCTACAAAAAGTTATAGTCACTACTTCGAATCGTCCCAACAGGAACCACCAACCGGTTAGAGAATAAGATATTGAACTATAATCAGGACAATTACAAAAGAGATTTTAAACCCGCAGATGCACCAACTGTAGCCAACCCTGTGTTCGGGAGACATAATTTAAAGGAAGTAATATAACTTTTGAGGATTTGGATAAACTACTGGGTCCATCTAATAAACTGTCAAAATGTAGAAAAACAAATCGTCGTTATAAATATCTGCGATCAGATGTTCATAATTTAACTGATTTAGTCAATTTTTTACAATATAACATTTCACATAAATTAACATCAATTGTTTATATTTGTAAAAGTGATAAAGGTTATAGAGATAGACTTATTCCAGCTAATTAAAAAATTTTATGTGGATCAAAGATAAAATCCAGTTTTAGCCCAGGACAAAAATTTATTTTACTTGAAATGATTCATAAGGTAAATTATAAATCGCCAAACGCAGCTAAAAGGTTTCTTGTTGATTTCAGGAATTATAATCCAGTTGAAAAGTTAAAAGAATGAAAAGAAAAGAGAGAGAAAGACAATTAGAAAATGATAAAAACGATGGTTTAGTTCTTTTTCTTAGGTAGGGTTAGATGTGACTTAAATTAATAAATGTGAACATCTTGTGAAAAATACAAGTTTGAGCTGTTTAAGAAATTCATAACTAAGGTCATTAAGTATTTTTCACAAAACCTTATAAATATATTGTGTAACAAATGATTCTTGGTTATTTAAATAATTATGTACTAATATTGAATGAAGTATAAAATATATTGTAAATAAAAGCAGACGTATTGGGTGTAGTATAGCTTACAAAATATGCTTTCTTTCTTTCTAACCTGAAAATTGTTTTGCAATTTTTACAATATCTTTTATAAAGTTCACTTTCAGTTTTTAACTAAAGGTTAAAAGATCGATTCATAAAATAAACAAATTTCATGTAAGTGGATCTCTATATTCCATTTCCTTATAAAGTGACCATTGATCATTTGAGCCTTCTGAAGGTAATTTTCATACTCTTATATAGTTATTTTTATTCTAGTTCATTCTAGGAAACCAAGTTATTATATAGTCTACATCTATTAATATACGTTAGTTATAATTGTCTTATATACCTCATTTATTACTTACATTCCAAGTAGACGATTTTATCCCTTAAGAGATAGCATGTACATTGGTTTTAAGAAGTTGCAGCGGTTATATACAAACATTGGGATAAGAATAATCAAAAGTTACTTCAAAATAGCAACAATTTGGATGAACTTTCGAACTAAGGACTTTGCATTTTGAACTGTGTTCTCAAACCTTTTTGATTAAGAACCTGTACGTATTTTTTTCATCATTTTTAAGATAAGATATAATTAACCTTTCTCTTTCTTTGATTGCAATTCTTGTCCCTTTCAACCATTCCCAAAGGAACACTCTCAAATTCTTTAAATCAATTCATAAAATTATCCACTACGATGCATTCATTTAACCCTAAAAATATCTTGAAACAGATGTGATGATCGAAAAATGTGGGAATCTCCACTTTAAGCAAAAGGAAGTTCCCAAAGGGGTAATGTTCCCCCTAGCAACCAGCTCTATAATTTGGTTGAAAGTGGTAACCAGAGAGATTTTACCCAAAGGGGTAAAAACCCACATAGAAACCTTTTCTTCTTTTCTTTTTTGATTACCATAGAAACGGTTTCTATAACAACAATAAAAGGAACACTTGTATTGTTATACCAGATTTCCTTAAAGCGATAATTTTCCATAGCAACAACATCCACACACCACATTGGTAACCATGGAAACTTGGAAGTGGAAACCGCGTTGTAGCCAATAAAAGGCGAGAACCTTAGTAATATTATAAAAATTTCCTAAAAGGTTGATTGTATGGCAGCTCCACTTTTTTTGTAATATTACTAACATTCTCATCTGTGGTTGGCCTATCGCGTTTTTGTAACGTAATGCAAGATTGCATAGAAACTTCTGGGAACACAATGTGTCTATTGTCTCCTGTAAAGTGAGCCCTTCGGTGGAAGGGAAAATTTTTGCAAAATTGTTTTTGTCTTTTGATAAAATCTATCATTTGCTATGGTAACCATAATAATGAAAAGTTTATGTGGCATTGGAAGCTCGAGATAAAATTTATATATAAAGATAAGTGATGAGCTCAATTGAATTCGAGTAAATCTTATTTTCCTTCAACATTTACAATTGAAAAGTTACAGAATACTGTATCAATAACAATTTGAAAAAGTTATCAATTAACACATACATACAATCAATAAAAAAAATGTTTTTAAAATCTGCCTTACCAAGAGCCGCTAAATTAAATCTTTTATTCATTTCTGCTGGTTTCACATTACCATTTGCTGTCTCAATGAGAGAATCAATGTTAACAAATCAACTTAATAATAATCAAGGTGTACAATTAAGAGGTAAATCAAGACCAAGAATGCTTTGTTAATCATACTTAACTAACCGCTACAACCAATTATTAATTTTTTTGCATTCTTCTTTTAAACTATTTATTATTTGATCTTTCCTCCTCCACCATTTATTAATTTGATCTTTCCATTTTTGCATATTCCCTATAGACTTATTTATTATTTATTTATTTATTATGATAATAATTTATTATAATTACCTATTTATTATTTTTTTATACACCATTAATAAAACTATATCAATCTGATCTTTAACAAGTTTTCTTTTTTTACTTTTCAATTAATTTTCTTTGATGTGTAAAGAGTTAATCTCGGAATACCTCCATCCATTCAAGCTTTCATACAGTTAACCTTACCATCCCGTTGAGCTAGGTGGAGAAATACAAATAATTGCTCAGTTTGGTAATTACTATGAGGCAAGTATAACCGTGTTTAAAGGTAAAGGACCAACTGTCTCTCCCATTGTGTTATATTGACTTTAGTTGGTGACACTTAATATGACTGTCGCTCGGGATACAGACCACCGAACCCATTACTAAACTTTACTGTACATTTGTTGTTCAACCTGTCCCTTCCGATATCCATTCCAATTCTAATTATTGTGGGGGATAACAAGAAGTCTTCGCAAGGACTTTCGGTGTTCTTAAAGGAAAGTGATATTCTATATTTAACTTCGGTCTCTTAGGCTAAGAATCTTAGCCACTCGGAACACTCCACTCCGAACACGTACACTATTTATTTGACATTAGCTGTATTTTTTTTCTAGGAAATTCGATATAATATTAAAGGGAGGTTGTTGAAGTCAAATTTCTCCAGATTTAATTTGGGAAAAAAACCATTCATTGTATTTGATTGATATCTTGTTATTATGTAGTGGAGACACGACAATAACAACAAAGAATCACAGCCACAACAACTACAATCACAACATGACTTTACCAAAGGATAATCCAAACACTCACGAAGTTACCAAGAAATTCGATGAACCAATTAGACAAAATATTGCCACTGGTGTCATTACTTGGGATGAAGTATCTGGGTATGTCAAGACCAAAGAATTATACAAATTAAGAAGATCACAAGCTGAAACTGATAAATATCATAAACATAAGGAAAATTTGAAAAAAAAACATATTACTATCTTACAATATATCTTAGATAGATTACAATGGGATGAAAAGGAGATTGATCAATTAAATGATTTGAAATATGCCACTGATCAACAGAGATTACATGCTATCTTTACTAAACCTGAATTATACAAGAATTCAATTAATGATTTCCCATATTATTATGAATCAAACGTTTTACATCTTTTGATTTGGTCTAAGATTAGATTACCAATTTATCTAAACGATACCACTGATATTGACATGTTTGACACTAAGAATAATTCATTCCCAGACATGAATCCTGCTTGTAAAGCTGTCATTGATAAATTTTTGGGCCAAACTTTACATGACAAATATGGGTTAACTCCAGAAAAGGATTATTTATGGTTTGTTAATTATTCAAATTTACAAAGTATTAAAGCCATTTCTCATGTCCATGTCTTAATTAGATTGAAGGATGAAGCTGAAAAGGAAAAAATGAGTAAAATATTTGTTACTGAAGGAGGCGAATTTAAACCAGTTTCCCATTAAACACCCTTTCCCGCTATGAATCATAACTCTTTTTTTTTTAATATTAACTTTTAAGATTTATATATTACATTAAATACATATATCTATTATCATAATGTCATCCCTTTTTCTTTTTTTTATCTAACTATATTTTAATGTTAAATCCTTCTTTAAAGAGAGTATTATCTCATACTGATATCATACTTATGCCTACCTAAAGATGGTTTGAAACTTATTAATACGTAAAGCTTTACAGCCTTAAATATTTTTTTTTTTCAAATGGAATTTTTCAGTTGAATTTTGCGATGAGCTAAAAATCCAAAAATTTTCAAATAGTAAGACCTCTTTTTATATTATGGTTCCATTGAATGGATAAGATAAACAACGACTAGTTATATTTGAGCCAATATAATCACATCCAAACTAGCTCAATATACCCGAGAACAAGTTATGGAACTAAGGAAACGAAAAAGAGTGGATTATAATAACCCAAAATCTGTGGTTGAGCTCAAAAGTGAGGGAGAAGAAAAGCATGCACCAATAGTGAAAAAGACTAAAAAGACTGTTATGAACAACTCTAATACTGTCTCTACATCTTCTTCTACTACTCCAGGTGATATGAGTAATACATTAGAAAACACACAGAATGTAAAACATATAATTAATAATGTAGTATTACAAAGACCACCGTTAAAGACTGATACCAATAAAGTTCAACAGGATAATCAAACAGCATCCATTGAAACATTACAAGAATATTTAAGTGATTTATCTCGTTTGACTCAATTACAACAAGGTATATATTTTGAAGATTTGAAAGAACCACAAATGTTAGGGCCAAAACATTTTAAACATTTAAAATTCCCTGATGATATGATGAATTTACGTAAGATATCTCATGGGTTAAATGATTTGATCAAATATCGTGCCATGCTAGAAGAACAAGGGTCACAAGCAGAAGAATACCATTCAAAACAATTATCTGAAGATCGTCAAAGGAAATTAGTATCCATTGCGACCCATAAAGATATAGGTAAAGTTAATAGTGAAGATGTGACTGCCTTAATTGCAACCATCCATGGTATTGACTCCACCCAAGTCAGAGACATTAAATGTAATAGATTGTATATTAACGGTAAGATCAATTTTGATCCAGATTATGTTAACATTAATGAGATTAAATCCATTTGTAAGAAAATTGATAAACCATTATTAAGAGAAAAGAACAATAACTTGACATGGCCTACCAGAATGAAGAAGAAAAAAATCAACAAGATTGTTAGGAACAAGCCCAATGATAATTCTGAACCAAATCCAAAAGAATCTCATCCAGCATACAAATTTCGTAATGTTCCATTATTCAATTCAATTTGAATCATTTAAAATCAACGAAAAGATCAACATTTATATCCCAATTACATATTCCATTAAAAGTCACCATATTGTTTTATAGATCAATATATATGCATATATAATATATTATATAAATTTCACTTTTACTTTATTATTGACATTTTCATAATTTAATGAAAACATTGACATTTTAAAAAAGATGCAATTAATTTTTAAACTAGCAAAGTAACACATCACAAAGAAATCTAAGATCAAATTTAAAGAAACATTGGTACAATATATGATGGATCCAGCGGTGATTAAAGCATTAGTGGATCAACCACTCAATTGGGACGAGTGCAATGAAACAATTTTGGAAAAACCATATTTGCATATCTCACAACAACAAGGTAAAAAATTTAGAAGTAAACTGATTCAAATATTTAACCAATTTTATCAATTACCTGAATCTGTGCTTACAGTTTTACAAGAAATGATTGAAATTCTGCATAATTCATCACTAATGATTGATGATATTGAGGACAATTCTGTGCTGAGACGTGGAATCAAAACTTCACATTTAGTATTTGGTATACCGATGACTATAAACTCAGCTAATTATATGTATTTCATAGCCATGAATTTACTTCCGCAATTGCTAAATGAAGAGGGTAAATTGAAACCTGATGTGCAATCCATACAAGTCCAATTGTATAAAATATTTAATGAAGAGCTTTGCAATTTACATAGAGGTCAAGGCTTAGACATATATTGGAGAGATAATAATGTTATTCCAACAGAAGAACAATACTTTAATATGGTTATTAATAAGACTGGTGGATTATTTAGATTAACAATACGGTTAATGGCATTGTTATCTAAAATTTACACTAAAAATACTGTGAACTTTAGTTTAGTACCGTTGTGTAATATGTTGGGTGTCATATATCAGATTAGAGATGATTACTTGAACTTATCTGATAAAACTATGACAGTGAATAAAGGTTTTGCTGAAGACATTACAGAAGGCAAATTATCTTTCCCAATTATTCACGGGATCAATTATGAAAAGAAGAATATTAGCAAAGATAAACATTTCATTCTAACCACAGTCATGTCAAGAACCACTGATACTGATATCAAATTAGAAGTTATCAAATTTTTAAAAGACGAAAGTGGTTCTTTGGACTATGCCAAAGAAACTGTTAAAAATTTGGCCAAGTTATTAAAAGATGGGTCATATCTACCTAATGAACAAGATACCAGTAAAGATGTTGTTCTTCAATTGCATTTTATCATTGATCATCTTTCAGCATTCTAAATTTCAATCTAAATAGCATTTATTAATTTCTCACATCACGATTGTATAGGGTAATTAAATATAATAATATATGGATAGATTATTTATAGACTAAAATTATTTTTTTATATCATTCTATTAGTTTTTGATAAAAGTCATACATTTCACGCAATTGACCAACATTCATATCTTCAAATGGAATGTTTTTATACTTATAGCAATCACTAGGAATGGATGTATTTGATACTGGGAATGAAGATAATGAAGTTTCATTATTACTAGTTACATGATTTAATTTAAGTGGAGATGACACAGGTTGTTTTTCAAAATCAATAAATAATTGAGAGTTACTCTTAGATAAAGGAAGTTGTTGTAATTCTTGTGGTTGTGGCTGTAGTTGCTCCCCATTTTCTTGATATGCAGGTGTGTAAGCTTTCATCTTACTGATTATATTTTTCAAAGAACCATCGAATACAGATTTAATGCCTTCGTATGAATTACTTCTTACAACTGTGTTATTATTATTGGTGGGTGTTTTCAGTCCATCTACTGATTGATTAGATATACTTTGTAAAGAGCCAACACTATCCAATTCACCTTGTTCTGTATCCCCAGTGTTGTTCTTCACTTGACTAGATTTTAGTAGAATGACATCACTTATCTTTTCTTGGAACAATTTGCTTTCTTCGTGGTCTAATTCTTCTTGTAATTCTTTGGAGAAATCGTTCACAGTCAAACCTTCAATAAACATTAGAGCTGCATCCAAATTTGTTAGAGCAAACATTTCGTTTTCTACTAACTTCTTCTTATATCTGAATAATTTGATAAATTCTTCATTAAGAAAGATAGTCTTTGGCTTCAGTTTTATAATATGGTAAATTAGCACAGATAAGAAATCATCATTTGAAACAACTTTGCCTACTGTCATTATATCATGTACTTCTAACACTTTAGAAATTTTTTCATAAGGTGATATAGATTGAAAAATCATTTCATTTAATGAATGATCAATACTATTATGCAATGCTTCATTATTAAGATCAACTGAATCTGATACACCTAAAAATTCACCCAAATCAATTTTACCATCCATACTTAGTTTATTTAAACATTCTATCTTCCCTCTTAAGTGCTCATCAAATTCAATATATCTTGGTGTATTTCTAAATACAGTTTTAATATTGAAAATCTCTTTACGGTTTATTGGTTTAGCTGCAAGATAGGAATCATTAGAATTCACCAACGTAGCTGTAATCTTGACAGGGGAAGTTACAGATGTACCAACTTCCAATAACCTCTTGAATATCGCCTTTTCACCTAATTGTAAATATTTCTCTATTTTTACATTATCTGCTGCATTCTTTTTCAATTGTTGATCAATCTCTTCCGGAGATAATAATGGCATAGCACTTGACAGTGAATCTGAACTTAATAAAGAAGAAGACCTTCTATTTCTACTTTTATTTATTGTATTTGTACCACTGCTACTTCTACTCCTCGAAAAGATACCGCTTAAGCCCGTACTAAGCACCTCTCTGGCACTGAAAAATGAAGTTGAATGACTAGAATTTAAATTTGTTAAATATTGATAACATGCTTTATCAAATTTAATATAAAATGCTTGGAATAACGATGCTAATTGTGTAATGCTTAAGGGGTTGAGGTATTTAGGTTGTTTCAAATCAGTAATGAAAAGATCAACCAACCTCATAAGTTCGATCGGTAACTCATGAATGCTGTTTGATATGTTATCAATCTCCTCTTGGGATAAGGTTGCTTGTTCTTTCTCCATGGCATCATGAGAAGTGTTGCTACCACTATTATTACTAGATTTCTCAGACATAGTATTACTAACCGGAGTTGTTGATCTTGATAGATCCCCATTGTTATACGATTCCTTTAATGCTTGACTGGCATTAAATTTAGATGTATTAATTGGGGGAGTATAAAAAGCCTTCATATTTTGATTCCTTTCACTCACTGTAGCCATTTTGTTCACGTATTATTAATCACTTGACCCTATTTGATAATGGAACACAAAAATGTCGATATTTACACACTTTTGGAAGTAATTTATCGTCCTTATTAACCTCTCTGCAAGTTAAAACTAGTTTAAAACCAGACCAGGGAGTTGTCGCTTAATAGCTGTCTTATTTCTTCGAGATTCAAACTAACTGGAGTATCTTTTTGATCTTAATATTTAAACTTTATATAAAACTTGTGTCATAAAAGAAAAATCAAAGAAAAAATTCAACAGTCTAAAAATAACGCTTAACTTTAAACTTAAGTATAAGCCATCGTACATCGCCAAGACAAGACCTGTTACTAAGTTACTCAGACTGTTGTATTCTTGAAGTCAAACTCAACTGAACTATTAAGTTATCTTTCCCCAGGAAGACTTTCAGTAAGAACTTAGAAGGATAAGGAAAAGGGTCAAGAAAAAACTGCGTTTGTGTTACCAACTTAAATGGAGGATTGTAGATAAGTTCAAGAAGTGTTAATTTGCAACAATTAAATGGCATTTTTCAAATTGAAAAGACCACATAGTCCTCATAACAGTAGTGATGCTATTGGAATATCAAATTATAAACGAATAAGACTAATTGAAGATTTTGAGCGACTTTCCTTAGGTGGAAATGTTAGCTATGATCGGGATGCTTACACAAGAGACATGGGTTCATCTGTGACAAAAGTGGTAGACACTCAAATTAATCTTCCGAAATCTGTTAAGAATAAGTTAATACGAGAGGAATTGAACCAACAAGATTCCGGTCACGCCACGGCTGATGAAATCATATACTCTAAGATTCGAGATTGGATACGAGAAGATGCTATGCAAATTGTACGATGGGTGGATTGGAAGACACTATTATATGAACAATGGTTGAAATGGTTTCAAACTTTGTATTGGAATCAAAGGAGCAACACTTTACCTCATGTATTTGATAATGAGGGTGATTACGATATCGATAATCCATCTTTGTATATGTTTGATCGAAATAGCGTGAATAACCAAAATTACACAAATTATATCGATACCATGGATACTGATGTAGACATGGATGCATAGTTTGATTATTCTCAAATCCAGTATTCCCTTTTTTTTCTCTCTTATATTTTACCAAATTATAGACATGACTTTACAGACATCACTTTTTTTAGACTTTACTCATTTTATATATCATTTACTTATTCCCCATGCATTCAATTCAATTTCTCATAATATAACATATAAACGTATTTTTCCTCATTTTGTAAGGAAGAGCTTCTTACCTCTTTCACTTTTTCATCAGATATGTGCCAAAACGGTAAAGATCTGACACTCTTCATCTTTTTGAATTTCTTGATGTTTGATACAGGTTCTATCTCAACTTTCTCACTCTTGTCGTTAAGACTATGTCTACCTCTTATTGTGGGCGTCTTGTTTATGATTTTCCGTGTTGCTGAAGATAGTACTAGTTCTGGTTTACGTTTATAACATTGATAATGCCCCTGATAATGTGATCCTGTATGTTTAACCATGGATTTTAAAAAATATTTCACCTTCACAGTCTGGAACCTATCACTGTCATCGAGATGCTGTTCAGTAACTTTTAGTTCCTCTGGGAATGATACCCTACATGAATTCCTTGTCAGTACCATCCCATTATATATTGATCTGGATAAATGGATGACAAGACTATCAGGCGATTTTGAAAAGTATGTTCTTTTAACAATTGTGGTTTTAGTTCTACTTGGAACACACCTGTTTTTGTTATAGTTCTTAATATAATATGCCAATTCATCTGGAATATCACTGTTAATTTTCAATACCGGTAGTAATGATTTTAGGGTCTCAACATTTTCCTTTTCTGTTTCAGAATTATAAAAATTATCGTTAGCTTCATTTGCAAGTAGAATTGAAACCTGACAATACAAACAGGAGTAATCTTCAATCATTTCATTCCCACTTTCTTCAATTACTTCGTCCAAAGAACAACTAAATTTCTGCGGGACATTAAGCCCCCAAATTAATTGATCTTGTTTTAAAATTTCTGATCTCTTATGGCATCTCATACAAAAGTAGTGACTAGTTGTTGTTCCTTGAAATGGGAATTTAAAATTATTACTATCTCCTAATAACTGTGACAACATCTTATGTTCATCCCATAGTTTTTCCAGCAATATTTGGACAAACTCATGAGCATCATTTTGATCTCTTGAAAGCCTCCCTTGAAATATGCTTTCTAGCGCTTGAACAACTGGTTTGTTACTTGAGATTCTTGGCTGTAATATTAATTGTTGTAAACTTGAGAAAAGGTTACACAAGCTCTCGTGTAACAAAGCTCTTGAAATATTTTCTTTTAAATCACCTTCCTCATTTGCATTCTCTGTTAGTTTGATATATTTATTTAAACTTATTGTTAAATTTTGGAGAGAACTTAAAGCTTGCAAAGAGGAATTAATATAACATTCGTTAGCTCTGTTTGTTAGTCCAGTAGTATATTTATCCAATCGTTAGTTGGATTTGTCCTCAGTGATTCTTTTAGACCCGAACAGAGTGGAAAGAACATGCCTCAAGGAGGGTCCTATAATGTACAGAGATGTTAAAGCTATTATACTATAGCTTAACTTCTTAGAAGTGATGTTTCTCAAAACAAAGAATATTCCTCCTTCATCTGGTAATGCCATCTTCCAACCCTATAAGGCGGTGACTTGTTCTTGCTTGCCTCTCTTTCTTGTCAAAATATATCAATCTCTTAAAATTGATTCTTAAAGATGTCTCTTTATTTCTTAAAAACAAAATCGATTACAAAACGGCGCTAGTAAATAATTAATATTAATAATGTCTTTGAATTAATACATAAATATGAATTGTTACAAAGGTTAAAAATCATGCATAAATATCTATGAACCTGTACTACCATAAAGGTGAGCCCATTGCTCATATTGTTTCAGTGATTCTTTTGAAACACTCATTTTCACTGTAGCCATGGCTTCTAAGAAATCTGATAAACCAACTGGTCTAACGTTCTCAAAGTTAATATTCATTAAGTCATCACCTAGATCTCTAATTGGCTCCATAGCTGCCTCTTTTGCCAAAGCAGTGATATCTGAGCCAGAATATCCTTCAATCATGGATGTGATCTTATTAAAATCCTCTTCAGATAAATTATTCTTTTGACGACTCATTAATTTTTTCAAATGGTATAATCTAGTTTCACAATCTGGTAACGGGATATACAATCTTCTGGTAAATCTACGTCTAGCAGCCTCATCGATTATCCAAGGTAAATTAGTGGCTGACAAGACTAATACTCTATTATCTAAAGGAGAATCATTTTCTTTATCCTCTCTTGCAGTTGCACTAGAAAGTTCCGACCACTGAATTAATAACTCTGTCTTAATTCTTCTTGAAGATTCATTCGTATTATCTGATCTATCACCTAATAAGGAATCAATTTCATCAATGAAAATGATTGATGGGGCCATTCGCTTAGCAAGATAAAACAGTGCTCTCACCAGCTTTTCAGATTCACCTAAATATTTGGATAATAATGACGAGGCACTAATACTGAAAAATGTAGATTTTGACTCTGTGGCTACAGCTTTAGCTATCATAGTCTTCCCTGTACCAGGAGGGCCGAATAACAACATACCTCTAATTGGTTCTCTTAACCCCTTAAATAAATCAGGTCTTAAAAATGGATAAACCACAGCTTCCTTTAATGAATTCTTGGCTTTTTCTAAACCAGCAATGTCATCCCAATAGATATGGGAGTTAGATACCATAATGTCATTAATAATTTGTTGACATGCAGTTGGATCTACACCTTCTAATGTTTGCATAATATGCTTCAAACGGGAATCTAAGGGAGATGTTTCTCTAGAACGTGATTTGGCTGGATCAAGTGACTTATGTTCTGTGTTTGGTGTAGTTGGAACAGATTTTGATTTAGGTCCAGTTTTGAGTGTATCAATTCTTTTCACACTCTTACCTCTATGTACAGGTTGGGTATTCTTTTCTGAGCCAAAATTGGGAACAGATTTCATTTGAGGAGAGTTGATAGTAGATTTTCTTCTAATCATTTTTTTAACTTCACTTCTTTTACTTATATTTTCTTTTCCTGTGCCATTCTCCTTTCTAACAGGTACGTATATATGCTTTTGTGTTCGCTTTACCGTTTCAGTTGGTGGAATCGTCTTTTGTGAAGCAGTCCAGGCAAGTATAGCCGCTCTATTCATATCTAATGATTGCCTATTCTCTACTTTTCTTAAAGGTCTTGAATCTAGAGATTTTCTTGTTGGTGTAACACCTGTGCTATTTGACAGATCAGTGGATTGAGGTCTACGAGGCATATCTAAACTTCTCCTACTGGATTTTCTAACATTGCTACTATTAACACTACTATTAGTACTACCATTTGTCATAGGGGGAATGGGTTTCTTCTTATTTTTTTGTAATTCTTTCTTACTCTTGGCAATCTCATTCTTTAATTCATTCAATTTCTTTTCATTTGCTAATTCAGCTTGTCTTCTTTTCAGCTTTTCATCTTCTAAAGTCTTATTCATCTTAGTTTCTAATTGTTCCTTAATTCTTAATTCCAAGAGTTTTTCTCTTTGTGTTTCCAACTCCTTACGCTGTAATTCCTTCTGTTGTCGTATTTTCTCTTGTTCAGCGGTTCTTTTCAATTCTTCCTGTTTACGCATCTCTTTAATATGCTTCACCCTGTCCATTATTATTTTATCCTCCTTTTCATCCAGTTCTTTAATCTGCACTTTATTCTTGGCCTTCCAAAATGTAAACTTCCCTGAATCATTCCCACAATCATTCATAATGTTTATACTTTTCCTTCTTAGGGTCCTGATATCATTCCCTAGAATTTGAAATTCTTCAAAGATTTCCTTGTAATCTGTATTCTGTCCTACCCATGCACTCAACCCATTTGTAATTTCAAATTTCTTTTCAATCTTATGCAATCCGTGATTTAAATAATCCAACAACAATTCTAACCGGCGATAGATCTTCTCAATAACTTTATAATCGTATGGTTTACTAGTCCGTTTCAAATTCTCTGCAATATTATCATACTGACTCGCTACAATCGAATATAATAATTCAAACGCTTGTGAAATATTGAGATGTTTCGGTATATTAAATTTTTCATTAGCCATCAGTCAATATTATTTCACTTTCTTCTTATCTTGATCTAATCTTGGTCTTCGGAGCTCATCCCCTTTCTAAACCATTGAATATCTCTTCACTCTTCAATCTTTATACGTAATTATATCTAACATTTTTTTTTTCACAGAGGAATGGCGACCCCGGATATTTAAAATTTCGGTTTCTCCTTTAATTATTGAAGATCGAATCAAAGCAATAACAATACAGCTGGTGATAATAAAAGAACACGTAAATCTCACTGTAGAATTAAGATATTCAATAGTTGCTACTGGGTGTTGTTGATGGTTTAAGTAATTTGTGGTTAAATGTTACACGGAAGGATATATATATATATATATATTATATATGGGATTGTATATTATGTATAAATGAATGGAGTTCATAAATTATTGGCATGATTCCCTTGAGCATATGTTGGGAAGGAACGTAAATTCGTAATTCATTAAATCATTGTTGCTTTTCTTGAAAGTCAACTAGTCTGTGTATTTGCGGGCTTTTTTCTAAGCTTAAGAAGTTTTTTTATTGGTATCCTCTGAAGGTTCTTCGGTGGACTTTTCCTTGTCTTCAACATTCTCAGTTACTTCTTTAGTGGCTTCTGAGTCCTTAGTAAATGCAGGTTCCTTTGGTAAATTTTCCTTTGCGGTAGGTTCCGAATCTTTACTTGTGGGAGGACTAGTCTTATTATCCGAGGGACTATTTTCACTGATTGTTATATTTGGTGAAGCAGTTGGTGCAGCAGCGACAGAATCTCCCGAATTGGATTGTTTCACCATTTCTTTTGGAGTACTAGCTTTAGAACTGTTTGCAGAGGCTTGTGCACTACGAAGACCTGATGCCATCACCGGTTGAATATTATAAATTCTATGTTGTTTAAATGAAATCACAGGTATACTGGAAACATTTGTGATGAGTGGTATTATAGTATTACCAGGCTTATTTGAATTTCCTGTTTCTTTAGCAACCTCGGAAGAAGTATGTTTTCTTTTACTATATTTAGTCTTTTCCACATGGGTCATTTTCTTTGTTTGCCACGTATTAAAATCTTTAAATATACAAATCTCTTTATGCTTCTTGTTTAAATTCCTAAAATATAATGATAATGAGTTTAGCGTTAAACTGTTATTAATTCTAAATTTCTCAAGATCACTAGCAATAATTTTTCTAATATCTTCTCTTGATTGATCATTACTAAATCGGCCCAATTTCAAACCTCTGTCACATTCAGTATCAATGTATTGAATGATTATTTTTCTTGTAGGGAAGAAATGTGAATCCTCGGCGACTTTCCAACGTCTCCAACCATACTCATCAATTAATTGCTTAATCGGTGGTTTACCATTAATACCAATATACCATTCTGCATACAAATCCCAAATAGTTTTATTTTCCCTTGAAAGTTTATATTTAATATTTTCATTTGGTCCCAATTTTGATTGATTAACAGATCTCTTATTCGTTTGTGATTCTGAATTTTCTGTAGGTTTATTTGGGGAAGATGATATAGCTTCTATTTTAGTCAAATTTGTTTCAACCTTTTTCTGTTGTGGCATTGTAGTATTTTTGATTTTGAAAGGTTGATTTTCCTTCGCAGTTGTAGTACTATTGATAACGTTTGAAGGCTTTTTAAGTTCTGATTGTACCACTGTAAACTCTTTAATAATTCTCATCATCTTGTTTTTATCAGTAGGTATAGTTGTATGTGGTTTTGTCACATTTGATGGGAAAGTAATATTACCTTTATTTTGAGTCTCAGACTTACCAGAAGTCAAAGGTGATTCATCAATTCTTGGTAATTTATTTGTGGTCACATTGCTTGGAGTTAAATTTTGTCCCGTTAAAATTTGGAAATTACCATTTACATTGGTTTTCTTGTCAATAGTATTAGAATCATTTACAGTAGCGTTATTGGTAGTATCACTTTTAGTAGTGTCATCTTCCATTTGATCATTTTTATCGCTATATGGAACATTAACAGTCTCAAGAGATTTAGGTTGTTCAGTAGCAGTCACCACTTGATTTAACTTTGATTGTTGAGTAGTGTCATTAGTGGAAAATTCAATTGGTGTGTGAACATTTTCATCACGAACAGAACTTGTTGATTCAATAGCCATCATAGGTTCACCATCATCCCCATTATTAGTTGGGAAATCTGATGGATTTTCCAAATCACTATCAGAAGATGATTCATCGATTAAGAAAGTGGTAGGCTGTCTCTTTGAGATATCACCAGTTGTTAGATTATGATGTAATTCTGCGGCTGGTGACATCTTAGATTGTGTACGGGGACTTGAGACAGATTTAAATAATAATGAATCTAAGGCAGTTTGTGATGGTGTAGGTTTTTCATCAAGTCTAATTCTTTTGGGGAAGGGTGATTCAATACCAGATACAGAACCTGGTGAATTGGCCGAAAATGGACTACCAATTGATCCTAATGAATCACAATTTTGTTGTGGTAATGGTAATTTTCTTTTCTCCTTTGGACCAGATGATAAATGTGTTATGGATTGAACTAAGGTTGATGGTCTTGGAGATGGATTTATTACTGGTTGTGGCGACGCAGTTTGTGGCTGTTTTGGTGAAGAAATTGCTTGAAGTACTTGTGTCGCTGCTTCTGTACTGGCAGCTGTTGGTTGTTGTTTTGGAGAGGAAATAGATTGTATCACTTGCGCAGAAGAAGTTTGAATATTACTGTTGTTGAGATTTGGAATAACTTTAATTGGTGCTAAAACAGATGAATTTGGTATATTATTATCACTATTATTATTATTATTAACAGGGGTGAGTGCTTGGTTGATATTTTGTTGAGGAATGTTTACATTAACAGTATTATTATTATTATTATTATTATTATTATTATTATTATTATTATTCTTATCCGTACCTAAGGAGTCAATAAGGGTTTTGAAGGATTCATCATTAATTGAATTCTTGTCTATAATCAAAATCCCATTATTTATATTTTCCAAAGGATTATTATTTGTAAAATTATTTTGAATAGTTTCTTTATTACTTGCTAATACTGCATTTTGTCCTGAAATCATTTGTCTTTGTAATTGAATCATTTGTGAACACATTGATGATAATGAACTTACATCAGATTTTAATTGTGCCACTTGTTGACTCAATCTAATATTTTCTGTAGTTAATTTTTTAGATAATTCAACAAATTTATTATCCATATGTGATTTTAATTTATCATTTGATTGATCTAATGTTTGCATTGTGATCAAATCATTTGATATATTTGTATGTGATGCTAAGTTAGAATTTAATTGAATATTACTATTTGTATTGTTAAACAAAACAGAATTATTAGTGTTATCGCTATTATTATTAGTGTTATTATTGTTAGTTTGAATTACTGTATTATTTGAATCTTCAAACCCTTTGAATTCTTCATCATCTAATAATTCCGGTATAAATTTTGACATAAAAGTGACAATATTAGGTAATAAAAGAGCATGTTGATTTAAATATCTTAGGTCTTGAATAATAATTTTCCCCATAAATTCAAATAATTCACATAATGAATGTAATGTATAATTTGTTCTATCAATTGACAAGATATCTTGTTTAAAATGGCATAACCAGGGGAACACTAAATTAATTAAATGATTTGATGGTTCAAAAATTGTTGATCTTGGAATCTTTGTTGTAGAATTAACATTCCCATTTAAATGATTTTGTATATACATCATTGGATTTGAATCATAAGTAATATAATTTGGATCTAATAATTTCATTTCTTTAAAATTATCAACAGTAATGGGTGGATTTGGATGAGACCATCGTATTACAAAATAAACAGATAATGCAAAAATTGGACATCTAGAGATATCAGTATCCCTTGAAATGGTATTAAAATATTGATAAGTTTGTAAAGTATCTGAATCATTTAATTTTCTTAAAGTTAAAGAATCTGGATAAGTTTGATCCACAATTAAATCAATCAATTTTAAATCAATAAGGGTATTAAAATCTACTTTATAATATGATTGTAGGATATATTGTGTTATGGTATAGAAATTTGCACTTGTTGTTGTTGTTGTAGCAGGTACATTATTATTATTATTATTATTATTATTATTATTATTATTATTATTATTAGTATTATTGTTATTATTATTATTAATATTATTCAATTGGCTAGTAGCATTTATATTAATGTGTGAAGAATTTTGTTCCTGCTGTGATAGAAAAGACTGTAATTTGTTAGTATTATTGCTTGAGTTGTCATTATTGTTATTATTATTTTGAATAAAGTTATTTCTGTTTATATGTCGCATATTAGGAATGCTCTGACTCCTACTTATGAGAGCTCCATCATTATTATTGTTATGGTTATTTGCAGGTATATGGGAGAAACTCATCTTGTGTTTGTGATGTTTTAGAAATTTTTTTTTGCTCTTATTATTATTGTTATTATTACTGGTCAATTTCACTATTAGATTTCATGGTTACAGGCTTTTTAGACTGTTCTGTTTATTATCGTTACTCAATTGATTCTTAAAGTTGTCAATTGCTTGTGCTTAATCTCTTGTCGTTAATGATATTTAATTAATATACATTCAATCTCATCTCATCTCAAATTCACAAACACAAAATTTCAAACTGGAAGCTACAAGACACCCATCCCTAAAATTAAAGAATATATAAAAACAATCACTTAAACGTTAATAACTTTAAAAAAGCTGGCATTCCCAAATATAACAGTTGATTCAATATACTATTAAATTTAAAATAAACATACCATTATAATAACAACAACATATCTCAGATCTCTCTGTGGATCTTCAGAATTGAATAATTGTTATTATCGCTGTGGACTGGCTTAAGACAATACTCTCCCTGTAGTTTGGAATTGTCCCCACGATATCTCTTTGTCAAACTGATTTGTGTAATTAACCGTGCTCTCGCTTGAGTGTCAATAAGTTATTGGGTGATACGATATTCTTTAACTTGATCTGTTGATTGCAGAATTGGGCTTCCTGTAGAAGAAGTTCTTGTTTGTTTGTTTGCCAAAGAAGCAAAAATCGAACTTCCTGTAAATTTTTCGTTTTCGTGCGAAGAAACACGATGCTGGCGGGGTACGGGTCTTGGCAAAGTGACACTAAATAGATATTATTAAATAGATATTATTAGATAGATATTATTATTATTATTATTATTATGGATATTATAGATAAGTTTGTGACACTTAGGTGAGGATGGGTGTCTTGGTATCCCATAAGGACAGGATCTCGGGGGTCTTGCACTTGTAATGCGTTTCCCAATACCAGAACACTCTAGGCAGCACATTAGTGAACAATATGGTGAATATACCAAATATTATCATGCTACTGAACCCCCAGGAGATGTTAATGTATGTGTATACAATTAAGTTAGACACCAGGGACACAGTAAATTTAGAAATGTCTAATAGCTTCGGTAGGATGATATTGATCTCAATACATATTAACAGGAAACAAAAGACGTGTGTGGTCGTGGGCAATCTGGAAGATAACATCGCCACATTGGCTAACAAAATGTTTGTGGGGAGGTTCTTACTATATGTTATGTTTCTCACCTTCTTGATCTTATTCGTAGTGGTCATCATTGTCACCATCTTGGAATCACTAGTGATGGATTTAAACACAGAAAATAAATAATATATCGTTAACCAAAATGAAATCACCCAGATGGAATCTGTCGAGGTGGTTTGTGATAACGATTTTAACACTGGAGACAATGTCAATATGGTGAAAATAATAATCACACTAGATTTCATTTGTTTATTTGATAATTTATGATATTTTAATAAACTGAAACCACATATCGTTAATGTACTGATTAAACTCATCAATTTCGGATCATAATCATATTCATACATCCCACTAAATGTGATAAATACAAAACAGGTGTTTAAGATAAGAGAATAAAATTTAAGGAAATCTGTTCGTATTCTATCATAATCATAATCAAAATCTATTTCTTTCAAATTCTTCATGTATTCGGTAAAACCGGGATCTGTATAATTATCAGGGTATTCATCTTGTTTTAACCAAAGTAATCTTCTCCATGGGGTTCGTGTACCGGGGACATTGGAATCCACCATCTCTTATCTTATCTAATTCAACACGCTCTTTCTTATAAACAATTAGTGATGAGTTAAGTAGTGACTTGTTCTTATTACTTTTTTTTTTTCTTTCTCTTAAATTTTTGCAAAGAAAATCAAAACATTGAAATGTTTAATGAATATCAACTCTAAAGACGTTAACATATATTAATCAATAAAAGTGTAAATCATGGGATTATACCATACAAACCATCATAATCCATAAATTAAAATATGTCATATGAAATGGAAGAATTAGGTCGACGGGCTTCCGTTGTGGTTAGAGAACCAACTAATGAAGACGATGGATATAATGAAGATGATGAATTTGCTGATGAATATGAATTAGATAATGTTGATGGTCATCATATTATAACACATGTACCAGCAGGGATCGTTGTCACAGATGAGACAGGGACCAGATCAAGAAGTAAGAGTAAGAGTAGTAATAGAACATTTAATGGATATTCGATGTATAATAATAGTATTGGTAACAATACAAATTTAACCACTACAAATAATAATTCTGAAGATGAAGATGTTATTGATGATGACGAGGATGATGATGATGACGAAGATGAAGATTATTATGATGATGAGGTAAACAATCCATTAAATTATTATAAAGCTGTACCAAGAACATTACCACAAATTGATATTTTCACACAAAGAAATCCATCAAATGATGGGAATGATATTAATGGAGTTAACCGCCCCACTGAGGAATATTTCCATAATAGAAACAATAGGCAAGTGTCTGCATTCTTGCTTAAAGCTCCCTTAGCAAGATTAAATGAAAATTATCCTAATAATAACACTAATAATGGTCTTTTAGGTCCAAGTTCAATATCTTCCAAAACGTATAGATCTAAAAAATCTGATAGACCATCGAGTAAAACTGCAACAATTATAGGTTATTCCACAGACACAGATTCATATTTCATTAAGAATAAAAACTTATTTTATCAAAATAATGCATCTACTATTTCTGCCAATATTGATAGTCATCAAATTATTCACAGATTAGTCGCTAGACCACCTGTAGATAACCAGGATAAATTATTAGCTGAAATGGCAATGTTGAATGAAGTGAAGAGGAAAGCTAGTGAAGTTGGGATATATGATGCCTTCCCAGAAGGTATTGAAGAAAAACTTCGAGATTTAAGACAATCTCATGTGAAAGTGATTCAATTATTAAGGGAAAGAGAAGCAAAAGTCGAAGAACAAAAGAGACGTGCCATTCAAGCTAATAATAATGCATTAACCGCTGGAATGTCAAATAATACCATGGAAAATTCAATGAGTGATAATGATATCAGTGGGAGTGATAGGATCACTGCGATCCCATCCAATTCCTTAGTAGAGGCTCGTGGAGAACCCCGTTCAACAGGTGGAGGCGCTAGTGGTGGAGCATCTGGAACAATGGGAGGCGCCACCTCAGCTTCAATTACCACCTCGGGCAACCAACTGTCAAACATTGTCAAAGAGATGCCAGCTCCTGGTCTAATGTCTAATCCAGAGACAAGTAGATACATCGATACCTTAGTCGATACCATCAAAGAATTATAGACTTCCAAGAAACTACACATTAAATATTCATATTTGCATTCTGATACCAACCACTGTGGACTGTTAACACTCAATGGGTCAGTATCTGTTTAACTTTAACCATACCATATACTGTGATTATGTAATGTTTTAACCAATGATAGACCATTTTTAATTACATTACCATCTGTTTTTTTTTACCTATTAAAAAGTTGAAATACAGAAATTTGAATATATCGAAATTGGGATTTTGACAAAATCACTAAGAAACTATAACTTGATTCAAAACAACAAACAAGTCAATCAGTTTAACATCATTCATTAAACAACTGGAAATAGATTTCACTTTACAAAAAGTTTTTTACAAATAATATCTAAATCTATATATTTTCTATTACTAGATTGTTTGAATTTTAACATATCATTAAAAATAAAAATGAGTTTAAGAGTTGCAACCATGAAAATGAGCCAAAGGGCTCTGCTTAGAAGTTCTATGACTCGTTCCAGTCTTTATACTGGATATCGTCATTTATCCACTTCTCAAGTTATGCGTAAACAATCCAATGGACCAACTTTAGATCCAAAGGCTAAGGCAAACTCCATTATTGAAGCTTTACCAGGTAATACTGTCTTAACTAAGACTGGTATTCTAGGTACCTCTGCAGCTGCTTTAGTCTACGCCATTTCCAATGAATTATACGTGGTCAATGAAGAAAGTATCTTATTAGTGTCCTTCTTAGCTGTTGGTGCATTATTAGCTAAATATGTGGCCCCTGCATATAATAATTTTGCTGAAGCTAGAGTGAAGAAGGTCTCTGATGTGTTAAATGCTTCTAGACAAAAACATGTTGATGCAGTTAAGGATAGAATTACTTCTGTTTCAGCTTTACAAAACGTTTCTGAAACCACTAAAGTTTTATTCGATGTTTCCAAGGAAACTGTTGAATTAGAAGCTAAAGCATTTGAATTAAAGCAACAAGCTGAGTTAGCTCATCAAGCTAAATCTGTCTTAGATTCATGGGTTAGATATGAAGATTCTTTACGTAGGTTAGAACAAAAACAAATTGTAGAATCTATTATTAAGAATGTTCATAAAGAATTGAAGGATCCAAAATTTCAAGATAAAATTTTACAACAATCTATTGCTGACGCTGAAAAGATTTTAGCTAATTTGAAATAGACTTTGTGAATCTAGTTTCTTTTCCTATTTCAAATTCTTCCCTCCCTTATATATAACAACATATATATGTTAATATGTCTTAGATATTCTTTCTTTTAAATAAATAAATGTCCCCCTCTTAAAACCTTTAAAGCATTTAAATTAGTAAATAAGAGAATAATTGTTTAAGAAATCCTTGTATTAATTTTAGAAATTGTACATGTTAATTATATGAGGTAATAAAAGTTTTTAAAATATATAAATTGTAAATATAATAATACCAAATAAATTAAATGAAAGTTTCGTATGGAACTGGAGCTAAAGTTTGAGGAACGTTACCTTCAGTAGAAACAACACGGGCTTCTCTTGGTTGAGCTGGTTGTCTCTTCAATTGAACTGGAACACCTTGAGCCTTAGCTTCAACTCTTTTAGCAGCATTAGCTTTAACTCTTTCTAAGAATTCAGTTCTACATTTAGAGTGCTTAATATGTTCAACTCTGACATTTAATCTCTTTTCAATGTATCTGTTACCGACCATCTTGTTAATGATAATACCAACAGAAGACTTGGTGACGTTGTAAATAACACCGGTCTTACCTTGGTAGAACTTATGTGGCATACCCTTTTGGATGGAACCATTAGCCTTGATATCAACAATATCACCGACCTTGTAGACCTTTAAGTAGGTGGATAATGGTAAAGCACCATGCTTTCTGAAGTCCCTTTGGAACATGTAACGAGTACGAGATCTTAAACCGTGACTGTTAAGAAAAAAAGAGTTTTATAATATAATAATTAACATTTAAGTTAATAAAATATTAGGTATTAATTAGTTAGTAAACACTTATGTCCATGATTGTTATCTTTTAATTTTTGATAAATTCAATTGATTGAAAGGGAGGTAGAGGGGAAAAATAGATACTTTTTAATAACATTTAATTAAATGATTGATAACATTTTGTTTCAATATTAATTCTTTGCCACTAATCAAAAATTGTAATTTAGATAAACTGTAATTATACATACGATTTACCCATTTTTGCTGATTGTTCTTGTGTTGATTCACTCTATTTGATATAATAATAAGAGTATAATAATAAATTGAATAATGTTTTAACTGTATATCAAACATATATTATTTTTGTCATTGAATAGGATTCAAGCTTAGTGAATAATTTCCAATCTCATCGGATTCCTCAGTCCGATACTATCTCGGTGCAAGTGAGTGTGTGTGGTAGGGAAGAGTAGCCTGTACAGGAGGAAAGCTGGGGAGAGAGCTTGGTAGAAGGAGTGGAACCATAGTCTCTGCCTGGAGTACTGGAGTGGTAACACTGGTTAGAAGGAGAAGACACGGAACACCCAGTGTAGACCTTCCGCCTAGCCCCAACAATTTTTTCTCCCGTTGGAGATATTTGCGTCGATTCTATATTTCTATATAAAAAATGTTACTCCGTTTCCTAACTAGGTAACAAGGTTTGGAAATTTTTAAAAAAAGTGAGACTGTTCAAATTTTGATATGTGTCTGGGTGGAAAAACAATCCGTCAAAATCAATTCATGTAAGGTTTAAATTTGACACATTAAATAAGAGTATTGTTGTCAATGTCAGAGCAAAATTAAACTAAGGGAATATCATTATTATTAATTATTTATAGTGTACATAGAGTTATATTTTATAAAGAAAAGCATCTATTCTTCATCAGCGGCTTCTTCACCTTCTTCAGAATGTTTACCAGTATTCTTTCTAGCGACTCTACCTGGTCTAGCACCACCGAATGGAGAAGTAGAAGCAAAATCAATATGTTTTTCAGAATCTAATCTAACCATAAAAGATGGAATGTTAACAATTTGTTTACCAACGGCAATATGTCTTTGAGTGATTAAGACTCTAGCATGATGAACAGATTTAGCTAAACCTAGCTTGTAGACTTGAGTTTGTAATCTTCTTTCTAAGAAATCTTCCACTTTTAAAGCTAAGACATAATCTAATTTCTTCTTATCTTCAGATAAGACACCGATTCTGACTAATCTTCTAATTAAAGCATTACCTTCGAATAATCTCTTTGGATCCTTTTCATCTCTAGTTAATAAATCTCTAGCGGCTCTTCTAATCTTAGATAATTGGAAAGAAATTCTGTAAATTTCTCTCTTGTTTTTTAAACCGAATTCACCAGCTAATTTTAATTCAGCATCTAAACGGGATGATTCATATGGTCTCTTTGGAGTTGAATAAGTTTTAGAATAAGTATTTGGAGTTCCTATAAATGAAAGATGTTAGTATAAAGTACTACTAGTATATATAAGAAAGAAATAAAAGTTTTTACGAGGATTACAAGAGACACACATATACAAATTTAACACAGAACAAAACATACGAAAGACATTAAATAATCAAAATTTTTCAGTATAACATATAGGTTATAAAGGAATAACAATAATTAAAAAATTAGACTGAAGTGTCGGGATTCAGTATAATTTTATGTTATTCAAATTGAGCAGATGTCATTCTGTTTTGTTTTAGTTTGTATATGAGGGCCCGAATCCTCTACAAAGTTTTGATACCTTTGCACCATTATAACGAAGTATAATGGAATAAAAAAAGAATTTTATTCTCTTTATAAAAAAAAAATTATTGATATGGTTAAATATCAGTTGTTAGTGATAGACATACTTGGCATTGTTGATTGTGTTGTGTGTGTGTGAGTATTTGTATTTGTATTGTTGCTGTTTAACTTTCAATACCAACTCATAAAAGTGAAGTGGAAAGGAATGGAAATTGAAGAAAACCGTCGAATTTAAACAAATTGCCAAAATGAAAAAACAGCTGAAAAATTGAGTGTGTACACAAAGTGATTTCCTAATCGGGGAAGTGCAAGCTGACACGGGAATGTCTGGGTTGTGAGGACTGTCACTTAGCCATCTTATACTATAGAGGTATAAGCCTACCATCCTTGGTTCTACCAATGGTGGTAGATGATTGTAATGATATACCAAGACGTTATTGCTTCAAAAGTATATATATACATATATGGTTATACACCAATCAATGGGATTAGATAGCGGTTTTATCTCATTGATTGGCAGTCTACACGCATCCAATCCACTGCTCCTCCGACCTTGCCAGCTCTTGATCAATCGGTATATATTGATACTCTCACTTAGCAAACGCCTCTGACAGCTCATCTCATCTCATTTCTTCTCTACATTCACTATCGCAGACAACTAAATAAACCACAAATAAATACAATACAACCGCTAATGAATTGATATTTTTCTTCAAAACTTTTCTCTTAAATTTTCAGAATTTTCAGAAAAGTCGCGTAATTATCCTAAAAATCTATTGTTATTTGATCCTCACAACAAATTGAGTTTTAATATAAAAAGGATTTGAAATTTTTGAAGGTGGAAGATCACGAATTTTAACGTAATTTTTTTCTTTTTGGTGTTTGTAAAGTGGTAAGGAAACCCACACACCCACTCCACCATCGCGCGAATATCCGGGCAACCCCTGACTGTATTGTGTTTATTTTTTTGTTTATAGACCCTGGGCGGCTAAAATTTTTCACTAAACTATATTATAATATAATATAATATAATATAATATAATATAATATATTATTATTTACTCTTATAGACTGTTCCCTACGATAATAATATAATACTTAACACAATATGACCTCCAAGATATCCAGGTTGGATAGACAGGTCCTTCTATTAGAGACTGGTTCGACCAAAGTGGTTAGAAATATGGCAGCTGATCAAATGGGTGATTTAGCTAAACAGCATCCAGAAGATATATTATCTTTATTATCTAGAGTGTATCCATTTTTATTATCAAAGAAATGGGAAACTAGAGTCACTGCTGCAAGAGCTGTCGGGAATATCGTTCAATATGCAACTGAATGGGATCCAAATAGTGAGGATGACATTGATGTTAAATTAGAAGATAACGAAGAAGAAAATGCAAAAGTCAAATTAGAAAATGATATTAAATTGAAAATTGAAGAATTAAATGCAGATGAAAATAATAATTGGTTATTAGAAGATAATACAAATTTATTTGATTTAAATAAATGGAATTTACATGATTTATTTAAATCAAATAAAATCTTACTTGCAGTGAATATAAATAATTATAATGATGATTCAAATATACGAAATAATACAGACACAAATACAAAGACAAAACAAGTCAAATCTGAATCTCCCATATCACCACAAGAAGAAGAAGAAGTACAACAACAAGATGTCAAATCAGAAACGCCTCTACCTATATCAAAGAAGTCTGCTAGAATGTTAGCCATGGCTAAGAGAAAGAGAAAGATGCAAGGGAAATCAACCTCAACAAAACCAATTGATATCACTGAAAGTTCTGTATCAAAATCTTTAATAAAACAACAAAGACAGTCCAACTCAAATGATTCAACTCCATCTCCAACCACTCTCGTAAACCCTAAATTAGAAATCACAGAGCAAATAGATCCAAGTAAATTAATGATTGAAACTGTTACGACTCCAATACTAGAGAAACATGAAAAAGTGGAAGGTCTTGTATGGCAATTACAAGGTATATATGAATTATTATTAGAAAATGTGTTAAATGATTCATGGGAAATTAGACATGGTGCTGCTTTAGGGCTTCGAGAATTGATTAAAAAACATGCAAAGAGTATAGGTAGAATTAAAACAAAAACAAGAGATGAAAATGATAAGAGAAATAAGAAATTTTTAGAAGATTTAGCCACGAGATTATTAACAATTTTCGCATTAGATAGATTCGGTGATTTTGTTTATGATACTGTAGTGGCACCTGTCAGGGAATCTGCTGCACAAACTTTAGCAGCTCTTTTATTACATGTTGATGATGATTTAGGATTAAGGATTTTCAGAATCTTAGAACAATTAATCTTACAAGATTCACAAGCAACAGGTTTACCAAATAAAGTTTGGGAAGCTACTCATGGTGGGTTATTAGGTGTACGATATTTTGTTAGTATTAAAGCCTCATTCCTAATGGCTAACAACTTATTAGATGATGTAGTAAATATTGTCCTATATGGGTTGAGACAAACAGACGATGATGTTCAATCAGTGGCTGCCTCTACATTAACCCCAATTACCGAAGAGTTTTTAAAATTAGATCCTGAAAAGATTGATCTTGTTTTAACTACAATTTGGTCATCTTTAACTCATTTAGAAGATGATCTTTCATCCAGTGTTGGTTCAGTCATGGATTTATTCGCTAAATTATGTCAATATTCAGAGGTATTAGATATCTTAAAGGTTAAAGCCATTAACTTTCCATCTGAATGGTCATTTAAATCATTAGTACCCAAATTATACCCATTCTTACGTCATTCAATTTCTTCGGTAAGAAAAGCCGTTTTAAATTTACTTAATGCATTCCTTTCCATAAAAGATGATTCCACTAAAAATTGGTTAAATGGGAAAGTCTTTAGATTAATATTCCAAAACATTTTATTAGAACAGCATGCTGATATCTTACAACAGTCATTTGATATCTATGTCGTTTTACTTGATTATTATAAGCAAAAACATACTGAAAAATCAATTGATCATGTCTTCAGTAAACATTTACAACCTATTTTACATTTATTAAATACTCCAATTGGTGAAAATGGTAAAAATTATAGCATGGAAGGTCAATATATTCTAAAACCTTCTCAACATTATCAATTACATCCAGAGAGAAAGAGATCGATTAATGAATCCAGTGTTGAATCTGAAATTCCACCTCCTAAGAATTCTGAAAAGATTAATATTGATGCTCCAATGATCGCGGGTGATATCACTTTATTAGGATCTGATATTATTATTAACACAAGAGTTCTTGGTGCTAAAGCTTTAGGTCTTACTTTAGCCATGTTCCAAGAATCTACTTTACAATCATTCTTTTCTAACATCTTAGTTAAATGTTTAGAATTACCATATGCTACACCAAGAGTCTTAGTGGCCATTATCATTTCTGAATTTTGTATGTCATGGAAACAACGTCATGAAAATGAACTTATTCCAACTTTTGTATCTGAAATCTTCAGTCAACCAATGAACACACAATTACAAACTCCATCTTTACTTCCAGTATTTAGAGAATTAGTTCCAAGTCTAAAAGCTTTAAGAACACAATGTCAAAGTTTACTCGCTGCATTTGTTGATGTCGGTATGTTACCACAACATAAACTTCCAAGAATTGCTATTATTGTCCAAGGTGAGACAGAAGCTGGTCCACAAGCTTTCAGTATTGATACTGCAAAAAAAGTTTACAATGAATATTATGAAAAGATGTTTAAATCTATGAGTAATTCTTACAAACTTTTAGCTAAGAAGCCATTAGAAGATGCAAGACATCGTGTATTCATGGCCATTCAAGCCACTGAAGAAGCCAGTAAGAGAAGATCTAATAGTATGTTAGCTAACTATGCTTCTGCTATATTATTGTTTGATGGTATTCCACCTAAATTAAATCCAATCATTAGATCATTAATGGACAGTGTAAAAGAAGAAAACAATGAAATGCTACAAGACCTTGCTGGTGATGCTGTGGTTCGTTTAATTTCAGAACTTGTCAATAAAGGTAAGAATAATGTTTCCAATAAGATCGTGAAAAACCTGTGTGGTTTCTTATGTGTGGATACTTCTGAAGTTCCTGAATTCGAAGCCAATGCAGCTGTTGATACAATTTTAACTTTGATGAAAGAAGATACATCTCTTGCCATTCAAGATAATATAGACTTGGTGAAGATAACCGAAATTGCACAATTGAAACGAAAAGGTGGGTTATACACACTTAACAAATTATTAAATTTTTTTGATGATAAAGTCTTCGCTGTTATTCCAAAATTAAGAGAATTATTATTTGATCCATTAGAAAAATTAGATAAATTAACTGGACAAACGCCATATGATAATACCTTAGGTCAATTACTAGTTGATGCCTTAGGTATCCTAAGAGCACTTTATCCAGATTTACATAAAAGTATTATTGATGCTGAAGTTATTCCTAGATTCCCTGCTCTTTTGAAGTTTTTGAGATCTGAAATCGCTGTTCTTCGTTATTCTGCTGCTAGAACCTTTGCTGATATTGCTAAGTACTCTTCAGTTACTGTCTTACCGTTTATCATCAGAGAAGTTCTTCCTTTAATGAATAGTGCTGGTTCTTTAATTGATCGTCAAGGTAGTACTGAATTAGTTTATCACTTATCTATTTCAATGGATACTGGTATCTTACCTTATGTTATTTTCTTAATTGTCCCACTATTAGGTAGAATGAGTGACAGCAATGAAGCTGTCAGATCTTTAGCCACTACCACTTTTGCCACAATTATCAAATTAGTTCCGTTAGAAGAAGGTATTGCTGATCCAGAAGGCCTACCAGAAGATTTGATGGCTGGTCGTGAAAGGGAGCGTGATTTTATTCAACAAATGATGGATCCATCAAAGGCCCAACCTTTCAAGGTTCCTGTTGCAATTAAAGCAACTCTTAGAAAATATCAACAAGACGGTGTCAACTGGTTAGCTTTCTTGAATAAATACCATTTACATGGTATCTTATGTGACGATATGGGTCTAGGTAAAACACTACAAACAATTTGTATTATTGCAAGTGATCAATATATGAGACAAGAAGATTATAAGAAAACAGCATCTGTTGAAAGTAGACCACTACCATCATTAATTATTTGTCCACCATCCCTTACTGGTCATTGGGAAAATGAATTTCAACAATATGCTTCATTTTTAAATATTGTTGTTTATGCTGGTGGTCCATCAACACGTCATGCGTTAAGAGGTGCACTTGGTTCTGCTGATATTGTTGTCACCTCATATGATGTTGCTAGGAATGATATTAATATTATCACTCAAAATGACTACAATTACTGTGTTTTAGATGAAGGTCATATTATTAAGAATTCTCAATCCAAATTATCCAAGGCTGTGAAACAGATTAGTGCCAATCATCGTTTGATTTTAACTGGTACTCCAATTCAAAATAATGTTGTCGAATTATGGTCATTATTTGATTTCTTAATGCCCGGTTTCTTAGGTACTGAAAAGAGTTTCCAAGAACGTTTTGCCAAGCCAATTGCTGCATCGAGAAATAGTAAAACCTCTTCAAAGGAACAAGAAGCTGGTGTGTTGGCTTTAGAGGCCCTTCATAGACAAGTATTACCATTTATGTTAAGAAGATTGAAAGAAGATGTGTTATCTGATTTACCTCCAAAGATTATTCAAGATTACTATTGTGAATTAAGTGATTTACAAAAACAATTATACGAAGATTTTGCAAAGAAGCAAAAGACAGTGGTTCAAAAGGATATTCAAAACACCGCTGACATTGATAATAAACAACATATTTTCCAAGCATTACAATACATGAGAAAATTATGTAACCATCCGTCTCTCGTCTTATCTCCAAACCATCCACAAATGAAGCAAGTTCAAGAATATCTCAACCAAACACATATTGATTTACATGATATTTCTAATGCTCCAAAATTAGAAGCTTTACGTACACTTTTACTGGAATGTGGTATTGGTGAAGACACCAACGATAAGAAGTCTGAAGCTTACTTCACTGGCCAAAATGTCATTTCTCAACATAGAGCTTTGATTTTCTGTCAATTGAAAGATATGCTAGATATGGTTGAAAATGATCTTTTCAAAAGATACATGCCTTCAGTCACTTATATGAGATTGGATGGTAGTGTCGATCCTCGTGATAGACAAAAGGTTGTTAAGAATTTTAATGAAGATCCCTCTATTGATTGTCTATTATTGACTACCAAGGTAGGTGGTTTAGGTTTAAATTTGACTGGTGCTGATACCGTTATTTTTGTTGAACATGATTGGAACCCAATGAATGATTTACAAGCTATGGATCGTGCCCATAGAATTGGTCAAAAGAAGGTTGTTAATGTTTATAGAATTATTACTAAGGGCACTTTAGAAGAAAAAATTATGGGTCTACAAAAGTTTAAGATGAACATTGCCTCAACAGTTGTTAACCAACAAAATAGTGGTCTAGCTTCCATGGATACTGGTCAATTATTAGATCTTTTCGATACTTCCAATGTTCCATCTCAAGATGCGGATGCCGCTCAAAAGGAAAATAACAAGAAGATGGACGATATTGCTAATGAAACCGGTTTAACAGGTAAAGCTAAAGAAGCTTTGGGTGAACTTCAAGAATTATGGGACCCATCTCAATACGAAGAAGAATATAATCTTGACACATTCATCAAAAAATTACGCTAAAATTATTTACTTAACGACTAAATATCATACTTTTTGTAATTATTATATAGATACAGCAATGTAACACTAGCATTTATGATTATTCTTAAATTTGATCTTTCTCTTGTAAGTTTCTTTTAAAAGTTTCTGTAGATTTTTGTTCATGACCTTTTATAGTTAGGGCCAAAGCTATTAGGAAGTTATCTATCGAAACGGGTAAATCATAGAAGTACTGGGAAAGGCAAAGCAAAGGTAACTTCTTTATTGTTCTACCACTTAAATTTAAATTCTATAGATAAGTTTTTGTTAGTAATTAAACATTGTAGAATGGAATATTGAAAAATACTTTTACATACAAAACATTCTTGTCCCAGACTTTTGATTATTTTATTATAATTACTGTCAGTAGTAATATTAGTATCACTTCTTGAACCAATTATTTTACACTGTATAAGTGATTTAATCATTGAAGTTAAAATGTTAGAAATTGATGTTTGAGAAGGACTGCCAATGTAAAACACTCCATCTGCTCTATCAACGAAGGCAGGGTCTAGAGAATCTATTAAATTAGAAGTAGCCATAATAAAAAAGTTTTTATAGGGTTTCAAAGAGTCAATTTGAGTCAATAATGTATTTACAACTCTAACGCTATCACTGGATTCATTTTTTGAAAGAATTTCTTTTCTTGAACCAGCAATTGTCTCCACCTCATCAATTAGTACATAGACGAATACGTGTTGATACTCTGGTGAAGATAAGATTCTTTTCAAATCATTAAATATACTTTCTAAGTTTTTGGAAGATTCTCCAAACCACCTAGAAAATATTCTAGCACAAGATAGCTCAATCAATAGTCCTTTACAATCTGTATTCAAGGAAGCCATAATGTTTGGATATTTTTTTCGGATAACAAACTTTTGAGCAATAGCACGACATAATGTAGTTTTCCCGCTCCCAGGAGGTCCATGCAATAATATGAGCTTATTATTTTCCAAAACTTTGGTAGCTTCATTGTTATATGTTATCGAATGTAAAAAATCACTTATTTTTGTTGACGCTTCTCCATGACTAAATATTTTTTGTTTGACATTGTTTTCAAAATAAAGAGATTCCCAAAGACCATCCAGCTCTGTTGATGGAAGTCTGGTAACCTTTACATTTTTTAGTGTTTCCTCAGCAAAAGGAAGAGAATATTTATTCAAGTCTTTCACAATTGTGGATTCCTCTAAATTTTCAGTATTTGAGTCGTCTAAGTCAATTTTATCAAATTCACTAGTTAAAATATTTGAACTCTCAAAATCAGGCGGGTTACTTAAAAGATAAAAGTAATAATGGTTGCAATTTTTTTTGTGGAGACCCGAGAACTCTAGTTGCTCATAACTCCCACTTAAGATTTCCGATATAATGGTCTTTGATGAAAGATCTGTAGAATCAAAAAGATGAGATTCCCTTATTGTTATACTCTCTGTATCAACAGATATTTTGTTAATAAATATGGAAAGAAAAAGATTATAATTACCATCACTAACAAAAAAGTCATTTCTTTTATTGTTGAATTGGTGCAACACAACCTTCAACAAACTTCTTACCAATTGTTGTTGCGCTTCTGAAGGGGGATCACAAATCTCGACACTTCCCTGTCCTTCTTGCACTAAACTTTTTGCAGTTATGGTCAATAGATCCTTTTTTTTATAGGAAATAAATTCCAACTTGTGGGCAATTGCATCCTGTAAGATCGAGAAGAAGTCTTTTACTCCCTGTTCCACTGCTTTTTCTTTATCTGACTTGTCATTTTTCACTCCTTCCTCTCTAAGGTAACTTAAAAATAGTTCGGTAGTAGAATACCTTAGCTCAACATCAACTGGAGACCCCATCCTTATTCTTTTAAGAATTATACTTCTATTAACTGGTTGTTTTAGTTTAGCATATTTCTGAAGATTCAGTTTATTTGAAGATTTTAGCCGCCTTAGTTTATTTTTGAAAAAAATTGAACCATGATCATAAATAATATAAGCAGCCTCAAAAAAAGCCCTCAAGGTTATATAAAAGACACAAAAAATAACATACAAATGTACATTTTAACATAATTAATTATATACAAATTTGGTTAACGTTTTTATATAAGAGTTCATAGTATAAAAATGCCAAACGGTAACAAATTTTTTTTCAGTTTATGAGTCGTGAAATAAACTAAGTTCAACGATTCTCCATGACATTAACATATCCTCTACCAGCTTTCTTTTTCCTTCTATTGACAGTAGCTGATGAGATATTTAAAATATCGTCCAAACCATTAGATTTCTTACCAGTCAAATTAACTGGAATACTATTATTGACTAGTGGAGGTGAACGTGGGGTTTCAGCAACTGGAGTATCATTAGTTGGTGAAACTGAGACTGAACTTGGGGTTTGGGGAATTGGTTTTCCAGAAAATGGATTGACAGGCAAGACTGTAGCTGGAAGAGACCCAATAGCAGGTGATTCGGGTTTTGGATGACTGAAGCTTTGACGGGGAGCTGTCTTCACAGCGTTCTCTTTACGTTTAACAACCGGTGGTGGCGGTGGAGCTGAAGCTTCTTGTAATTTTTGCTTATCTTCTTCGGTGGCATCTTTATTGACCCAACGTTTTAATTTTTCATCATAGTAAAAGTTATTTTGGTGACCCAATTTGGCCTTGACCGCCTTTTTCTCATTTGGATCTTTCTTCAACCAACCGAACCAACCTGGTTTTCCTTCTTCATTTGTCTTTTTCTTGTCCTTCTTATTTTCCTTCTTCTTCTCTTTTCTTTTACGATCTTTCTCTTCGTCTTCATCCTCGTCTGATTCTTCTTCAACTTCATCGTTATATTGAATACCACCTTCTTTGATCGATGGAATACCAGTTAAGACTGATGAAGATGGCTTAATGATAGGTTCAAATTCACCACTTTGGGATGTTCTCTTATCTCTTTTCATTACATTAAGAGGTGGAACACTATCATAAGATGATTCTTGATCAATTTCAGAGGTGATAGTACTAGCAACCTCTTCATTAGCCTCCATTGGAGAATACTGATATTCAGCCCTCCTTGATAAATCCGCAGGAACTGAATTATTACCGGCGAAACTATACATATTACCTTCAACAGGGGTGTTATTGCTTTCCACAAAAACATTTGGTGTAGAATATGTCTGAACAGTTGGGGTGTAAAATGTTTTTTTAGCTGCCTTTTTAACACTGCTTTTAACAGGCGCGTATGGATTAACGGGACTACCAGGACTAACAACCTTCTTGATACCGACCGGTGGTGGAGGTAGCATGTTACCATCTGCTTCAGTTATTCCTAATCCAATGTTTTCTTCAATCTCTGGCTGCATCGAAATATCTTCTTTAATTAATTCCGAAGTCTCATTGACTTTATTAGGATCAACTTCTTCTACATTTGGCAGGTCAGTAGTTGATTCAATAGCAGTTTGAGCTAGTTTACTGGTTTCAGGCCCAATTCCAGATTCAGTTCCGTTTGGCGCTACTACTTCATTTTCTACAGTAGTTTGAGGAGTATACCTGGAAGCTACAGAAGGTGGTGCAACATCAGTCACAGTTTCTGAAGATTTTTCTAACAAAGTTTCCTTGTCTGCTGGTTGAGAGCAGACTTCTTCGTTGCCAATGGTTTCTTCAACAATATGTTGAGATGCCAACTCATCTGTAGTTTGAGCAGTTTCATCGACAGAGATAGGTTTAACTTTTTCTTCCTTTGTATTTTCAGTATTTTGAATATCCTCTTCGCTTTGAGTATTTTCTGCTTGTGCTTCTTCTACAACTTCATTTACTAGTTGTGATTCTGTGGTAACAACCTCAGGCTGAATAGGTTGGACAGGTTGGGGAGGTTCTACAAGCTCATCTTGAGGAATATGTGGAACGGGTTCATGATGTTGAACTGGGTGAGAAGATTGAACAAATTCATGTTGTGGAGCAGATGGAGCGGGTTCATGGTGTTGAACTGGTGTAGCAGGTTGAACAGGTTGAATAGGTTGAACAGGTTGAACAGGCTGGGTAGGATGAATGGAAGGAGCATACTGGACAGGTGGTGTTTGACTGACATTCGCTTGAGTGTTCTCACTAACAAGTGATTGGACAATTTCGTGTTTAATTGAAGATTTCGCAACTTCAGCTGGCTTTGCAAAACTATCTCTCTTTATAGGCAATGGTATTCTCGTAATGGGTGGAACTGAATTAACAGTCTCTTGATTCAAAGCGGTTAACTGAGAATTGTGACCAACATTATATAAGTTTGTCTTTCTTGGAGAACCCTTCATTGAATGGTGAGCAAAATGAGGTGGTTGTGAATGTAATGAATTCAAGGCTTCTGTTGTTTCAAGAGCACTCATAGTCTTTTTCAACTCTATACCAGAACTTCTAGACATAGTACGCTTCATGGATGGTGGTCCAGGGAAATGAGGCACATGCTCGTTAAGAGCAGAATAACTGGTTGCTCTAAATAATGGATCTGTTGTAGGTAAAACGCCTTCTCTATGATATCTAGGTTCTCCAGCAAACAAAACACCACTATCTTGGTTTGACCGTTCGGCATTCACATGATATGGAGTGAACCCTTGATGTTGGGTCAAATCTGCCAATGAGGAGTTATTAGATGTAGTAGGAGTGTAGTTATCGAAAACCTTTTTATGAGATGGTTGTTGGGGAACTTCTTCATCACCACCAATATACTTATTGAATGATTTATCCAATTGACCCCAGACACTACTTAACTTTGGTTTAGCCAACCAACCGGAACTAGAATCCACTAATCTACTTTGTAGTTCCTCTATTCTACTGCTCATATTCAGGGAAATGAGATCCTTCTTATTTAATTGCTTCATCTTGGATGCGATGTAATCGGAATACTTGGTAGCTAAATTTGTAAGACCTTGTTCTTGAAGACACATACCGTGGTAAACCTTTTGTGGCAAAAGTATATCATAATTTGATAACTTAGGGTTCAATAAAATGCTATGGTATTCATAAAGTTCTGACCATAGAACACTTTGTTCAGAGGAGGCATTACCAATATGTTCAAAAGTAACATCTGAGTCGTTCAATACTGGAATATTCGTTAATGGACAATCCACTATCATGAATAAAACAGCAGCAGCCAATTTAAGATCCTTATGGTATAAGAATATGGCGAATTCTAAAAGGAATTCCATAATTACAGGCGGAATTTTTTTCACATTGGCATCTGTAGTGATATTAGTCAATAGAGCGGCTACAATAATTCTCCAATTATTCATAGCCCAGACTCCTTCATTAGGGTTAGAATAGAACTTTTGTACGGTAGCCTTAGCATTCCCAATAAACGCTTGAAATATAACAGAGAGTAGATTGGTGCATGTATTATTATCGTTATTATTATGGATACCTTCAGATAAATATGCCTCAACAATACCAGTCCATCTATCTTTTGGAACTAAGCTACCTATTAAGGCAGCCATAGTAAAATCTTTATGGGCCAATGTATCTCTTAAAGCAGTATCATGGTCACCTATTTGAAGCGAGGCAAGAACCCTCATTTGACCGATTGTATCTAATCTATAAGCGTTGGGTTGTGGTAAATTTGGATTAAATGGTTGTGATAAATACATTTTTAACTCCTGGGTATCATAAAGAGCTTCTGATACATCACGGAATGAATAGTTATCAGATAACTTAATCTGTAACATTTTCCAAACTAAAGCTTCAACTGAATTAGCATCCAAATTAAGCCCTGAGTTAATTGAAACAAGCCATTTTTCAACATCTTTCTTTTTAGACTTATGCGTTAGTGGACCTGGGAATGATTTAAATAATGGATTTGGTTTTACGATAGCTTCATAATTTATAATGTTAAGAGAAGTTATAGTAGATGATACGTTTCCACCATAGCCAGCGCCCATGACTGGTATACCATACACAATTCTGTTAGAAGAACTCCATTGGAAAAGAGGGAATTGACGAGATTGTAAAGTTACGTTATCCATGACAGGTGTTACTCCATAAGAGGAATGGGCAGAGTGCGTATTGCCATACATGGATGTTTTTGGAGGTTGAAATTGTTGAGGATTGCCTGCTTGGTAATGTAAGTTTTGAGTTTGTTGGTGCATAACATTTTGAGGAGGTAACACTGAATTTATAGGAACGTTAGCTGGATGGTATTGGTTTCCAGGAAGATTAGGTTGAGTCTGTTGTGAAATACCTTGAACTGGAATATTTGGCTGGTATAAAGTAGGGATAGATGTAGGAACTCCAGGTATTCCATTTTGAATAGTAGCACCTTGTTGTTGATACTGAGGATGAACAGTAGGTGCGTATCTCGAAGAACTTTCATTACTGTTTGGTGTATACAAACTGGACTTCTTTCTTGCATGGTTACCTCTTGTAGCGGGAGTGTAGTTAGTAGGCGACGTAACGTCTGGAGCCACACCGCCAAGATTTGTGTTAACAGGAGCAATTGGTACTGGCATGTTAGTGTTATTATTGGTTGGTGGAAAGTTGAACTGTGATGGAGCCATCTGAGGAACTTGAGGGGCAACTGGAAGCTGAGGAGCATATTGAGATGGCTGAACAACCTTCTTCGGTGGAGCCATATTAAGGTTCGCTTGTGGAGCGTACATATTAGCCCTCTGGTTAGATTGGGCACTAGTTGCAGATATGTTGCTAAAAGTCCTGCCTCTAGCTGGTGGTGGTAGCATACTTGCGGAAGACATGGTTGACATATTGTTGTTTGCTAAATGTGGGGAAGATGGTAGATTCACTGAAGGAGGGACAATACCAACTGGAACAGCTGGAGGGGGTACCTTCTTTATCATGCTTTCTTCCTTGATGACAGCAGCATATGGGTTAACTGGCAAGGACATATTAGAAACTGCATCTAAAGATTGATAACCACTTGGTTTTGAAATCGATACAGATGATTGTCTTGAGCCCTTTCTTGGTATTAACGGAGTATTAGCTAATTTTGGAGTTGGGACACCGACTGCTTTGGCATGAACCGGCTTCACTTTGTCAACAATCAAATCCATAGGAAAATCATAGGCATCTGATTTTTTCTTTTCAACTGTCAATTTTTCAATCACTTGTTGAGCATTCCCATTAACTGGTGGATGATTGACCTGAAATTGAGGTTGACTTGGTATTGCAGCTCCATTGTTAGAAGCAATACTAGTTGTTGATTTAGATATACTATTAATTTGTTGTGGAAGCACAATACCCACAGTACCATCTTGTGGTAAAATAGAAGTTTGATTTGAAGCCAAAGCTGCTGGGGCATACTTGGAAGCATTGGATGCTTGAGTATTGGAGTGACTTCTTGGGATTTGATCCAGAGTAATACCTTCACTTGACACAATACTTTCTGCCCTTGCATGTTCTTGTGTAACAACTTCATCTTCATCTTCAGATTCTAAGAAACTATCATCATCATCCTCTAAAAGATCGTCATCATCTTGTAAGAAAGAGAATTTTTTGGAAGCTTCGTTGGCAGGAACCTCCTTTGCTTCACCAACAACTGTAGGTTTAACACTCTCTAATACAGCATCATCCTGCGATAAATGATCATTATAGTCCGAATGATGTAGAAATGTATCATCAGCAGTCATATCTTCATCAAATAAAGCAGGCGTACCTTCTGAAGTTTCATTTAGAAGACCAGTTTGTTTTATATCGTCAGATGGGAAAACGTTAGTTGTTTCTCGCTGTACATTATCATTTTCTTCCCATGGCAGTGGTTCATCATTGTCATTATGTTCGAAAAGATCATCAGCATGTTGTATGGACTCTGGAACAACGTTACTATTTTCTAGAGAGATATGCCCGTTTGGTTGATCTTGAACAGTTTCATCCTTAACTACTTCTTGCACTGTATCTTCTTTTGAAATATTTTCAACTTGCTCTTGTTCCCAAGGCATTAAATTATCATGTGGGCTACCACCAAACAAATCATCTTCATGCATAGAATTTTGTGTTTCTAAAACCTCACCAATTTGAGGAACTTGTAACTTATCTTCAGCTTGTTGAGGTGACACATTGGTTGTCACAGTATCTTGGTGTGTTTCCTGAGTTGGTTCTACAACAATAGATTCTGGGATGTTAAGCTCATCTTCAACAATTTCTTTTTGTACGCCTTCACTTTTGTTTTCGTGCCAAGGTAATGTTTCATCAGTGTCAGTATTTTCAAAAAGATCACCAGCATGTTGTGGAGATTTAGGACTACTATCTTCATTTTCTAAAGGTTTATCTGCTGCTACTTTATTAACGGCTTCCAAAGATTCATTTTCAGTTGGTTCTTGTTCTTGTTTTTGTTCCCATGGCATTGCTTCAGTGTCGTTATTAGATCCAAACAAATCATCCTCTTGCATGGATGTTTCGGGTTTTAAATGTTCACCAAATTGAGCTGGCTCTGGGGCAGTATCTTCGATTGACCCCTTAACTTTATCATTGACCACAACTGGGGAAGTTTTAACAGTTTCTTGTTGTGCAATTTCAGGAACTTCAACAGGGTTTTCAACTGGTTGATTAACTTCGTCTTGTTGAGACACAATGTTTAAAGTATCTTGAGTGGTTTGCTCCTCTTCTCCACTCACTGGTTCAGTGGATTGTTCCATAGGAAACTGATCTTCAGCACTAGAAATATGTTCAATAACGGGTTCCTCAGTGAATTCACCAGTTTGGTTGGATAACACAGAAACAATTGGATTATTCAATTCAGTATCATTTACTAAAAGATCATCATTGTTGAATATCACTTCTTCCGTATCGATATCAGCCACATCGCTTAATACTTTTTCGTCAATGACTTCTTGTTCAATAGATTCAGGAAGTCTTTCGGATTCTACAGGTTTAACCTTTTGTTCCAATTTAGCTTGCTGATCTTGTTGTGGTTCTTCAGTTACAACTGGTTGAGTTTGTTGTTGTTTTGATTCAATTGCAATAGATTCAAAAGATTGAGACTCTTCACTTGGAATATCTTTAATTTCACTTGGTTCCACAGACGATTGTTCAGTTTGAACATTCTCTCCTTTATCACTAGTGGGAGATGCTTCTTCACCGTGTTGCAGTATAGAAATATTATCATTATTATTAGTATTGCTACTTTCATTTGCATGAGCAATTTCATCACCAGAAGCAGCGGCAGCAGCAGCCTTTTTCTGCTTTTGCTTTTGCTTCTTTTTCTGATTTTTCCTTCTCTTAGCCTCTGGAGTCATGTTTAGTTACAAACGAGGTCTATTGAGAGGGGTTGTTACTAGTATCTTATGGAGATTTGAAATCAAATGTATTTGTATTCTATTTTACGTGTCACCTTTAAAATCATAGTTTATTTCCAATTTCTTGGATTTCATAACAATTTCAATTAAATTCAAATTCATCATAAAAAACGAAATTTGGAAAATTTTTGGAATGAAAATTTGAGATGCCCAAATAGTTAAGGCAAATTTACTGCAATTATTAATCAACTTTTGAGCATTGATAAAGATAAATAGATGTATATATATAAAAGATTGGTATTTTAATTGGTATCTCTTTTAAAGATAGAGTAAGAGTATTCTAAACAGACTGTAAATAAAAATAAATAAAGATGGGTCGTCGTGGGAAAGGTCCAAAGACCAATCAATCCAAGAAAATGGCTCCCGAAAAGGAAAGATTTATTCAATGTTGTAGTGATGTGACATTAGAATTAACAAATTCTTTATCAAATGGATCCACACGTGAAATTAATTTAAATGGGTTAATTACTAAATATTCCAAGAAATATAAATTAAAACAGCAACCAAGATTAACTGATATTATTAATTCTATCCCAGATCAACATAAGAAATATCTTTTACCAAAATTGAAAGCAAAACCAGTGAGAACTGCCTCTGGTATTGCAGTTGTGGCTGTAATGTGTAAACCACATCGTTGTCCACATATTGCATATACTGGTAATATTTGTGTTTATTGTCCCGGTGGACCAGATTCAGATTTTGAATATTCTACACAATCATATACTGGTTATGAACCAACCTCGATGCGTGCTATTAGAGCCCGTTATGATCCATATGAACAAGCTCGTGGACGTGTGGAACAATTAAAACAATTGGGTCATTCAATTGATAAAGTTGAATATGTTATTATGGGTGGTACTTTTATGTCATTACCAATTGAATATCGTGAAGATTTTATTACACAATTACATAATGCATTATCTGGTTTCAATGGTAATGATCTTAATGAAGCCATTCGTTATTCACAACAAAGTTTAACTAAATGTGTTGGTATTACTATTGAAACAAGACCAGATTATTGTACAGAAACACATCTTGATGATATGTTAAGATATGGTTGTACAAGATTAGAAATTGGTGTTCAATCAGTTTATGAAGATGTTGCCAGAGATACAAATAGAGGTCATACTGTGAAAGCCGTTGGTGAAATTTTTTCATTATCCAAGGATGCTGGTTATAAAGTTGTTGCCCATATGATGCCAGATTTACCAAATGTTGGGATGGAAAGAGATTTGGAACAATTTAAAGAATATTTTGAAAATCCAATGTTTAGAACTGATGGGTTAAAAATTTACCCCACTTTAGTTATTAGAGGTACTGGTCTTTATGAATTATGGAAAACTGGTAGATATAAATCATATAATGCGAATGCATTAGTGGATCTTGTGGCAAGAATCCTGGCCTTAGTACCACCATGGACTAGAATTTATCGTGTTCAAAGAGATATACCAATGCCCCTGGTGACATCAGGTGTTGATAATGGTAATTTAAGAGAATTAGCCCTGGCTAGAATGAAAGATTTTGGTACACAATGTAGAGATGTTCGTACTAGAGAAGTTGGTATTCAAGAGGTTCATCATAAAGTATCACCTGATCAGGTTGAATTAATTAGAAGAGATTATTATGCAAATGGTGGTTGGGAAACATTTTTATCATATGAGGATCCAAAGAAGGATATATTAATTGGGTTATTAAGATTAAGAAAATGTTCTAAGAAATATACATATAGGAAAGAATTTACATCACAACGTACCTCAATTGTTAGAGAATTACATGTTTATGGATCTGTAGTACCATTACATTCTCGTGATCCAAGAAAATTTCAACATCAAGGGTTTGGTACATTATTAATGGAAGAAGCTGAAAGAATTGCACGTGAAGAGCATGGATCAGAGAAATTATCTGTTATCTCTGGTGTTGGTGTAAGGAATTATTATGCCAAATTAGGTTATGAAATTGATGGTCCATATATGTCAAAGTCAATTTAAATGTGCATTTTTTTTTTTTAATTTTTATTTTTTAAGGGTATAATAGTAATGTTTTATTTTTGATGTGAAAATATATATAATATATATTGTAGAGAGAGAGAGAGAGAGAAAGAGAGTTATGGATATAATTTTATTTTTATTTTAGAATGTATTGACAAAAAGAGGAAAAAAAGATCAGTTGAATATTTATTGATTATGTGTATGGGATGTTTGTGGATTTACTTGCGATTGTTGTTTATGAATATAATTTTCTGTTTCGTATGGGCCCCAAAAGGTTAGAGAATATTTATTAGTAATGGCTAAATCATTATTAATAATCTCCGGGATAACCCCCCATCTCCAAATAAAACTAAATTGATCCGCTTTACCCAAATTAAAGATTCTTAAATAATGTAAAAGGACCAAATATGTATAAACACCAAGACCAGTTAATAGATGCCACCAACCATGCATTTCAAACAATACACCCAGGGGTAATTTTAAATAATCTCTTCTAATATGAATCCAAATTGGACAAAATAATTGATCTAATTGCCAGAAAATGAACCCAATGGCAAATGTAATAATACCTAATCCCATTGTAGTATAAATATTTTTCTTCACTAGTGGGTCATTTGATTTAATATAATAAACGTTTGAACCTGAGATTAACACGACGGTGACAGTTAGGATACCGTATAAGACTTGGAAAAGGATGACAATATGATAGACCAGGTATAAATATGTTAAAATAGTAGTGAAAGAAAACACGGCTATAAAGATACCGATTTGTTTATTTTTAGAAGGTTGTTTACCATCTACTCTCCATGTATGCCAATTAAATTCTGAAAAGATTGACCAAGCGGGGATGGAAGTGGCATAAACCATTGGTAATTCATCTAATAATTGGAATCTAAACTTAAGAGTCATATGAAATAACCATGATCCGACACCGACTAAAGCGAACATTAACCCAATTAATATGAATCTAAATTCTAGATCATTTCTGTATGAACAATATGTTGAATAAGAGGCGGTGATAAGAAACATAATATTTGATAAAGTGTTTGACCATTCAGCAATATAATGTGAAACGACATAATTTTCTTCACACCAGTCAATAAGTGCTGTTGTTGGCCCCCAATAACCAGAGGGTGCTGCTTCAGGGTATGCCCATCTTAAGAATCCCATTTTGTAACGTATTTGTATTTGTGGAGTGATTATAGGGTGGGCATAGAGAGTATTTGAGAAATACAGTCCAGTGGCTTTTATAGCAGTGTTTCATTTATCTGTATAAAATATCACACCTTTTAAGATAATTTTCACAGAAATAAAAAAAGTAATTACATGGCCCAATGGAGTCATATTCCGGGAGTTGTTAGGAGAACGGCTATTGTCTGGGAATACAATAGCACCGCATCGTTAACAACACGTATATCTCCATATTGCCATGTGCTATTGTCATGTGCCATTGTCCTTGTCTTTTATCGGGAAGTAAACGAAGAGTTTATGGAGCTTGAGCTCTGAGAGCTCTGAGGGTTTTGAGAGTGCAGTATGGAGAGCTGCGCTTACAGCGTGGAGAGAGATAGTATATTAGGCCATTAGGAGTAGAGCGTGCTGTGTATGTTCTACACTATGCTACACTCTATACCCTACTCTATTATACTGTACTATAACACTCTCAAATCTCAAGTCGAACAAGCCTCTATATAAGGTTATATGGCTATTGTTTTCTCTGAAGACAAGACAATGGAGCTTTGCCAAAGACAATAAAAAGGGCAGCTGAAACGCCCTCTTCTTTCTTTCCGGGCACGTGACAGTTGCACTATAATTTTTCATTTTCAGACTTTTGGCAAAATTTTACCAAAATTTTGCCAAATCAACAAGTTTTATTTTTAGAAACAACATTAAGATGTGATTTGAAATAGATCGATCCCATCTTTAAATCATTCGTGAGATGAGCTATTGATAAACAGAAGATATATATATATTATACTATCCTATATCATATCATATCATATCATATCATATTATATTATATTATATTATATTATACTACACTCTCAATAAAGTAAGCAAGTTAATACCAGCACCATGGGAAGAAGAAAAATTGAAATTGAACCCATCACTGATGAAAGAAATAGAACTGTCACTTTTATTAAAAGAAAAGCAGGTCTTTTCAAAAAAGCACATGAATTGGCTGTATTGTGTCAGGTCGATGTCACATTATTGATCTTGGGCCATAATAATACATTCTATGAATTCTCCTCCGTGGATACAAATGATATGTTAAATCATTATAATAATGATAAACATCTTTTGCATGATTCAAAGGATCCAAGTTTTTATGGTAATGAATTTAAACAAAAAAAATTTATTACTTTAAATAAATTGAAGAATAATCATTTGAGGAGTTCAAGTAATAATAATATAATAATTAATAATAATAATAATAATAATGTTAACGATTCAAGCAGTGATGATGAGGAAGAAATTGCTGATACTCATACAAAGGGACATAAACGTAACAATTCAAAGAGAAAATTATTATCAATCTCAGATAATAATGATCATCATTTAAATAAAAAATTTAGAATTGAATTAAATAATAATAATAATACTAATAAGAAACTAAATAATAATACAACAACATCACATATCCAAAATAGAGTACAAAATAAATTTCAAGATTTACATAATAAAACTGTATTATCAAATATTATCACAGACAATAATAAATTACCAACAAGACCCGTGTTAAGAGTTCAAATCCCACAGAATAATATCATTGGTGGGGATACAATTAAATCAGAACCAAGTTCAACAAATCCAAACGTTTATGGTAATACATCACCACAACATTATAAAAAGATTTCAAGTGATAAATCAAAAAGATCAAATACAGTGTCACCAATTAATAATGATCAAATCTCATCATTAACTTTACAAAAAAATATTATTAAATCAAAGGATACTAACAAAAATACCTTAAAACTAACCACAAATACAAGTGCAAATGGAAATAATAATTTCTCATTTACTGGCGGGTTACCACCATTATCTGCAATGTCACCGTATATTGCCACACCATTACAATCATCAAATTTTCATCCAACAACTGCTAAGATTAATACTTCCACTCATAATATCAACCCAACAAGTCCATTAATAGCAAATAGAACATTTCAACAACAAACACATGCTCAACGATATACGCAACAAATTTCAAATAGATCATCATCTCCGTTAAATTCAACATATACTTCACAAGATAATACCACATTACAACCAGGTAATCTTCCGTCCAAATACGTTAATGATTTAATGATACCTTCACCCACTGTGTTCCAAGATTGGAATTTTAGCATGAATAATAACAATAATAATAACAACAACACATCCGCTACAACAGCGAATGGGACAAATAAATTTGTGGTTCCAACTACAACAACTTTACAAACAAATAATAATGTAACTACTACTACTACTACTACTACTACTACTACTAACAATAACAATAACAATACTACAAATTATGATCCAAGTAATGGGAATACAGGTCTTACACCATATATTGGTATGGGACAAACTCCATTAACTAATAGATTCTTTAATTTCCCAACAAGTGATATAAATTCACCAGATCAAGATAAAAAAAATGTGAAAATTGAAGAATCATCATCAACATCATTACAAATTGAAGAAGAGGATAAAGATAAATAATATTATCAAATTATATAAGTAATATTTAATAATAATCAAAAAGAAGTATTGTCTAAAGTTTTTTTAACGTAAAGTAACTAATTCTTCAGCACTAGTTGGATGAATAGCAATACAATTGTCGAAATCTTTCTTTGTAGCACCCATCTTAATGGCAACACCAAACCCTTGCAACATTTCAGCAGAATCATCACCAACAAGATGTAACCCAACAACTTTCTCATCGGGACCAGCACAAATTAATTTATATCTAATTGGTGATTTTTCAGTTAACATGGCATAATACATACCAACAAATTGAGTATTATAAATCTTTAAATTTTCAGCACCATATTTAGTCACCGCTTGTGATTCAGTCAACCCAATGGAACCCGCTTCAGGATGAGAGAAGACAACGCTTGGTACATTTGTATAATCTAATTTATCATTTTTAAATTCTTCTGGACCAAATAATCTATTTGATAATTTTCTACCAGCGGCAATGGCCACAGGAGTTAATTCAACATTACCAACAACATCACCTAAGGAATAAATATTCTCAACATTACTGTTTTGATATTCATCCACAATGACTTGTTCATGATCATTTAATTTAACACCAACATTATCAAGACCTAATCCCAATAAAGATCTACGACCAATGGTCCAAATTAAAGTATCAACGTCTTCTAAGATCTCAGCACCATCATTAATTTCCACAGTTAATTTCTTAGTAGTAGCATCCTTGATCACTTTGGTGACCTTAGATGTCTTATGAACATTAATACCTTCTTTGACGTAATGATCAGTAATAGTATGTTGAATAGATTCATCGAATTTTCTTAACACAGTTTCACCTCTAATGACTAAATGAGCATCAGTACCCAAACCATGGAAAACACCAGCTAATTCAATACCAATGTAACCAGCACCAACAACAACAACTTTTTTGGGTTGCTTTTCTAATTCGAAAAATCCATCAGAACTAATACCATGTTCATAACCTGGAATATTATATGGGAAAATTGGTTGACCACCAGTGGCAATCAATACCTTATCACCAGAATAAACATCAATTGTATTATCTGGGTTAGTCACTTCAATATTACCATCTTTATTAAATTTAGCCCAACCCATAACAATATCAACACCTTCTTTAGTTAAATTACGTTCATAAATACCATTTAATCTTTTCACATAAGCATCTCTTTTACCTTTAAATTGTTCCCAATTAAAAGTTAAATTTTCTTTAGTTAAGGGGAATTGTTGGAAAAGACCATATTCATTAGCCTCTAATACTCTAGTGGCTAAATCTGACGCATTCCACATAACTTTTTTAGGAACACAACCAACATTAACACAAGTACCACCTAATCTCTTACCTTCAATGATTAAAGTCTTAGCACCATATGAAGCAGCTCTACGTGATGAGGCAACACCACCGGAACCACCACCGATGACAATATAATCGTAATGTTTTTTAATAATTGGGGCCATTGTGTTTATAATATTTTTAGTTATCTTATTTATACTCATAAGATTAATATCTTTTCTGTATTGAAAGTAATTGAGAACTAATTGATTAAAAAATATGTGGACCCTTTATTCATTTAAACTCATCTTTGTCTTTTCTTTAAATATCAATTTCCAAAATTTCAGTTTTTCTGTTTTTTTCTCAGCGACTTTTTTTTTCAAGTTTTAAAGATCAAACATCTTCTTAATAAGCAAAATGGCTCTTAGTAAGAGGCAAGAAAGAAATAATATAATGATAATTATCAATTTAGTAGAAGAAGAGGGGGGGTGAAGAAGCATAGAAGCCAAACTCAGTTTGATGATTAATGTTGAGCGATAAATAGCTTGAAAGAATGTATGAGCGATATAATTTGGTTTGTTAAGTTAATTTGAATTATAACTTTATGAATTAGTTAATTATGAAAATAATGCTGTATAATTATGTAAAAGAATATGCAAAGAAGGCGAAAATAAATAATTTAAATAATAGCTCTTGGAGACCAAGCTTACATGGGACAGGTTTGGTGAGCGTTTAGTGATGTCATATCGAATGGATATTTTGCTGTGTTTATAGTGGCTGGCAAAGTAACAACACTTTGTAATCTTGAATCCAGTTGTGGTGGTGGACCATCGTACTGTTCATCATATTCTCTCATGAAGGAGAAATCTGTCTCCGGAGCCACATGGGACACAGCAGGTTCTAATTTCATTTCATCTTCCACAGGTAATAAATCATCTTTAGTTTTATAAGCATGGTAAGTACGTTTTGAATACAGGATAATGGTATTGATTAAACAATACAAGGTCCAAAGAATACAAACCACACCATAAATGGCACTGATGACTCTAAATGCACCCATGGGAACAAAATGATTATATTGAATGAAAAGTTCACCTGAACCTAGACACATGGTACCCATGGGGAAAGTAGCACCCCAAAATCCTTGATGGAAATGATAAATTGGATGTTTCTTTTCATTTGTTGGATCTCTTTCATTAGCATATGATATTATGGCTACACATGAAATAATGGTGAAAAAATAACCCATGGCTAATAATCCCATTGCCAAAATCATACCAATGATTTTAAAACACCAAGGAACCGTGATTAATAAAACGTTGTATTCAATGTTATCCTTTGTTGGATGATAATATTGATCCACGTATAATTTAACGTTATTTGTTATTAATAATATACCAAATGAACCTTGACCCATTGGACCCAGGACTAAAAACATTGTAAACACTTGTGACATTGATGGGATCTTAAACACATAAAGGGACCAAAAATATAAGAATAATAAGATAAACACGAAAATTATAGCATGAAACCAAATTAATGCAATGATGACCATAGTTAATAATTGAATATTTCTATTGAATGTAATTGTAAACAATTCTGACATGATAAATAATGAGGAACATGCTGTACCCACGATCATGGGGATAATGGCTAATAATAAAACACTTTTCAAATGTTCAGCAGCCATCTTTTCAAATTCATATTTCCATCGACCCAAGCCATCATGGAAATAATAATTTTGCCAAATGATAAATGTCACCCCCCAGGCAATAAAAACAGATACAATAATATCGTACCACCAAAGTACATAGACTAATCGTATCATATGTCTTGCCGTGGTGGAATGACCTTTAATATGGAAATGATTGGAAAGGTTATTTAAGAAATTGATAATAGTGACTAAACCCATGGGGTATGTGCCCCAAAAGATGTTCTTGGATAAGTTTCTAAAATATTTATCAAAATATTGTCTTGTAGAGTATTTTCTTGTGAAATATATGATATGCAAAATGAACATGAATTGTAATGAAATGAATAATAATGATGCAATGGAAAACATGATATATGAACACACCCTTAACCAATATGCTGGATATGGGAAGGAATAAAGAATATCTGAAGAGATACCTGTCCCCATAACAAAAATGAATAGATAAGGATCGAACTGACCTAGAAACCTATTAAACATGGATATCTTATCATATTTGGCGTTACCCATTGTACCATTGTTATTCCCTTGGTATGGCTTTGGTTCAGATTGTTGTTTCTCTAAGTCATCATATTTTCCTGAATCCAACGACGTTATGGATGTGGATATAGAACTAGATGTACTTGCACCAGTAGACATTTTTTCTTGTTCCATAAACTATTTGTTACTATGATTGTTGACAATATATAGTTGTTGTTGCTTTTATATACTTGATAAGTAAAGGATCAGCAAGAGTGTAAGATAGAAGATCCATAGATAAGGGGTATCCCCACGACGACTAACGTGCTTACTATATATACTATCACAAAGTGGAAATCTCCTACAAACCCCTCTCTCCTCCCATGAGTGATTATTAATTACTATTATTAATTACTTTATCGATGGTCCAAAATGTCCTTTCTCAAAAATTTCACTGGCTCGAAATGGTATATTTGAAATATTTATTTTCATGCAGAAAATATTGATAGTCTGCAAAGTTGTTCCTATTGTAAAGGCGATTTTTTCACTTTTTTTCGTTATATTCTCGGGCAAAAAGTTGCGATGACCTCATAACAGCTGGTGAGATTGGATTGTTATTACGAGGAGGATTGGAGGTAAACAGTGCAAATGATGTAATTAGCTATTAAATGTATATGTAAATCTATATATTGTTGTGTGTATAAGTGGATGTGTTAATTTTAGAATTACAAAAAATTAAAGAGGTTTATTTCCAGACTTCATGGAGAAGTGGTTATATTATGTAATGTTGGTTCTCTGGAGAATCTTGATACAGTAGGGTTCAATGGGGTGTGGAGAGCTTCGACCCCGTATTGATAGGTGGATGCTCTCCCCATTGGGTTGGACATGGATCTCCCAAATAGTTCAGGGTATAGTCCCCTCTCTTGTCTTTCCATATCCATGGAATCAATACTTGCCTCTCCCTCTTCCTCCATGGTAGTATCACCTTCATCTTCAGAACTTTCTCTTTCTCTCATGAAAGAGAAATCTGTCTCTGGGGCAACATGTGATACCATGGGTTCCAATTTCATTTCATTCTCTTCTGGAACATATTCAATAGGCGTTTTTAATGCATTATAACTTCTTCTCCCATATAATAAGATAGTGTTTGCCAAACAATATAAAGTCCATACGATAGCCACCACAGCATATATGGTACCAATGACTCTAAATGCCCCCATGGGGACAAATTCATTATATTGAACAAAAATTTCATTAGATCCCAATGACATCGTACCCATAGGGAATGTCATCCCCCAGAAACCTTGATGGAAATGATAGATACGTGTGGTGTTACCGGGTCCCTTAACACCAGGATATCTCTTTCTTGAATATGAAATTATTGCCACAATGGTGATCACTGTGAAGAAATATCCCATTGATAATAATGCTAAACTAGTTAAAAGTCCGATACTTTTAAAACACCATGGAACCGCGATTAATAAGATATTATTGGTATCATTTGGAGAATAATAAGTCTGGGTATATTTATTAACATTATCTGTTAATAACAAGACACCAAATGCACCTTGACCCATTGGTCCCAACACTAGAAACATAGTGAATACCTGTGACATTGGTGGAATCTTAAAGATATAAAGTGACCAAAAATAAATACCCAATAATATGAAGACGAATATTACTGCATGCAACCAAATCAAAGTAGTAATGACCATAGTTAATAATTGGATATTACGTGTTAATGCTAACGTGGCTAAATCTGACATAATGAAAATGGAAATACTGGAAGCACCAACCACCATGGGAATCACAGCTAATAATAATACACTCTTAATATGTTCTGCTGCCATCTTTTCAAATTTATATCTCCAAGGTCCCAATCCATCTTGAAAGTAATAATTTTGCCAAATGATGAATGAGATCCCCCATGCAATAATTACAGAGACAATAATGTCATACCACCAAAGTACATAGACCAATCTTAACATTCTCTTAGCCACGACAATTTTACCTTCAGAATAAAAATGATTAGCCAACCCATTAATATAATTGATTATAGTCACTAACCCCATGGGGTAAGTCCCCCAAAATACATTTTTGGAAACGTTTCTAAAATATTTATTAAAATACTCTCTCTTTGAATATTTTCTAGAGAAATAAATTATATGCATAATAAACATCATTTGTTGAAATATGAAAAGTAAAACATTAATAGCAAACATGATATATGAACATATCTTTAACCAACGTGCCGGATATGGGAATCCATACAATAAATCAGAAGAAATACCCACTCCCATATTGAATATAAAATTAAATGGATCAAATTGTCCAATAAATCTATTAAACATTGTCATCTTTACATATTTCTTAGGGGAGGACGATACTGGAACATTATTTGTTGGTTCTGATTCAACATTTGTGTTTGATGAGATATCAGTTACTTGTTCCAATGGTGTGTCTGTTCTTTGTATATTATATCGAGACATCTTTGTTTAGTGTTATTGATGTGCCTCTTCGGTGTGTGGCTGTTTCTTGCTTGTAGGTCATCTCTTTACACTTTAAATTCATTTTCGTTTTCTTTAAATGCAAAGAAACAGATATAAAGAAAGTGGAAGGTTAAAGGCATGATAGAACAGTTTATATATGTTTGTTAACTGCTGGTGTCATGGTTCAAATGCAAGACAGTTAAGCTCAATAACATTCAGTTTATTAGGTCTTTGATGTTTCGCCTAAAAACAATATAACATTATATCACCGTTGATACAATTATAGTATATATTCTAGCTTATATTATATTTGTCTAAGATGTAATACTTGTTATATCCTAGTTCAAGAAGACTCAACTCTACTCTAAAAGTGATGAGTCCTCAGGTAGATGGCACTTTTTTTTTCCTTTAACAACAACTTATAGTGTCAGCTTACAAACTCCAATATCTCCAGTATCTCTTTCGAACTACCGATTCCCGATCTGTTCCTAACAACTTATTTGAAATCCGATTTAATCGATCACGAATATCACTTCCCACATATAGTGATTGTTCTTATTACTTGCTGCTTATTACTTTTATTATCTCTCTTCTGTGTCAAATTGGCTTTTGTGACAATAGAAACGGAGTTAAAATCTGCTAATGCGGGAAGGATCGGAGATATATTCTCAATTTTGTCAACTTAAACCCGCTCTTTTTTTATAGGTTTGGCAGTGCTATTGTATTAAGAAACCCTAGAGTGTAACCCGGTTGAAGCCATTGTATTGACATTTTGTGAAAAATTAAAGCATTGAATGAATTGGAAAGCACAAACGATTTGAAATTAGTGAGTAGAATACACGTAGATAGTCAAGTTGAGTTGGTTTGTTTAAACGTATTGCAAGGATCAATTGGGAAATCAAGTCAAATAGATAATTAACCAAAGAAGCAAGTGCAATGAGTCAGCCAGGACAACCAGCAGTCTTAGAAATTGCTAAAGTCTTACGTAGACATAAAGAATTGAAACAAAGAAAAGGTTTATTCCAAAATAATCAAACTGATTTCTTTCGTTATAAGAGATTCCTTAGAGCTTTGACTTCAAAAGAATATTTAACCAAGACATCAAATCAACCTGATACTTTCCCATCTGTTCAAGATCCAGAAACTCATGAATTTGATGAAAATAAAGCTAAGCAAATCTTTATTATGTTAATTTCAAATCAAATTATCGTACCTGTTAAAAAGTTACATACAAATGAATTAAAAGAACATGATTTGAAACCAAATAAAGATTTCCCACATTTAATTGCCACTGATAAAGCTATTTTACAACCAAATGAATATTATATTTGGAATTATAACCCAAAGACTATATGGGATTATTTAATGGTTTGGGGGGTCATCTTAACCATCTTAGCTTTGGTGTGTTATCCATTATGGCCATTAAGTATGCGTAGAGGTACTTATTATATCTCTTTAGCTGCATTATGGTTTATTATTGCATTTTTTGTCATTGCTATAATAAGATTATGTATTGCCATCTTGTCTTATCCATTTACTAGAGGTGATAAAAGTGTCGGTTTGTTTTGGATTTTCCCAAATTTCTTTGAAGATTGTGGTATTGTCGATTCATTTAAACCATTATATGGGTTTGGTGATTTAGAAACTTATTCTTATCAAAAGAAAATGAAAAGAGCTAAGAAGAGACAACAAAGAAGAGAAGCCGCAGCCAAGAAAAATCATAGGAAAGAGGAAGATGAAGATGTGGAAAAAATTGAAGAAGTTAAAGAATCTGTCGCATCTGGTGCTTCCACCAAGCCTATTTTAGAAGATGTCGATGATGAACATATGTAAATCATTACCTCTAAATAATACAAAATATTATTTTCCTTTATAAATAAATACAAAATCCATAAAAAATGTATACAATTTAAAGCATTCCATGATATTTCATTTCTTATTTTGATCCATTTTCTCCACGAGATGTAGTCCATTCTTTAGAACCACTTTGTCTACCCTTATTTTCATTTGTTATATGGTCTTCTTCTTTTTTATCCTCCGTCCTACTATTTAAATAATCTTGTTCATCCATTGTGAATATTTTATATAATTCCCTATCATTTAACCCTTCTCTTAACTGTTTAGTGAGGATTTGACATACAAAATTCAACTCTTTATCATCTATTTTGTCCCTTGGTAATTCGTTTTGTAGAATATATTTCTTACTAACATCTACCACATCATATTTACCATATGCAATACAATAACTCATTTTCTTATTCCAATTGACCGAATAAATGTGTGGTTCATCAAACGATTGTTCACATGAATCAATATGAACCCAACGTTTCAAATATGGTGAATAATATTCATTCCAAACATGATCTTCAAAATTAATCACATATCGAGCTTCAAGACCAAACGATTTTAATATTAACATGAATAAATTACACCACTCACCACAACGACCTGTTTTGGTTTCTAAAAGTTTGGTCGGATCATTATACCGTGGGAATCTCGTTACCATCTTACATTGCCGACATTTATATAATTCTACATTTCCACATTGAAATTGTCTTTCTTCATTATTTGGTTGATCCATCCCAATCATTTCTTGATGAGAATCTTCGGAACATTGTGTACATTTAGGTTGGTTACACCATGTAAAGAAATCACGTTTAAAATATCTTAATAGTTCTTTTACTAAATTATCACTATATTCGTCTTCATGTGTTTGTGGCATATTATCCACATTATAATATATAATGTCTAAATCTAATGTATCGAAAACTTTCGATTGCCATTCTGAATTATCATATATGTGACATAAGTGTTGACTGTTATTCACGATGTCTCGAGCCACTGAATTTGAATTGACTATTTGTTGGAAATGTTGAATATCCCTGGATTGTGGTGGTTTCTTTAATCTAGATAGAACATAATCCTTGTACTTTTTTAAGAACATATCTGCTAGTTTATCATACTTAATTGGTTCACTCATATTATGTGGCAACCCTTGGATTTATTTCTAAAATGTTTTTGTTTTTTTTTACTCTCGATGGCTTGAAGTGTAAAACGTCATCCTTTAAAGATTTCAAAATCTCGAAATCCTTATAACTGAAATTGTATGAATATATTATTGAAATTAAATACAGTGCAAATATATAAGAGAAAAGAGCTTTGTTATTTACAAGTTTGGTATAAAACCTCATTCCATGACAATTGAGTAGACCTTTTGCTTTCCTAGACGTAAGATTAGTAACCGATTGGAAATTAAATGGTTGCTCCATTGATCTGAAGAGATATTTTTGGTGATGACATTGCCTCTTTGAAGACCCACAGAAACACTTCCTTGTTCTATACGTTTACGAGCTTGTGTACGTGATAGCTTAGCAATTTGCGCCAAAACTTCTAGAAGATCCCACTGTTTGAGACCATTTTGTAAGATACCTGTGTGAGATAACGTATTAATCAAAGTTTCACCATCAACAGCTTCATCTCCTGTGTAACGGAATAGTGCATTGGACACATACTCAGCATTATGAGCTTCTTGAGGACCATGTATTAATTCAGTAACTTCTTTAGCCAGGATGGATTGGCCTAAGTGTGAAGAACGATTTAAAGCATGTTTTTCAGAGATATTTTTGATCTCCTCTTCTGGTAATAAAGTGAAAATCTTTAAAAACTTTTCAGTGTCTTCATCCAAAGTATTATAAAAGAATTGATAAAGATCAAACGGAGTATTCATCTTCGGGTCAATGAATATTGCATTTCCGGCACTCTTGCCAAATTTAGTACCGTTTGCAGTGGTTAACAAAGGCACAGTAATACCATATGGTCCCAACTTTTTATCCTTTTCAGCTAAAGGAACATTGTCTTTACTAGATAATCTTTGAATGAGATCAATTCCTGCAACTATGTTCCCCCATTGGTCATTACCACCCACTTGTACATTAACATCTTCTTTGGAATATAAATGATAAAAATCATAAGCTTGTAAGATTTGATAAGTAAATTCATTAAAACCTAACCCATCAGTCTTACTATTCGATGTAGCAGAAAGTCTTGATGTAACACTATCTCTTGACAACATTTGTTGAATTCTAATATGTTTTCCATAATTAGCTAAGAAATCTAACATCTTAACATCTTTCCACCAATCTAAATTATTCCTTATGAAATGGGTTCCAAATTCAGTGGATTGATCTGATTGTTTCCTTAAATAATATGCTTTACCATTTTGGAAGAACCGTTTCAGTTGAAGATTAATATTGTTCACATTATTTATTCTTTCTTGTTGCATCATTTCATTTCTTGCCGTGGTTCTGCCACTTGGGTCTCCAACTTGGCCTGTAGCACCTCCAATAATGTTAACAATATCATGTCCTCGAACATAAAAATGTAACAAGATCATCATAGGCACTAAATTACCTAAATGAATTGATCTAGCTGTTGGATCCACACCGCAATATAATTTAATCTTGGTTCCAGCATCCAGGGATTCAATTAGTTTATTCTTTGGTTGCGATATCTGTGAAACAAGTCCACGTTGTTCCAATTCAGAAATCACTGATCTTGTTAAATAAGTTCTAGTTATTCTTCTCCATATTTTCAAGCTTTTCATCCTTCACATCTGCTGTATTTACGATCCTTGTAAAACAACTTTGTTTCTACCAGATTTGATCCTAAACTTTTTGATTTGCAATTTTAATAAAAGGATCACTTCAAAGGGAACTTTAAACATTACAAGCAGGGAACCTCACAGGATATCCTTAAGAAAGGGACGCAGAAAGATGATACAAAGACAGATAGTTCAATGCTGTAAACTTGTACCAAAACGGTTCTTTACTTTGAGTAACCGTTATATGGGACCTTTATACCAAAAATACAAAATAACCAAATTAGAAGATTTAAATAAGATTGAGAATATAGAAGATATAGATCCCCAACTGTTAAAAAGACTTATCGATGAAAGAACTGACACATTAAACTCTGAAAATGAGTTAAAAATGTTGAAGGAATTGACTGAAGAACAAAATAATATTAGAAAGACGACTTTAAGGCCTTTTATTAGGCCTGCATGGGTTTTATTTTTAATGAGTTCTACTGTATACATGGGCTGGCAATTTTATTGGTGGTATTGTGAAACTCATCGTAAGGAAGCTGAATTAAAAAGTGAAGTTGATACCCTAGAAACTGAGCTTGACACTTTATTGGACGAAAAGAAGAACAAACCTTGGTATAGACGTATATTTTAAACTCTAGTTTGCTTCTGTTAATACTGCTTTTAAATATTCTTAATAACAAACACAAAATTAGTCAATTAGATTGATCATTATTATTATCATTAGGTATATAATATTATTATATAATATTATTATATATATTTATACATCACATAAATATGTATAACTTCATTAATTTTTTTCACATAAAGGTGTTGGTACTCGTTAAAACACATTTACCTGATCCTTTAGGTAATGCAAACGTACGGAACTTTCCATCATCTCCAGCAATGTAGACTTGGTGCGGAAACTCATCTGGAAAGCCTAGACAGTATCGTATACTTGTATCATTAACATTAATATGGGCATAATCTCTTTGTAAATTTTGATTTGGTATGCTAGCTTTGATTCTTTTAGATAAGAAATGTGCCATTTGCTTCGACCTCTCTAGATTAGACTGTTGACTAGTTGCCAATGAATGATCTTCATTAGCTTGTAAGGCGATTTCATCTTGTCTCGATAACGAAGATTCTTCACTACCAAAGTCTTTACCATTGTCATCTGGATTCTCCAATTTGAAGATATGAATGGTACCTGAATCACCAACACAACCGATTAATGTAGATTTTAAATTGAAAGTCAATTGATAAAGATTACAAGGTCTATTCCCGCGTCTAAATTCCGTATATAATGGGTTTTTTCCATAAAATTGTGGTGATCCAGTATTATTTTCAGTTCCATTCGTATTATTGTTGACACCAGTATTGTAGACTCTAATGATCGTACCTTTATCGGAAGCTGTAGTTATTAATGTCCCCTCATGATTGATTGCCATGCATGATATATTACCCCTGTGTACATTATTTAAATAATTGATTGGCTTCACATTCATTGCATCATATATGATGATATCTCTTAATGAGTGACTATTTGGATTTGACTTCGATGTGTGATATGTGGTAAAAGCTAGAATACTTTTATCATCATTACTTAAAGCGATTTGAGGGCAGATTCTACTTCTAATGGAATTACGTCTGGCTCTCGATGTTGGATTAGTTGTTGTACTTTCATTGCCACTATTGGTTCCATTGTTACCATTCTGTAATTGATTCTTTAACAATTTATTGATATCATTGATAAAAGTCTCATCTTGGTGAACTGATAGTAATTTAATCTTATCTTCCCATAAATCTATAGTTTCTAAGGGTTTCATGCATGAAATATCGTAAATGAAAATTTGGTCGCTGCTTAACAAAATACACATTCTCTTTCTATTCATCACCACATCAACAACATCTGTGGGGAACACTAGTTCACAAATAGTAGATTTCCTCTTTGTGTTAACAATCTTTAATTTCCTTCTATTTGTAGTTGTCCCACTTGCCATAGCCACTAAGCTAGTAGAAAATAGCATTTCTACAACACAATCTCTATTTCTAGGCACCAATCCACCATCGCCCACATCCAATGGTACTTCTTGCGTATTGGTATTGCTGTTGTTACTATCTATACTGGTACTATTACTGGGACTATTATTTGCACTTAATTTAGTATCCTCACAATCTATATTGAAACATTTTCCAAATGGATCACAATTGTATATGCTTACTGTCTTATCTTGAATTATAACACAACAGGTAGCATCCTGGTTAAATCTTAACGCCTTCATCACTTGTTTGTTTGTCGTATGGGGTGGTATTGAAGTGTATCTTTTACTTAAATTCTTTTCTTACTATGAACTGTTTTCTTTAATATTCAAAATCCATTAAATTCCTTACAGAATTGAAAAAATACATAGATAACAATATAAAACAGAAATATAAAAGGTTACGAGTGAGCTTAACGTAACGATTATTAAGCTATAATATATAAAAATGGTATTAATTGTATATAATAGGAGTATGCGAAAAGTTTGGATGGTCAAGCTTCACAAAAAAACAAACACTAGAAGTCCACCGCCTGTTTAGTTTGCTTTTGAGCCTCTTGTCTTTGTGGATTGGAAGAGTCTTCCTTTTTATTCTTGTCAGAGCCGTCATCAACACCATCATCTACTGGAATGGACCATTCTTCAATTTCAAATCTCTTCTTACCATTCTTAAACGCATATTCTGCATGTTTATGATGCATTTCACCACGATCACTAAATACAGGTAATTTGATTAAATGAACCAACCCATGTTGGACTTTATTTGGTTGACCCTTGTATATCTTTTCCAAGTATTGTAACATTTCTTGTGGGAATGGCTCTAAATCAACAATACCGTCAAACATGGATTCTATTTGTGTTTGTAATAATAAAGTTAATGGTTCCTTGGACAGGGTCATCAGCATAACAGTACGATTGCTGTGCTTCTTGACAATACTCTTTAACCCATGCAATAATCCCACAGCATTAGGTAGTGAAAACATTTGTGGTGGATACATAGCTGGATGCAAAAAGGATGGGACGACTATTCTAATCAATTTGTCCTTATGTTTCTTTATTATAGTCTCTAATTGAGATAAGATTGTAGGTACTGGTTGCATAGGAGAGATAAAGGATAATTCTTGTGGAGTAGCAGCCGGTAATAATCTTGATGTGATATCAAATTGGGAGGTGTAATCCTTGTAATCATCAGAAAGAGTTAGATCATTATTATCATCAAGACCATGTTTCTTACCGGAACTTTCGTCATTATACTTATATTTCCAAGCAATCTTTAAATCCTTGTATCTTGTTGGTTGAGCTTTGGATTCTTGGTTAGCCAAGTTTTGAACAGATAATTTATTCTCTTCTTCTTTAATCTTGGACTTCTTAATTTCTTTACGAGAACCTTTATAAACACCAGGAAGTTCTTTAGCCATGAATTGATTCATAGAAATGAAAACAACATGTGTATTTCCTTGTTTATGGGCATCACCGGTGCCATTAAGTCTGTTATGGACCACACCTTGTACTGCAAATAACTTAGTAAGGATAGATTGAAAGTCTGTGGTAGTTTCCTCTTCAATTAATAAAGAATGACCTAATGGTAACCCCATATGAGATAAAAGTTTATCTAAATCAAAACAACCGGTGGACGCCACTAAATTAGCACTCACTGTGGAAGGTCTCACACCCGGGTGGTTCAACTCCATTAATAATTCCATGTTATTGTCACTTTCGTCTACTTGCATAGCATCATCACTGTTGATATTTAGTTTGTTCATACCGGTAGTTAAACCAACAGAGGAAACGGCACTGTTTGAAGCACCTCTCACCGGAATACGATTATTATTATCTGCCGTTGGTGGTGCCATGCTGGTTCTGCCAGGAGCAGCTCCTCTGTTTGGTAGCACTCCACCTCTATTAGGTAAAGTTCTTCTCATGGCACCAGGGCCGCCCGGCCCCCCGCCATTAAGCATCTCACCTCTCTTTCTAAATGACATTCTGTTAGGTGTATATTGTTATATTCTCTTTTAACACTTCAAATGTGGATTGGATCCCTCTTTACTGATTGAAGTTTGAAGTTCCTACCAAATATAGTTGTTAAAAGTCGATGAGCTTCCAAGTGTTTTTTTTTCAATTTGATGCCTTAAGAAAATATTTAAAGAAATACAACTTGTTAAACCCCATATTTTAGAATTGATTACTAATTAATAGGATGATTCAAACAAAGGCTCCCATAAACGTATTGAAGTAGTCTTCCATTTTGGACATTAGCACTGTATGACATGTGGAAGAGTGGATTGTGTTCTTTTAGAAATCAGATATCGTTAGTTAACAGAACAAAAAATTCGAGTCTAATACAAAAGATTCATGTGGTTAAACCTTATAGCATTCGATTTATTAATACAGATGGGGAGACTTCCAATGCAATAAAGCTAAAGTCTAAGACCACTCGTGATAAGTACAAATATTCCAAGTTATTTGGTAAATGCCTATTAGGTATGCTAATCCCCTATACTGGATATGCCCTTTATGTATCGATATCTGCAGCACGAGAAATTGATGTTAGACATGAAAAATGTTTAGAGTTAGACACAATGCATAGTGTTGAGGGGACTTTAATTAAATATTCACCATTACAAGTGTTGGGTCGATTTGAAAATCCATTTGTTGAATACAGAATACAAACAATTTATGAATTCTTTTTTAACAGAGTCGTAGAATTATTCGAGACGAATAGAGGTGGAATTCCGCCAGATGAAAGGCAAATGCTTAAATTGATGCCTGTACACAAACCGCAATGGTCTGAAACTAATGAAGAAGACCCCATTGCTAGTTATAAAATATTACCTAAATTGGAAACGCAAGGGCTATTAGATGTAGCTTCACCTAAAAAAGATACTGAAGTTACTGATAATATTACAATTTACAACACTTGGTTAGGTCAGTCATGTAACTATGTGGTATACAACGATCTAAAAATTTTAACAGATCCTATTTTCAGTGATCATTTACTTCATGAATCGTTAGGCCCAAAAAGAATCACAGGTATGCCATGTACCATCGAAGAAGTTCCCCAACCAGATGTGATTTTGGTCTCACATAACCATCCTGATCATTTGGATTTTACTAGTTTAAATCATTGGCAAAATAAAGATGATACCCTTTGGATTATACCGAAAGGTATGAATAGATTCTTTTTAAAACATCATGTTACTAATTTTATTGAATTAGCATGGTGGGAAACTTGTCAACTGAAGACAAAAAATGGAAATGTTTATAAAATCACATCAACCCCTGCTATGCATTGGTCTGGGAGATCTGTCTTAGACACAAATGAAAGTCTTTGGTGTTCGTTCATGCTAACACATAACAATAAGCCAATTCTATTCCATGCTGGTGATACTGGGTATGTTAAAGACCTCTATGTCAGAATTAAACAGGTGTTTGGTGGTGGTTGTAGGCTAGCCCTTTTACCATGTGGTCAATATTGCCCCGAATGGCATCAAAAACCTAGACATATTAATCCACAGGAGGCTATTGAGATTATGCAAGATATGAATATTCAAAATGTACTGGGTGTTCATTGGGGGACATTTTTGTTAAGTGGTGAGTATTTCCTGGAACCAAAGGAGAAATTAGAAAGATTAGCTGAATTTAAAGGTATTAGAGACAGATGTTATTGTCCTGAATTAGGTAAAACTGAGAGGTTTTAATCCAATTACAGAGAACAATCATTAGAAATATTTCTTGTAAATATGAAACTTATAGATATCATCAATATATGACATTTAAATTTTATTTCCTTTTAAATGAAAAGTGTTTGTTATTTATTTATTTACATGTTAATAGAGAATATTCTTTTATATTTTTATGTTATTACATGTTCTAGATTTACGTTATTCATTTTGGTTTAGGTGAAGCTTGCAAAACATGGTAATCTTTTAAAACTGCATCATCAACTAATGCTGGACTCTTAACCAGTTGATCAGCACCAGTAATTGATTTGGGGAACGCAATAACATCTCTTATACTTTCTCTATTGAAAAGCATCGAACACATTCTATCAAACCCTATAGCAAACCCAGAATGTGGTGGGGTGCCAGTTTCAAAAGCTTCTAATAAGTGACCAAATAATTTATGACTATTTTCAATCTTCAACACATGTTTGAATATATAATCTTGTAATTCTGGATCATGGACTCTTTGAGATCCACCACCTAATTCTACTCCGTTCATCACTAAATCGTAATGTTGACCAATACATTTCAAAGGTTCCTTTTTCAAATGATCTAAAGTGGATAATTTCACCATTGTAAATGGATGATGGGTAGATACGTATTGATCTTCAATATAAGTTGGATATTTAGCACCCTTTTGATTTTCTGTCTCTACAGGTGAAAATAATGGGAAATTTACTACCCAAATAGCAACATCATCTTTGGAACCTGGTGTTTCCCTAAACAATTTGGCTGTTTCTGGTTGATTTAAAATTAATTGTCTAAGTCTCCCTAATGGTGTAGGGTTTTCGAAAATGGCTTGATCTGGTTCTCTATTCGAAATAAATACTATATCACCTAATGATAAGGATAGAGATCTATTCATTTTTTTGACTTGTTCTTGGGTAGAGTCCCCTAGGTGCGATAACATTGGAATATTCTTATACCAATTTTGGCATGTCTCTTCGTTAGTAATTGGGATACCAAATGGTGATCTATAATTATAGTTATTTGAATGTAGTAGGGGTTTCCAATGATTTCGATAATCATCCTCATAATTAGCTTTTTTTAATACATTTTTCAAAACGATTGCCTCAATAATAGGAAATTTTGGATTATCTTGTGATTTAGCACCTGTAAGTTCAGTTAAATTGACTATTTTCAAGTTAGGGGCAATTAAATTTGGTTTATCTATACCATATAAACTCATAACATCATTATATGTTATTGAATTTAAAGACGTTTGCTCCTTACAATCAATTAATTTTTGAGAATCCCAGGTGAATAAACTCTTGTTTTTTGATTCAGTAGACCAAACTTTTATGATTAAATCTTGGATCAAAGATCTAACTTTAGAACCCTTAGCAAATGACAATTCCATATCTAGTTGAGTAAATTCAGGTTGTCTATCCTTTCTTAAATCTTCATCTCTAAAACATTTAGCAAATTGGAAATATCTAGGGATCCCACTTGCCATTAATAATTGCTTATATTGTTGAGGACTTTGAGTCAAACTGTAAAACAAAGGTCGCTTTGTTGTTTGGTCTAATTGTCTAGTAGGAACAACAAACTCCCTTGCGCCTTCTGGAGTAGGTTTAAACAAGATTGGTGTTTCAATTTCCATAAACTTGTTATTATAAAGCCATTGTCTCATATAATAATTGACTTCAAACCTCTTTTTTAATAAATTTTGTTCTGATGGTACTCTTAATTGCAAATATCTATATTCTGCAGGGAAGATGCTAGATTCACCTTTTTTATCTATAAGTTGTGAAGGTTTAATCCCGGCCCTATTTAAACATCTTACATCATGTAGCACAATTTCATATTCTTGCCCAGATTTACCTGGTTCTTGGTTCATAGGTTGTTTCTTATGTTTCAAAGACCCTTGTATTTGGATACAACTTTCCAGACTGATACAGCCTTTCAATAATGATGGTTCATGTTTATCAACCAATTGAATCTTATTCCCCTGAGGATCTCTTAAAGTGGTAAAATACAACTTATTACCAATCTTTTTCACAGGAGAATCAATCCATCCATTGATTAAATAGCTTTTGGTAGGTTCACCTTGTCCTTGTTCATACCTCTTGATGAAATCTTTAATGGATATTGTGTCTTCTTGAAATTGGAATTTATTTAAAAGGGTCTGTTTAGTTGGGATCTTCAACTGATATTTTAAAACAGTGTGATGGAACTGTCTAAGTAGACATGATCTCGATAGACTTGGTCTTAGCATGCTGTCTATCTAAACCTTATCTGTCTTTGTTTTTTAGTATGTTTCTTCAATTGCATAGTTTTTTGTTATCATTAAGGAATCCTCGAGATTTGATCTCTAAAGATAAAGAAGAAGAATATTAATATTTTATTCACTATAAAAAGATATAAATATATATAAACAAGGAATATAGACAAAGAAGCGTTATTGTGAAGTTATACAGTGGCAGAAGCCTCTTTAGCTCTTCTCTCTAACTTCTCCTTCTGTCTCTGTAACCTCTTCTGTCTTTCAAATTGGGCAAACACTTTAATATAAATTGGAACATCAGACCAACCTTCATTCTCTTGTGCTTCCATCTGTTGTCTCTTCAATAAGTTGCGTTTCTTTGCTTCAATAACACTTTGTGGTAATGGTGTAGATCTTGCTGGGAATAATTTCTTCAACTGAGCACCACTTTGTTTCTCTTTATCTTGTTCCTGTGCTAATTTCTTCTTGTGAAGACTTTGTGGTAAGTTTTCCATCTTTAGCAATGCAATAGGTGGGTCCCAATCTTCTGGCCATATATCATGTGTCTCAGAAATTGCTTTCACCGCGGCACGACGTCTTTGCTGCCATTCTCTTATATCTTCGTTGAAATATTCCCAAACACAATTAACACAACCAGACATACAACAGTTATCAGGTTCCAAAGGTCTATGCGGGACTTTTACACCAGCAATGGTACGAGATTGTTCTGCTACTAGATATCGACTTGTAGACTTGGGTTTGGGTGATTCCCCTTTCAATCTCCCTCCAAAGATCTTTGTTAATTTCTCCTCATCTGTGACATGAGCATCATTAATAGCCAGATGTCCTTCAAAGGTCATCAGCCCGCGATGGGGTTGGATCATTCTCACGTTTCTTGGTAATGTAGACAGTCTAAGCATTCCGTGATTGGTGGACTGGTCTATCTTCTTTTGATAGTATGTTTGGTTGCAACACTTCTCTTAGTAATCAGCTTTGAAAGTTAAAACTTAAACATTGAAATTAAATATTTTATTGATTTGTGAGTGTGCGATGAGCTATTATGGCAAGGGTTGAATTTATTGTTGACATTGCACTGAGAGTGTCTCTAACAAAGCCATTTCCTTCTTCATCTTGCCCTTCAATGTAAGGTTCACCTCGGTGAAAGTTGGAGCCACTTTCTCCTGGATCAATTGCAAACATTCAGAGGTCTTACCATGATAGTATAACCATGTTAAATAATCGACAACTCGTTGTCTTTCTTGTTTCACTAACATATCATGAGACAACAAATCATCAATATTGATATTGGCCATCCACCCGGAACTCAATCCGGTCACTTCCTGTGAATCCTCTCCCCAGAATTGATCTCTTTGTGTCTCGTATTCCTGTGGTGTTTGACCACGTCTAACTCTCACCTTCCCACTGGCCTTTTTAACCGCCACTTCACCCGTATCACTGTCCAAAGTCACTGGTGTGGTAACGCTTCTTGGTATGGATTGATCGTTCATTTTTGTTGGAGATTGAGTTCTACCTCTATCCATCATTCCAGATTTATAACTTTATCACACTAGCCTTTCAACGTGTTCTTTTGCTTTGCTTTATGATTTAAAATTTTATTGAAATTTAAACGTTAAATATTGAATACCACCACATTGAAAGTTGAATAAGAAACAAAACAAAACACACATAAAACATAGCAATAACACGTCGGTTCAAGATGGGGAACTATTTCAGTACTATGTTTGATCGATTATGGGGCACAAACAAAGAATTAAGAATCTTAATTCTAGGGTTAGATGGTGCTGGTAAAACTACAATTCTTTACAGATTACAAATTGGTGAAGTGGTAACGACGAAACCAACCATTGGATTCAATGTGGAAACTTTATCTTATAAGAATTTGAAATTAAATGTTTGGGATTTAGGTGGTCAAACTTCTATTAGGCCATATTGGAGATGTTATTATGCGGATACAGCTGCAGTAATCTTCGTTGTGGATTCTACAGATAAAGATCGTATGTCCACTGCTGCTAAAGAATTACATATGATGCTTGCTGAAGAAGAATTACAAGATAGTGCATTATTAGTGTTTGCTAATAAACAAGATCAACCAGGAGCTTTGTCTGCTGGTGAAGTGTCCAAGGAATTAAATTTAGTCGATTTGAAAGATAGATCTTGGTCTATTGTCGCTTCTAGTGCCATTAAAGGTGAAGGTATCACTGAAGGGTTGGATTGGCTGATAGACGTTATTAAAGAAGAACAGTTGTGATTTCATTTAACCCATACTTACTGTTTTTTTCTATGTATTTACCCATTTCTATAAATTTAAAATATATATTATCACTAGTATTATAATTTTAATCCATTTAATGTTAAGCTAAAATTGAAACCTTTAAAGGTAAGTCTTATAAAGAAGCGTTAACAAAAACAATACTCTTTCATACACACATATACACGTTCAGGTATGTTTAAATCGGTGAAGGGTGTGTTGTGGAAACAGAAAACACCTTTGTTATGGGGTGTTGGTGCTACTGGAGTAACCGTGGTTGGTTTAAGGATACGGCAACAACAACTACAGAGACAACAGTATGGAATAGCTGAATTGAGAAGAACTGAAAGGGAGTATACAAAATCCCATGATCTATTAAAACCAGATCCACAAGGTGATACATTTGAAATGGGATTATACATTGCATCCAAGAAGGAATGGGATCAACAACAGATGGCTGAAAGAAAGTCCATTTTAGACCAATGCTCATCCTCTTTCACTAGATCTTTAACACAATTGAAATTTACTTGTAATGATCATATCTGGATACCATTACAAACTATGATTCGATTCATACAATTGACCTGTCTTGTAATGTTACCCATACTAATGGCATGGCCCTTAATTTCTTTATCAAACGGTTATAAGTTATCATGGTATAAATTGATTAGATCGTTATGTCAATTTGCAGGTCCAAGTTTTATTAAATTGGGACAATGGGCGTCAGCAAGAAATGATTTGTTCCCACCTGAATTCTGTCAAGTTTTGTCTACACTACATAGTGAGGTAAAACCACATTCGTGGAGATATACACATAGAGTGCTTTGTGATTTATTTAAAACAAAAGATTTGAATGATATATTTGAAGAACTTGATGTAGAGCCATTGGGGTGTGGTTCCATTGCACAAGTTCATAAAGCTAAATGGAAAAGTGAGCATGCTGGTGATTTACAGAATGATATTGCAATTAAGATCTTGCATCCAAATGTAGTACGTACTATAGATACAGATTTAAGAATAATGAGTACTTTAGCACATTTAATTGATTGTATCCCTACAATGGAATGGTTATCTCTTCGAGATGAAGTAAATAATTTTTCAATCTTAATGAATATGCAATTAGATTTAAGAATAGAAGCCATGAATTTAGATAAATTCAATAGTGATTTTCAAAGGAATCCTCTCGTCACTTTTCCTAAACCAGCTTTACAATATACAACAAGAACAATTTTGTTTGAAGAATATATTGAAGCATTGCCTATGCAATGGTTCTTAAAAGAGAAGGATCAATTAAATGAAATTGATAATTTAAAAGTTAGTCATCCATTTGTTATGGCTTTCTTAAATATGATGATTTTAAACAATTTTGTTCATTCAGATTTACATCCAGGGAATGTAATGATAAGGTTTATTGATAAAACCACCTGTAAAGTAAATAATTCAATAACCACGTTGTTAAGACAAGAACATGGTACTCCAAATTTTACAAAAACTTTGAAAGAAGTTATACATTCATACACACCACAGATATGTCTTATTGATGTTGGACTTGTCACTGAACTAAATGATAATAATAGAATAAATTTCATGGATCTTTTCCAATCATTAACAAAATTTGATGGATATCGTGCAGGTCAATTAATGATTGAAAGATCACGTACACCACAAACTGCAATTGATCCAGATGGATTTTCAAATCGTGTTCAGGGGCTTGTCCTTGAGATTAAGAAACAAACGTTCTCCTTGGGGTCGATATCTATTGGTAATTTATTAAATGATATGTTATCAATGGTTAGAACACATCATGTTAGAATGGAAGCAGATTTTGTTTCTATTGTTGTGGCTATATTATTATTAGAAGGTATTGGGAGACAATTGGATCCAAACTTAGACCTGTTTGAATCATCCATTCCCTTACTAAGTCAATATTATAGGCATCGATATTCCTTATTAAAAGATAAGAAAGAAGATGCCTCTTTATTACATGACACGAGACCATCGCAAATGACAGTCATATGGTTGGGTTTACAAATGAGGAAAATGTTGAACGTGTCTTTAAGACAGACAGATATCATGTTGAAGTCAGATCAATTATCACCAAATTATTAAAAACTGGATAAGATAAAAAGATATTTCCTCAATAATATTATCAATATTCCAATTAAAGACGGATAAAAAGCTTATTTAAAAATACATAAATCAAACAATTAGATTAAAATAAATTAGAATAGGTTAAGTAAGTGGCATTCGCATATATATATTCACTTCAAAGGTAGTAAAACATTAATATTCTTATTCATAGCAAAGTCTCACCTAAAGCACACCTAGCAATTGCACAACCAGCTGAAATTGTATCAGAAACATGAATATCGTCAACAGCCAATTCTGGATTACATTCTACAATATCTAATGCAACGAGATCACCAGTTTCAGCTAGTCTTTCCACAAGGAATAAACCTTCTCTTAAAGTCAACCCACCTCTTACAGGAGTACCTGTGGCTGGGACAAATAATGGATCCACTGCATCCACATCATAGGAACACATAATTGGACCACGACCACCATTTGGATGTAGGCATTCTAAAGCCATTTCAATAACTTTATTAATACCAAATTTATCAACATGATACATTGAATAGGCCTTAATACCTAAATCTTTAATAATTTTCTTTTCCGCTTTATCAACATCTCTTAATCCAATGTAGACAATCTTATCAGGGCTTAAACTACCTGGAACCCATTTTAAAGATGGTGGACATTCTAACTCTTTATTTAATCCCATAAGGAATGAAACAGGACAGCCATGTAAGTTTCCTGAATCGGTAGATTCTAGTGTGTTAATATCAGCATGTGCATCAATCCAAAGCAATCCAACATCTGGATAAGCTTCTTGAACCCCACTGACAGTTCCAATAGCGATGGAATGATCACCACCGAGAGTTAAAACAAATTTCTTTTCCTTTGCCAAAGCAGCAATAGATTGATATAAAGTTTGGGTTGTTTCGCCAACTAGACCTGGTCTCTTTGTGTTTTTAAATTGATCAGTGATTTCATCACGTTCCATCATTTCTTGAATATATTTTTCATTTAATGGAGATTCTATAGTGGTTTCCCAACCAATCTCTTTTAGATTTGACTCTAAACCATGACGTAACATGTATTTAGGACCCTTTTCCACACCAGATTTCCCCTGACCCCCGCAAAATGGTGCTTGGACGATCGCTAATTGATTATTCTTGATATATTTGTAATGTGGATCAACCACGGTCTCCACTTGAGTAGTAATCTTAGTCATATTTTCTTAGTAAGTTTGTCGTTAAATATTTTCTTTTACAAAAAATCCAATTGAAGGATATTAGAAGAAATGGGGAGAAAGGAGAAAGAGGCTCCTCATTTGAGTTCTTCGAGAAGAGGAATTTTGTGCTGTTTATATATTAATGGGCCATCGCTTAATCTTGCAATTAACGATACATTCCTTTAAATGTGTCAATTTTTTTTTATTTTTTTTTTATTTTTGCTTTTCGCAATTTTGTCTTTGTTAAAGGCAGTGACAGGCGAGGAACACTTTGAAGGGAAGTTTAAAGGTGAAGCGTCACAAATTCTCTGTTAATTCAAAATGATATTCTCTGAGGTTGAAATAGGGTTAATACGGTAAAACAAAGTAGTGAGAAAAGCTTCATTTCAAAGATATATACCTTGAGGGAAATAAACAAGTAAATAAGGGATCTTGAAATGCCTTTATGGCTGGAAGTCTGTGGTCTTATCGGTTGTGGAACTCATTAAGTTAATTTAGAGTATTTGAATTTGTCTCTTTAAATAGAGACGTATGTAATATCTAAGTATATAATTTTATTTAATTAACTTCACTGTCACTTCCAATTTTGAAGAAAAAGAACTGATATTCATTTTAAAGTGGCACAAGTTGACACCAAAGTGGCTATTCATCTCATGTAATGCTGATAATTACTCTCAAAAAATAACCAAAAAATCCTTTTAAAATATAAGAATTCTCATAATATTCATAGCTTTTACCAACCACCTCTCCTTCAATAATGAATAGGTTAAATATACTGAGAGATTGAGTGTAACCAGAATATTTTTCTTTACTTTTCTCCATTTATAAATATTTTTTGGAATTAATTTTTTAATTTAATATCGAAATTCATATACCACACCTGGCACACTCAACTAAAAGAAGTATAAAATCTTGATTAAAAGCAGGGTGCTTGGCTTTTTATCATTTTAAATTAGTGATAATTGATCTGTCTTTTTTGTCCAAGAAGGACTGTATATAGTTACTTATATCTATTTAATTGCTCTAATTTAATTATATCTTAGATTTTGTCATTTCCCAAAGCGCACTGTATTTTGTGAAAAAATTCAATATTGAAAAATAGGATTTCTCCATTCTTAATGTCAGGGTCACTCTGTCATCACCATATCTACTCTTTCGATGAGCTAATGCTAAGTTAATATTATTATAGCCTTTTAATATTAATAAGAAATTAATACTTTATTTTACCACTATATTTCATCTATGTTTTTCAACATAAAGCAATAATATACACATATAACCAGGTTTAGTTATGAATATTACATTTGTGCAACCTTACAAGGCACTAAATTAAGTATATTTTGAAGTGTTTATTAAGAAGAAAATGACCTAATTTTTATTTTTTATTAAAGAGGAGTTTTTCAATTTTTTATAGAAGGGCGTGTGGTCTAGTGGTATGATTCTCGCTTTGGGTAATTTAATTACATAAATATGCGAGAGGCCCTGGGTTCAATTCCCAGCTCGCCCCATTTTTTTGTTTTTTCTACATTTGTATTTTTTGATTATGTTGGTGAGGTTGTTGCAACCACCTAATAATATCTACATTCGGCGTGGTAGACCCAGTTGGCACGTTGTTGTTAATAATATCAGACAAACAATATTGTGTTATGTATTTATTTTCTTCTATCTATTATTATACAGATTAAATAGGTTTAGCTTACAATTTCTTAAAGTAACATTTACTCCATTTATTTCTTAATTAATCCCATCACCTAGGATTATAATTATCCTCAAAGTTCCGTTTCATATTCAATAATCTGAAACGCCAATAGCCATTAATTAATTTCAAAGTATTCAACATATTATATAACAATGTAAAAATATTATATTAGAGGATGTAACACTATTGTTGAAGATATAACACAATAGTTCCATATGTGGTTGACATAATTTAGTACAAAAGTTTGACGGTATTCTTTTTGATGGTGAACACACTTTCATATTTGTATATGTTCTTATTTTCCAAAAAAGGTATTATTTTTTCAAAGTGTCACAAAAAGACAACAATAATTATAATATTTACAAAAAACAAAACAGAATGAGACCATATGGAGAAATTAGAAGTAAAAGTAACAGACAGATTTAAAGGATATATTAACTGGCAGGTACATTTTTATCAATGGGTAAAAGTATTATTATGTGTTTTGATGGTACAAGTGAAAATTTTGGTCCTGATCCCTTTACAAATGTGTTGAAGATTTATAGACTTCTTGACACAAAATCGCAATTATGTTATTATCAACCTGGTATTGGAACTTCGAATAATTTTGATTCTGTTAATACATGGACAAGATATTTATCATGGTCAAGATTAAAAAATGTGCTAGATTCTATGTTTGCCTTTTGTTTAGATGATCATATTGTCTCTGCTTATTTGTTTTTAATGAAACATTATGAAGTAAATGACCAAATTTATATGTTTGGTTTTTCTCGTGGTGCCTTTATTGCTCGCGTATTAGCTGGCATGTTAGAACGTGTCGGACTTTTAAATGATGGGTTGGATGACATGGTTCATATGGCTTGGAAGATTTATGAAAATTGGGAATTTGCAGAACAACCTTTGCAACCAAATTATGCCACAACATTGATTCAGGAGTTTACCAAAACGTTTTGTAGGGATTATCAACTTAAAATACATTTTCAAGGATTATTTGATTCAGTAAATTCTGTGGGTCTTTTCAGAGATAGATTATTTCCATGCACACAAAGATCTAACATTGTTAATCATGTTAGACACGCATTGTCAATTGATGAAAGAAGAGGTAAATTTAAACAGTTTTGTTTTACACCTAATCCATATGAACCCACTTTCTTTAATTTACAATATAAACCATACGAAAAAGAAATATTGAATACAACAGTAGTAACACCCATTGTAAAACAATATATTAATGAAGAACAAACAGTTTCAGCCAACGAGAACAGTTCAAAATCCATAAAGAAAAATCCGTTAATTGAATACACTTTAAGACAGTCCAGAACAAATAGTTCAATTACAAGTCTTAAGAATGACACTTTGCAAGAAGAAGCTTTAAGTCCCTTTTCTGAACAAACCAATTTAATTAATGATATTAACAGTTTCTTATCAAAAAATGAAATATTCTCTTCAACTACAAAGAATATTGAATGTTCAGATAGGTATATTGAAGGATCATTCCGTATTAATAGGGACTATCTGGTAGAAGAATCTTTGATATCATCAATGAACCTTTGGACCTTAGAAAATAATAGTAGTAATCATTCAACAATTTCACCAGATTTAATTGAGAAATGGTTTCCTGGGGATCATTCAGATATTGGTGGTGGAGTTTTTTCAACTACCAATGGACAAGTAATTAGTAATTTATCGTTAAGATGGATGTTAGGGGAGGCAATAAAACATGGTGTTAAATTTAAACCTGGTTCCATTAATAAATTTAATGAAAAATATACGTCTATGGGGAGTTTATTCTCTTGTGTTCATGATTTCTTGAATATTAAGAAGGCTGGAATTATTATTGGGGAACTTAACAAAGGTGTCAAGACAAAAGATGTGGTTGGATTGGAAGAAATACAAACTTTTGAGACATACCTCTCTGATAATTATTGTTTAAATGAAGAAAACAAACAAGTTTGTCAAAAGATTTCAAGATATGTGTCTATATTTTGGTGGATTTTGGAATTTTTACCCATTGGTATTAGAATTGAGGATAAAGATGGTAAATGGAAAAATAGATATGTCCCAAATATGGGTCGTAGTCGTTGTATACCTGAGTATGGACAATTACATTGGTCAATTATATGGTTAATTAAATTCAATGGTGAATATAGACCTAAGAATTTGCCGCGATATGTAAGAGATGTTTTGCTTGATAAATTGAAAGTGGATTTACCCAGTATTAAAACCTTAGATACATTGACACTAGATGAAAATACCAAAAGAAGAGATCTCTATAAATTAATAAATCAATGGATTGAAGACAATTGGGAAACTGTACCAGATGATCTATACGAGTTACTTAAAGACGATCCAACATTATAAGGATTGACTTTCATTTTTAAAAAAGATATAGTATAATAGGAATAAATTATATTCAATAGAAGAATAAATAAGTTGGTATATATTTATATATACAAAGTGGTGGAGGTGTCGCTATAATGTTATCACATAAATAAATAAATAAATGAGAGAGAAAAAAATAGAAATAAATATATGGTAGAAAGAATATGTATATGTTATGAGAAGGAGAGAGAAAAGAGAGATATCTCAACCGACAATAACTTTATCTTCCTTAAATTCGTATTTTGGAATTTCAAGATTTAATGGAGCAGGACCTCTTCTAATTCTACCAGAAATATCATAATGAGACCCATGACATGGACAGAACCAACCACCGAAATCACCAGATTCACCAATTGGAACACAACCTAAATGGGTACAAATACCTAACATGATTAACCATTCTGGTTTTTGTACTCTATCAGCATCAGTTTGTGGATCCTTTAATTGTGACATTTCAACAGAATTAGCTTCTTGAATTTCATGTGCGGTTCTATGTCTAATGAAAACTGGTTTACCTTGCCATTTGACAACGACATTTTTACCTTCTGGGATGGAAGATAAATCGACTTCAACTTTAGCCATGGCTAAGACATCAGCAGAAGCACTCATTGATGATATGAAAGTCTCGACAGTTGATTTGGCACCAGCAGATGATAATAACCCAAGAGACCCAACCATGAAATAAGCGTAAACTCTTGATCTATCCCCATCTCTATTTTCCTTGATCACATCACCAAAATCTGGAGTTCTATAAGTAGATTTACTTAATTGAGTAGATGTAGAAAGAGCCATCTTGGTCATATTTTGTGTTATAAGTGTCTTAGAGATAGCACTTGTTTGTATCCCCTTAAACATAGTCTTGGCAGCTAACATTGCGGTATTGCTCGTTTGGGTGTGTGTGGGTTAAAATTTTATATAAAACAGTTCGTAAAACGATCTTTCTTGCTTCTTAACCTCTCTTGATCCTTTCCTCTTAAAATGGAATGAAACACTTCTTCATTGAAACTAATTTGTTCCAATGCTTGTTATATATTTCCAGTAGTTTAAATATTGCAGCGTTTGTTTGGTGCAAAAAATCAAATTTCAAGGAAAACTCGGACTTGACGGGGTCACGTTCTTGTTTGCCAGTTGATTGGTCCAGGAATGAAGACCCAGTGGAAATGGAGCTAGGTGGAGTCTGGGATGAGTTACAGGTTGGTTAGTGTAGTGCTGAGGTTTGTGCAGTATGGTTAGTATGGTTTGGATAAAGTAAAGTCTCGAAAAAAGCAACTTTGGAGGGGTGGTGTAAACGAATCCAGGCTGATATTGAGGTATTGCGTACATTTATTTCCTACAAATAAGTTTTAACATGATTCTCACAACATTATTAAGCCAATTTGCTGTTCTGAGTTGAAAAATGGTATTTATTGTTATGCTACCACTACTTCTAATTATTCCAGTCTTCTAACTAGCTCAATTAGGAAAACACATTGAATTTTGAAGTTTGCAAAAAAAATAAAAAGTAAAATATCAAATTGCACAGGGAAGAGGTTTATAATTAATGAGAAGACGAGTTTGTGTATTGTCCAGAAAACTATAAAAGAGACCATTGTTACCTCAATAATAAATGCGGGGATACCAATCTGTTAAGTATGTTACATGTACAAGTTTGTTCCCACAACAACCTCACCAGCAAGATACATCAGGGACTAAAGATGAGGATAAAATATATTTAGATGCACATTCAATCGGTTCAAATGATAATTCTGTCATGAATGAAGTGTTATTATCTGGTGTATTCCATAAGACAAGACCATTTTTAGAAAAAATATCGTATCAAATACCAACCAGCCAATATGATTTCAAATTTTTATATAAATTACCACATGATAACATTACTGAAATATTTAAACTGAAAACCAAAAACGCAAAAAAGGTTAAAGGTGGTATCCCTTTAAGAATTGTATACCATGCCAAGGATAAGTTTTACATTTATTTCTCTCCTTCAAACGAGTCGCAACCGCTAGATGGAGTAACAGATAGTGAAGAAGAATTAATTACTAGATATGCTACTTTTCCCCATAAATCACATATCATTCCACTTTCTAATCTTTTGGCACTGAACGGATGTGATGATGTTAAGTATTTTGTGAAAATATTTTATGGACTTAGTGGTGATCAACGAGAAGGTTTAACTCGTATAAGGCCTACTGATAAAATTATAAATTATTTTACAAATCTCACTTTACACACAGTAAGAGATGAACCACAATTTATTATTGTGTTCAAAGATTTTGTAGGTATGGCTAAACTGAAACTAATGGACTGTTATGAAGTTCAATCCGATATTGATTGTGGGTATGAAGTGGATTATGATAGTTTATACCCATCTTCGACTATAGAAGCTCAAAGATATAAACTTATTATTACCGAAAAGATTAAAACAGAACATTTGAAGATCATAGATGCATTGTTTTATACACAAGAAATTGAGATAAAAGATGGTGTGAAACAAAAAAATATCCAACCAATTTTAATATCTTCTAATGGTAGAGCATATTTTTATAATACAACTTTGGATAAAATTGTTTTACAGATTGCCTCAAATTATAATAGATTATTCAAAGCTTATATTTGGAAAAATTACTGTATCCTGTATAATGATGATGAATTCATAATAGTTAATATGCAAACATTTAAGCCAGCGAGAGTAAACTTAAACATATCTCCACGATCAATTTTTCATATAGAAGACAGTTTATTTATTTTAGGATCAAACTCAAAAGTTTACAAATTACAATTTAATGATGTGATTAATCCAATCTTAAAAATTGATCGTTTCAAGTTTAAATTAGGTCTACCATTAATAATATTACCTTTGAAAGCAAAGGGTGGACGAACATTAATTCTTTCTCAACATGATTACAATGGGACTAAATCTAAAAAGGATGAGGGTCTTTGTTTATCTTTATTTAATAATCAGTCAATGGAAACAATCAAAACATTTGAAATACCCCATACTGTTGGTGTTAGCTATAGTCTAATGGAACCATTATTGAAAGATCATTCACATGAAGCTTGTTACTGGGATGATATGGCAATGATTTCATACAAATTACCCAATAGTAACAAATCGCATTGGCATATTGTGAGGATTATTAGAGGCAGAGAAATTAGAATTGTATTAGAAGGAGAACTAAATCATACCATAACATCTATTTTTACTGAACCACATAGTATTGGCAGTTACATGAAAATATCGATGTCCACTGCAACAGGTATAAAATACATTATCTTATCACATGAGGAAAATAGAGTTATTATTGAAGAAGAAGGAGAATCGCCCTTATCTGCTGAAGTTTATAATGTTGGTGGGTTTTATCAAAATGGTACTATGCAAGTTATTAATCCATATAATGGATTGTATCTGAATAATGATGTGGATGGAGAGATGAATCTAGTGGAGGATGCTCAATATACTAGACCACAAATATTTGGCGATGGTACTATAATGAAGGTAGCAACTAAAGTATGGGAGCCGTTAGATCGATTGGAATATAACGTACCCTTAGAGAAATTTTCAAAGGAGCACGATGATCCTTTCAGACCACCAGTTAAAGTATACAGATTTGATGAAGATATATTACTATCCACAAAATATAATGAGAGAAAGGATTTCCAAAAGACATTTTGTGCAATGCTAGCATCTGACAATTTTATTTATTTATATGATGATGTTTCTGAGTTACTTCCAAATAGTTCTCTTGCCACGAGGCCGGTACTAAAATTTAAACCTGATCAACGTATTGTGAATATTACACCTATATCTCAGAATTATGAGGATTCTTCATTAGAAAATAGGCCCGATATGATTCCTCTATTTTTCTTACTTGGTTTAAATGGGACAGCTTATATTTTATCAGTTTCATATGACGCTGCATATACAGATGAGAACTCAGTAACAATTTCTATTGACGATAATGATACATCACATGAAAACAACGGTGCACCTCTTTGGATTAAACGCACACACACTAGTAGTGTGAGAATAAGTTTCAAACTAATTCCATTCTAAGAAGTGCAGTAAAACATTTTTATTATAAATCATGCTTTTTAAATTATACAATGTTTTTTATATACTCTATACTTCTATAAACTAATCTTCACGCCATTTACCAGTTCTCTTATATTCAATGTATATAGATTTGAAATACTGTTTACCTGAGTTGTCCAAGATGGAATTGACTAAACGTAACTCATTTTGTGATAATAAATTGAAGATACTATGAATTGACGATAGTAATTCTCTTCTTTCCTGAACTTCAAATGGTCGACTAATCGATAGATGCACATATTTGACTAGCAACATAGGAGTGTGTTTTCTTAATGATTGCTTAATTAACCCAACTTTGGAACTTAATTTATGCTTGTTATTTGACTGATTATTTGAGACATTAGTTGGTTCACAGAAGTTAGTAATTAATCTGGCTAATGCTTTTGTGGAATCAACACTTAAATTATATTCTTGACTCTTTGAAACAACTTCTAACAAATGACATAACAATGAAATAACCAAATGATTACGATTTGATAATTTGACTCTATGAACTAAAAGAACATTTGAAATCATTTTAGTAGTGTTCGAAAATATTTCATCGTTATTAGAGTTCTCTCTATGAATAAATAATAAATTAATCTTTAGACATAACGGGAATAAAGTTTCAATTGCAAATTGTGTGAAAAGAGCAGATTTGGAAATTTCTAAGGAATGGATAGTTTTCATAATAGAAATGACAGACTCAGGACTTGAAACAAACCTTTCTATATTAGTTAGGAAAGATGACAGTGATTTAACAAATAGATGAGAACCAATAACATTATCCTTTTCAATATGAGTAAGTTGCAGTTGGAACAATTCTAGAATAGCAGAACTGTATTCTTTAGTGGTAAGTTCACTGAAAGAGTTTATTATCATGATGAACCCATTATTGAAATCATTTATGTTGTTTTCTGCCACCCTAGTTAAAACATCGGATAAAGCAGGTAAAAGACGTTCTTTTGAGGCACCTAAACCTCTAATGGCTAGATATTGTGGGTAAAGATACACTAAGTTTTCTTCATATAAGGCGCAATACAATGTAAATAAGGATTCTAGTAAGGCAACATTTGAGATAGCCTCAACATCTTGTATTATTTGAGAAACGGTGTTCACGACTGTGGATTTTTGAGTGGAATCAAACTCAACAACCTTAGATATTTCAAACAAAGCATTTAATAACCAGATTAGCTGTGTTTTATTTATGCTATTAGATTCAGTTAGGTTTTTTAAACACTTTGTTGTAAAAGAGTTTTTCAACTGAGAAGTTATATCATCAGGTGTAATCTTGACAATTTCTAAGGACATTTTATAATAAATATCACCTACAATAGCATTAGTAAAATTTTTATGAATATCTTCAACAACATTTTTGATAAAAGTCTGACTTATAGTTTCCTTAAGTTGAGAGACATGGTTACTCCAAATTTTAGTGAATATAACATTAGTCTTCTTATCCTTGGACAAGAATTCTTTTAATTTATCAAAATCACTTTCTAAATTAGATCTGAATGTTGGGTTTTGCAACAAATTGCTTAATAAGGAAATATCTAAATCTGAAAGTTCTTGCTTAGTGCTCAAATTTTCGATGAGTGAAATTCTAGAGTTCTTATTCATACATTGGACTGGAACAGAATTTAGGTATACGATGGCTTCTTCAGATTTGTATAGTTTTGTTAATTCGTCAACTAAATGGAAGGTAATGTTCTCTTCTTCAAAGAAATCGTCATTAATAAATAAAGATTTCAATAGATTAATATGTTCTGATTTCAATAAAATCTTGATTAAGTCTTTAATATGATCTCTAGAGAATATACTGTTAATGATAGATGACCAATTTGTGAAGAGCTTTAACACGACCAAAGAGATTTTTTCGGTATCGATGGATGGAAGATACTCCATTAATTTATTTTCAATTGGAGTAAAAGCAAACTCTTGATATTCTCTTAATTTGAAGAAATAATAAAAAAGATCAGTAGATAACCCAGTTTCCATGGCTAATGTGGTGAAAGCTTCAGTGGATAAACTTGTAAGTTGTTCTTCTGGTACAATATCATCATAAACTTCCATAATTAAATATTTAATTTCCCAAAGGTCAGTTGAAGAATTAATTTCGAAGACCTTAGTCAGGATAGATTTAATTTCATAAAGAGTATTGTATGTTAATTTTGGTAAGCCTAGTAAACAAATTTTTAAAACCATCTTATTAAGTGTGGTATGTTCAATGTCTTCACCAGTAATGATGTCGATCAATTCGCTTAATAAATCCCTCAATTGGGTGATAGATAAGGATACTATATTATCACTGATTAAAGTTGTGTATTCACGATCAAATAAGAAACATGTTTCTTTCCCATCAACAGACTCTATGTCTTTTTTACAATAGGACTGCCATTTAGAAATGAATTGAACATATTCTCTCGCATTGATATGACAGACAACAACTTTTGACCATAGTTTAAGGGTAGATGGTTTGTTTGTATCTTTATGTTTTTTGATTAAACTCATTAATTTTTCAGAATATTTAATTCCAATTTCAATATCTAAATCTAAGATATGCGACAATAAAGACCAAAACTCTGGATTGTTGTAAGTTTCAACATTTTTCTCAGCATCAGATAATGTATTATTAAATAAAGTTTCTAAAAACTCTTGAGAAAGGGTTTTTTTAGAAGCAGATAATTCTTTTAATAAGGTTGAGGTAACCTTTGGTTGACATTTAACTACATATGTGAAAATTTCTTCTAACTGTTTGAAATTACTTCTAGATAAAAAAGAAATGGATATTTGGAATAATAAAATAGCTGGTTGGGTATCTAATATTTCAGAATTGTTTTTGAAGAATCTTTCTAATAATTTCAAAGAATCAACATGAACAGAGAAGATGAAACGACCTAATAAAGTTTTTAGGATGATAGTGGATGAGATTTCAAAATCAGAGGAATATTTACTAATATATTTCAAAGTGGATAACAGTAGATCGTTGGAATAAACATTGGATAATTTATATGTAATTTCAGTCATATTGTTAATATCCAATAAAGTAATCATTTCTAGGATCAATTGATCTCTGTCATCCGTGGATAATTCACTATCATGAACCTTAAGTAAGCAGGTTAAATTCAAAGTGTAGGCCAAAATTTTGCAAGAGTTTTCAAATGAAACCTCAACAGTAGAAGTGGAATTAATTAAAGAAACAGTTTTCAATAAAGTTTTCAAGAAAAGATCACGATTGGTAGAGTCCTGGTTTAACTGTAAGGATTTCGATAATAATGGAACAAATTTCAAATTCTTGAACAATTTTTTCAATAAATTCTCATCTTCAATTTTAGTCCACATAGTATTGAATAACTCCCACATTTTATAATCTAATTTGAAATCATCCTTTCTTTGATCATTCCATCTATCTTGAAGCAATTCTAAGACGAAGACTTCTTTGTGTGGGAAATATATCTCCAATTTATCGAACTGTGAAACAATATCATAAATTTGGGTTGTAGTGGTGTTTTTGGCACGAAGTAACTTTGTTAGTTCTTCAGCAGAATTAACTGAATCCATCTTGTAGTAGTGGTATTTGGATAGTTTGAAAAAGGCAAAAAAGAAGGTAAACTAGCCAATTTTCTTCCTCTTACTGCTTCTTACCGAAATATAAACAATCGTTTCTTTGATGGGTTTGCTTTTAAGAGATCTCAAAATCTAAAACCATCTCTTCATATTAACCATTTCTTAACAAATTCAATTTCAAGCTCATCGCAAATTTTTTTTCTTCAAAACAGGTTTAAATCTGCACGTGACGAATTAGTGATCTTGAAAATTTTAATAAATTTGAATTTCACTACAAAACAACTTGTTTTAATGAAGAAGCTGGTACATCAAATATTACATATAAAGTTACACCAACTAACCTGTGAGGACTTTGAAGCTTATTTAAGAGGTCAATTGAGTGTCCAAAACTGTGAGAGGAAGAAAAATGACAAAAAAAGAGCTGAAAGATATGTTAATGGACGTCGGCGTGATGGATTTCGCTAATGTTGATAGCGTGTCTGAACAAAATAACGTCGATGAACAAAATGAGATCAAGGCCAATTCTACACAAGATTTTGAAAATGTAGATGATATCAGTGGTTCTTCCACATCTGAGGAAGATTTGTTGGATGAGGAATCCTTTTTAAAGGATCCAAGCACAGGGGAAGTAATGATGAAACTTACTTCTAACAAATATCTTCCCTTAACCAAGGGTAACCCAGGTAATTTACATTTTAAAATGGGTACAATAGCATCAGCAAATATGGCCTTCCTTTCCGAAAAGGATAATACAAACCTTTACCCTGTTAGTTTACCAAAAGTTGACACATCAAATGAATATTCTGATTATGTGAAAAGATTGTTTGATATATATAGCAGTCTGGGTGATGATAGAGTTTATTCTATACCGACTATTGGTATTATTAATACAAGTTTTGAAAAAGAACATACAACAGCAGTTAATTTGGCAATGGAAACTTTAATTACTGAGTTAGAAGCATTCATTGATTTGATTAAGAATAATCCAAAAATGACAAGTAAATATTTAGAATTAGAAGATAGTTTAACAATATTAAACTGTTTACAATTGATTCATTTTACTCTAGATTCTCCAGATATTAGTGATCTACGAAGCAAATTTATTAACGGATTATTAAATTGGATTAACAGATCTGATGGTGAACCTAACGCTGCATACATTGAACAAATTTTCAATATGACTAATGATACTGATAAAAACATCTTTGACGTGTCATTATTCTGGAATTTATTGAATCAATTATTATTAAGAGGTTTATTTGAACAAGCTTTAGGTTGTATTGAGAGATCTGGTGTTATTCCATATTTAGAAAATACATGTGAAGTGTCATCGAATGCCATGAAGGATTTAGTTCAATTGATTCAACAATATCCAATGGACTCGGCACAAACATTTAGAGAATGGAAGGCTTTAGCATTAGAATTAGGTCAAACTTATATTGATAGTGAGACCAACGTTTCTGGTGAATTACGTGATTCCATTGAAGATACATTATTATTAATTGGTGGTCACCAAAATAAAATAATTTCCGCATCAAGAACGTGGTATGAATCATTCTGTGCTATGTTCTTATTTTATATTCCATCTCTAGAATTAGCTTCTGAATTCTTACAGTTATCATTGAACGCTAATCCATTAGATATAACGAATCCCTGGGAACAAAGTTGTACTCAACTCATTACTGGTGATATTTATCATATTTTACCTGTGTTGGAATCTTTGGACACATGTACAGCATCTTTTGGTGCTGCTATTGTGGAAGCTAAAGGTTTACTAGAAAGTTATTATGATAATGATACAAATACCCCAATAATAAATAGCCCTGCTAAAGAAGATATTTTTGCTCCAACTAATGGGATGGCTTCATACATGTTAATGAATTTCGCATTTGACTTATGTGCTTCTGATAATAAAGACTTCTGGGCCATAGCCATTGGGTTAATTTCTATAGTACCAAACGTGAAATCAGGTTGTAAAAGAACAACTATCTCTGAGTTGTTATTACATTATCCCTTCAAGACTAATGATGATATCGAATGGATGTTTAGTGTATGTGCTAAATGGAGACTACCAGAAGTATCGAGATCTCTTTACACAATGTTAGGTAGCTCTATGATGAATGAAGGTAGAACCATTGAAGCCATGACTAATTATAGTAAAGCTGGTAAATTTAATTTTGTCAAGGAATATTCGTGGACTTTATTTGAAGCTGCTTTAATGAAAGGTGAACCTTTAGATGATATTATGTTGAATGCAATTGTGAATGATGGATATACGGATAGTGACGGTTTAGTGATATCTGAAGAAATCTTACAAAATGTTGTGACGGATGCCATGAGACAAACTTTAGCTCCATATGCAGTGTTATTCAGATTTTTCCAAGCTAAGGATAATGAAAATTGGGCTGTGACATTAGATTTATTAATGTCCTTAATAGATTTCCAATATTTACCAAATTATTATCTTGTGATTCTAATTGCCAAATTCCTTTATCCAATATTCTTAATTAATGATTCAAAATTAATTAAAGATGAGTATGTTTTGACTGTCATGAAACAAATGAAGGAAAAATGGGACTCCGAAGATTATCTTACCAAGAGCATTTACATCACATTATTAGAAGAGTCAGACGAACAATTATCAAATCTATTACCTAAGACTTTGAAAGACTTGAAAAAACGTGTCAACAAGAAATTAAGTTTCAAACTCTGTCAAGAATTCATGTAGATTGTATTTGATCTATAGAATAATAATGAATAAATAAAAATTATATACAGATAAAAAAGAAAAAAAGTAAATAAAAATCCGTATTGCAACAATATCTTGTTTGTTGTACTCAAGAAACTATCAAATGAAGAGAACAAAGGGATCTGTAGCACTTTATTGTCCATAGTTGACTCAGTTTTGTGACACCCATTTGCAGACAGCCTCTTCCACATTCAATTTTTGATTTTTTGATTTTTGCGCTGTGAAAAAAATATTAATTGGATTTAAATTTTAGATTTAAACATTAGATAAGAGTCATCACTAATTAGAGAGGGTTGATATAGAAGTTATCTAAATATACAAAGTTTGAACGGATTAGAACAGAATATTTGATACCCAATAGATCAAAATAAGTAACACCTCCTTCTGAAGAAGAAAAAAATAAAGAAAATATGCCACGTTTACTAGCTACTCAATCACATGTCGTCCATGGTTATGTGGGTAACAAAGCTGCCACTTTCCCATTACAGTGCCTTGGATGGGATGTAGACTGTTGCAATAGTGTCCAATTTTCAAACCATACTGGTTATGGTATGGACAAAGTATTTGGTAATATCACCAAATCCGATAATCTAAATCAATTATTAGCCGGTCTTTTCCAAAACTTTCCTCATGATTATGAAGCTCTATTATCTGGTTATTTACCAAATGCAGATTCTGTAAGATGTATGGGGACACATTACACAGAATATAAGAAACAAAACCCCAAGGCCTTATGGTTAATGGACCCTGTGATGGGTGATGAAGGTCAACTTTATGTAAGCGAAGATGTTGTTCCAGAATATAGAAGTTTAGCATTATCTGCTGATGGGATAGTGGATATAATAACACCAAACCAGTTTGAATTAGAAATATTATGTGGTCAAAAGATTACTAGCTTCACTCAACTTAAAAATGCATTACAATTTTTACATGAAAGTATACCTATCATTATTGTCACTTCATGTGATTCAAAATTATTTAATGATGAAGGACATATTTATTGTGTGGCCTCTATGAGAGATGAAGAAGCATATGTGTTTCGTATTCCATATATTGACTCATACTTCACTGGTGTGGGTGATTTGTTTTCTGCATTATTATTGGACAGAGTGTACAATTTATTAAATGACGAAACTTCTAATCTAAAATTTGAAGATCAAATTAATGATGTATTGAACGTTATACAAAGAGTACTTAGGGTTACAAAAAGTTTTGCTCCGGATGATGTTAAATCTACTATGGGTTCCATCGAAACTATGAAACAAATGGAATTGAAAATTATTCAATCTAGAGATTTATATGATAGTATACCAAGCAAAGATTGTAAATTTAACTCAGCCATTAAAGATGAAAAATTTATGGTAAAAAGATTTTGAAAAAAAGTATAATGAATAGTAACAAATAGTGGTTGTAATTTATTTATAGATATTCAATATGATTTAATGATATATAAATTATTTGTAATTGGGAAGTTTGAATAGATGAAAGATATTCATGGAGTAGATGTTTTTTTTTTGTAATAATTCAATATATGTAATAATTCAATATATGTAATAAGGTTCAAATAATATATATAGATATTATTGAAAAACGGAATACTTTTTTATAAACAACTACTTATTCGGCCTTATTTGTCCAATCCAACACAGCTTTCTTTAATAATGGTAACCCATCGACTAAATCGTTCTTACTATTTGCATAACCGATTCTCAACGTCCCTGGAACACCTAATGCTTCACCTGGAACACTCAATACTGAATAATTTTCGGCTAAGAAAGCGGCAAATTTATCACCTTCTTTAATAGTCTTTAATCTTAACAAGCAAACAGTTCCAGCTTGTGGTTTAGCCACATAATCAAATATATCTGAATTTTCTTCCACAAACTTATTCAATATTTGTAAATTAGTTATACACAATTCTAAATTTCTTTTAATAATAGGTTTAACATTTTTCAAAGCATATTGTGCTACACTATCGTCCAACATACTCACAGAGATTGTATTATAATCTCTTCTTGAAGCTGCAGTTCTTAAAATCTGTAAATCTTTAGTAACAATCCAACCTAATCTAATACCAGCTAAAGAATAAGCCTTAGACATCGAACCTGTTACAATAGCTCTATCATAAATTTCACAAGCACTTGGTGGTTTGATAGTATTTTCGGGTAAAGAATGAAAGGTTGGTCTATATACTTCATCAGAATGTAAATAAATTCCGTGATTTTGACAAAGTTGGCAAAGTTCCTTTAATAATTCAGCAGAAATGACAGTACCTAATGGATTATTTGGATTGTTTATAATAAGTAATTTTGTGTTCGATTTAATTAAAGATTTCAATGTTTTAATATTAGGCACATATCCATCTTCTTCCTTTAACTTCAAAAAAACAACCTCAGCACCAAACATCTTTGGAACACTATGTAACTGATTATAAGTTGGGTGAACACAAATAACGTGATCTTCAGGTCCCACCATAGAATAATAAGTTAAAAAATTAGCCGCAATAGCACCATTTGTAATCAAGACATTATCTTTAGTAAACTCCGGACCGTAAAGGGACGCAATTTGACTTCTTAACTCATCGGTCCCCTTAATTGCACCATAGGTTAATCTTTTCTTACCGTCTAATTTAAATGGTTCAGAAGAAGAAATGTCTGCAATTTCATCTAGAGATAGAGAATAGCAACATGTTTCTCCTAAATTATATTTGGCATAATTTTCATACTTGTCCATGAATTGTTCGACTTGGAAATCCTCTTGATACGGCATTTTGAAAAAATTTAACTTATTGGATTAAGACTTATACACTTATTAATTGACCAATATTAGTAAAATAAGTTCCAACCATCCTTTTATACACTCTCCTAGGACCCTCAGAACATCTGTTTATATAGCTTTTGAGTTCACCTTTAAAATCACTAGATTTCACTATGAACTTTCAATTGTCAATATTTTTTGATTTTTTTCATTGTCAGCTCATCGGCTGGAAAATGCACTTGTAGAGTAACCACTGCCGAGCAGGTGACGTTTCATTTCTGTTACTGGAAGGTGATGGCGAGGTAATACCATTTTTGTGACCAAAACCACATCTTTTTGAATAAAAAGTTTATAAAAACAACAAACGTGAAATAATAATAATTTTTCATCTTTTCTATAGAGATCCTTCAGATTCCATTGGGTATGGATTTTTATCATGAAGGTCTGTTTAACTAATATAAATGTAAATATGTATAAATATGAAATGTGACAAAAAATAGTAACAGTGATCGAGACAATAATAATATATACATAAATGATTTTAATTTTTTTTTCAATATTCATTCTTGAATTTTGATCTTTTGGATACTAATATCACTTGGTTTATCGTCCATAAAGAAAAATTTGAAGAATTGTTCAGCACCCCAACTACCGAAGAAATCTAATGCTAAACAGGAAGTTAGTTTGAATTTGAAATCATCAGTCATTGGAACGAATTTCATAGCTTCGTTTAATTCTGGTAAGAATTCAGTAGCACTGGCAACAGCTAAAGTGGAAACACCCAATAAACCGTAGTACATACCCTTATTGTTCATAATATTTTCTCTAAATGGTTCACCTTGATAATTAACGGCAAAAGTGGACACTTGTTGGACTAATTGAAGGATAAACATACCAGTGTTTAATAAAGATGGAGCAAATTTCTTTTCTAAATCAATTTGTGGTTCTCTTGGCTCTAATTTGTAAATTTCCTTGGTAATGTAAACCATAATGATAATATGAACAGCAAATTGACTTAAAATGGAACCCATGATATAAACGTTGAAAATACCCTTTTGTGGTCTTTGTTTGGCTAATTTTTGTAATGGTTTACCACGAGAAATACTCAAGAAACAAACAGATAGTAAGATACCAGAGACAGTGGCTTGACCATCACCAAATTTAACACCAGCCATGTAGATAATAGATAATGAATAAGCACTAATCAAACAATTCAAAGCAAGAATCTTATACATTTGAATAGTGTTAATTAAAGCACAACGACCTTGACGAATAATATTAGTGACAGCAGAAACATTAGCTAATTTAGAAGTAAATGGAGCAGCACAAGAAGCATCACCTAATTTCAGGGTTGGAGCATCATCACCAACAGAGGCACCAGTATCACCATTACCACTTAATAACAAGGAAGCAATATCTTTACCAGTTGGTCTCTGTTGTGGAGCATTTGGATCAGCGGCCACCTTTTCAATTGGTTTAGCATTGGCTTCTTCAACAGCCTTTCTTAATTCAGGGGTAATTTCAGTGCCTCTAGCCTCTAAATTCTTTAAGTAATGTGGATTCAATGGACCAGGTGGATATAAATGAGCAATTGCTTCAGGAACCATAGGAGCAGGTTGATTCCATTTTTTCAAAAATTCAATTTGTTTTTCATAAGTTCTTTGCATATTGTCAAATCTGTATTGTTCAGCAGCCTTCTTTAAACTTTTTTCAGTACCATTTAATAAAGCAACACCAACATGGGCTTGTTTTAGAGCACCAACATCATTAGTACCATCACCACACATTAAAGTTTGGTAACCAAGTTCTTTCAAAGTGTTTAAGATAAATTCCTTTTGAGATGGAGAGACACGAGCATAAATCCAGGTATGACTGACAATCTTGTTTAATTGACTGTGACCTTGTAAAGCACTTAAAGCATGACCAGTAATAGCAATATCGTATTGGTTGAAAAGAGACGTGAAATCAAAACTTTCGTCAATAACATCTAATGGAATAGTAATGGTTTCTTCCACATTACGGAATAATAAGTTTTCATCAGATTGACTAGCACTATCAAGAATTAAAGTTTCATTACCAACAATACCAACTTCCTTAGCAACATGAACAGCGGTTAATGGATTATCACCAGTAATCATAATAGAACGATGGGCAGATTCATTCAACATAGTAATGGTTTCAACAGCATCTTCCTTTAATGGACAGTGGAAAATTAAGAACCCATTGAATTCTAAATCGGTTTCAGCATCTTCACGAGGTAAATCATCAATTTGAGAGTGAGTTAGCTTTGGTAAGCTCTTAGAAGCTAAAGCTAAAACTCTAGAACCGGAACGAGTAAAGGACTTGTAAATATTATCATAATTGGCAGGAACAGAAGTTAATCTTTCACGAATAGTTTCAGGAGCACCTTTAACTGCAGCAAATAAATTACCCTTATACGAAGCAATAGAAGATGATCTTTTTAAAGCAGAAGAGAATTGAAATCTACGAGTAATGTGAATCTTACCCATTTTCTCCTTAGTAGCAGTGTCTTTAAAATCAACTTTCCAACCAAGAGCCCTTAAAGTAGCCTTTTCCATTGGGTCACCAACAATTTCACCATCATCTAATTTAACCAAAGCATGAGCAGCACCAATAACTAAAGAAGTAGATTCTGGAGCTTCATCAGCAGAATATAAGTGACGGATATCATCATTTTCTTCAGAGATACCAGCTAAACCTTCAAACACTAAGTCTTCACCGGTTAAAGTACCAGTCTTATCAAAACAACAAACATCAATTCTACCAGCTAATGGAATTCTAAATGGTTCAGTACAGTAAACATAGAATTTAGATAAAGCAGCTAAAGAAGTGTTAACAGCCATGGTTAATTCCATTGGTAATTCCGGTGGGACAACAGAGGTGATAATTAAGATACAATCTAAGATTAACTTAGATTGGATTCTACCCATCTTAGTACCTTCAACCCAAACATATCTGGAAGCGACAATAGCAAAACCTAATAAGAATAAGATAAACATTAAAGCTTCCTTGTTGTCAACAGAGACACGTTCAGCAGAGTAAATCATAACACGGACTAAAGTACCTTGAGAAGTTTCAAACCCAGTCTTAGTAACGACAGCAACAGCACCATTGTCTGGTGGGATTGGCATACCCTTAGATGGGGCTTCTGGAGGAGTCACTTGTAAAGCTTTAGTACCACCATGTAAGACAGAAATCTTATCAACACCATTAATTTGTAAATCATCTTCAGAAGGACGTAATTTGATGGATTCCTTTAATAAAGGAGTAGATTCACCAGAAAGCATAGCTTCGTTAACAATACAGGAGCCATCAATCAAAACTAAATCACAGGCCATAGCACTATCTTCAGCGGTTCTGGTAATAGAAACAACATCCATTGGTAATAATTCATTAGTTTGTAAAGTAACCCACTTGCCATCTCTTAAAACATTAATTGGGTATGGTTTAATACCCATAGTTCTAAATTCTTTCAAAGCGGTAACACGTTGGAAAACGGCAGCAGCTTCCATGGAGAAAATCATTAACAAATTGAATAAAGAGTAGTACCAAGCTTCATCTAAAAGCCATAACGCAACACAGAAAATTTGGAAAACAAATAATGGAGCAACAGCATGTTCTTTGAATAATTCCATAAAACTTGGAATTGGAATATCAAATTTATTTTCACCATATAATCTTCTTAAATGGGTTAAATCACCGGAATGACCTTTACAATTTTGGAAATCACCAACCTTCGGATCTTCATCAATCATAAATTTAGGAGTAGAGAAATCGTTTAGTTCTTCATCTAATAAGAATCTCTTCTTTTGGAATAAGAAGAAAGTTTGTAATTGACCTTCTTCTAATACTCTTTGGATTGGAACAATATCGTCAGCACCATTGTTTGGAGTAGTATTAATCAAAATATGAGTAGCTTGGTATAAATCAGTAACAGTATCGTAATTAAATTTGGAGTTAATCTTGACATTCCATGCTGGCATCAACAAAACTAACATATTAACAGAGATGATGGCACCTAAATAAACAAAAGTCCATTCCGGACCTTTAATATATGTGTCATATTGGGTGAAATAGATATGGGCAAAAGTTGCATAAATCGGGAAAAATGGATAAACATAAGGTCTCGAAGCAAATGCCTTGGGTGTCAACAATTTTGACGCCTTAACCAAAGGACTAGTTACTGTCACGGTAGTTGACATTTCGTTCTGATTAGTTTCTTCTTTTATAATTGAAATAAAAAATTAAACAATCAACAAAATAAATGGCTTTCTCCCTGTTTGACAAGATTGGTTTTGTAGGAATTGAGGTTAAATCAAAAGTTGCCACACGTTAGAAACTTTTATTCCATTATCGATTTAAGCAATCTTTAATTTTACTTGGTCTTTGTATTTTTCAAGAAATTCAAAATGGACTTCGTGTCAAGACAATTTTAGTAAATTTTCAATATACCCGGCTTTTACTGCTGTAATAGGAAGAAATACCCATTAGAAGTGTGTATAAGTAGACACTAATAGTTAGAGGTTAAATTTTAACAACTACTTGAATGTTTGCATATTCAGGCTGTACAGAGTTAAAAAATGTTTCTTTTAAAGTGGCTTTAAAGGTTTCTTACTAGGAAAATAAAAGAAATTGATAAAGAGTTTTCATTATTTATAAAATCCAGGGAAATGATGTTAAAGAAAGGTTCATTTTGTAAATAATTCAAGGTAATGTTATATTTCTATGGATATGAAGTGCTTTAAAGAATTTTTAGTGTATTTTCTTTATATTTAGTCTTGGTTCAAAAAAAATATTAAAGTCTTAACATTCTTTTTATCTACATAAATATGAAAACTATACCATAAATTGAAAAATATAGTCCTAAAATAAACAATTTATGAAAATTGCTTCAGCTCTTACCTTCTTGGTCTATAATGGTTTTAAAACGGGCGGTTTCTTTAATACATAAAACTAAGATATAACCTTTTTTTATTTATTTATAATAATACTAATAATAATACAATTTTTCCTCAATTATGGTGACAATAATTACAAAGATGTTAAAGGTATCAAACACCTAAATTTTCCAGACTTTATCTTCAGTAACCATTAAGTTATTTCTATCAGCCATTTGTTGTAAACCAGCAAGGTATTCACCTTCTAAGAATCTTTCTTCTTCTGGTAATTCTTCATTGATTCTTTCTAATAATGCATCCATTGGATACGATTCATCTTCAAAGATATCAGTTTGCATCAAACGAGCAATAATACCAGATATAAGAGTTAATCTACTAGTAGAAATAGAAGTTGGTTCTACATTACCCAATGAAATTGATGTACTTTCATTCTCTTCATGTGATAACATTGTAGATGGCGTAACTGGATCTAAAGTAACATTTGGTAAATTGGTAGAAGATCTTTCTTGTAATGGTCCCGTTTTTTTTTTTGGAGATGGGGTAGCTTGATCTTTACGTCTTGGCGAAACTCTTAACCCTCTTTCTAATCTTCTTCTTAAATCTTCTTCTTCATTACCAGTTAATGGAATCATATTGTTTTCATCACCATCAGCAGAAGGTGAAGCTACATAATCTGGATCATCATCAAATGCTAATTTCCTACGTGGAGAACCACTTGCACTTGAATGTAATGGGGTAGCAGCCATAGAGGATTGTGATAAGTTTGGTGTTTTCAATGGAGATGTAGAATTACTCTTTGATTGTCTAACTCTTTGTCTCTTCTTTGGAGATTTCTTTGGAGATCTTCTGGTACCAGATTCTTCATTTTCAAATTCTTCATCATATGTAACATCGTTACCAATATCTTCACCTAATAAAGCAAATCTTAATAAATTAGCAGCCATCTTAGCATCATTCTGATTAACAGTTCTGGATAATCTAACTTTAGCATGAGCTGTAGCCAATCTAATTAAAGTTTCTAAAGTTCTTGCAGTAATTGGAGATTTCTTTGTATTTTCATCATTTCTTAATTCAGCATAATTTTTAACAATAACATTAATAGCAGCTTTAGTTAATTGTGGTACCACTCTTTCTTTAGCATATTGAATATATTTTCTTAAGAAAGGGATTGTCACTAATTGTGGAATTTCATTACCATTATAATTACCTTTATTTTTGGCTAATTTAGCACCAGCTTGTAATAATGGATTAAATTTTTCAAAGACACCTTCATCTTCATCATCATTATCATTACGATTATTTTGATTAATTTCATCATTTTCATCATCATCACCTACCGCTAAGGATAAATTTAATCTTTCTCTAATTGGTTCACCTTCAAGATAACCTGGTGGTAAATATCTATGTGTTCTTAACACATGTTCACTAATTGATCTATCTCTAATTTCATTAATATCATCAGTGACCACAAATAATAAATCAAAACGTGATAATAAAGAATCTGGTAAAGCAATATTTTGATGAGGATCTTTAGAGACATCATATTGACCAAAGACAGGATTAGCTGCGGCAATGACAGAACAACGAGCATTTAATGTAGTATGAATACCAGCTTTAGCGATTGTCACAGTTTGTTGTTCCATAACTTCATGAATAGCGACTCTATCAGTATCAGTCATCTTATCGAATTCATCAATACAAACAACACCACGATCAGCAAGAACCATTGCACCAGCTTCTAATCTTCTTTCACCAGTTTCTCTATCAGTGGTAACAGCGGCGGTTAAACCTACACCAGAAGAACCTCTACCTGTAGTGGCAATAGCTAATGATGCAGTATTCAAGACAAATCTTAATAATTGAGATTTAGCAGTAGATGGATCACCCACCATAAGAATATTAATATCACCTCTTAAATGAGAACCATTTTCTAAATTTTTCTCCACACCACCCATAAGCATTAAAAGGATTGCTCTTTTAATATGTTCATGACCATAAATAGATGGAGCTAAAGATTGAGATAAGATATCAAAGATATCTTTCTTCTTTGATAATTTATTAATCTTTCTAATATCAAAATCTGTTAAAGTTTCTTTAGCAGAGACACCAGTGGAACGAGCATGTAATGGATACACGGCAGAACCTAGGATTAAAGTTCTAAAACCTTGTTGTGCTTTAGATTCACTTTGATTTAACCCACCAGCACCAAGTGATTTAAAAACACCTACAATATTGACTCTATCACCAGGTTTAGTCTTATCCACTAAATCATCATCAAGGATAACATCTACAGACCTTGGTAATTGACCAGCTGGTGCCATTTCTGGCATTTCTTGTACTGTAATACGTTGATGATCCATATATGTTGAATACCCATATTCAGTGACTAATTTATTCCCCTCTGGATCTTCAGTGGGATAAATTGCCGGGGTAGGAATTCTTGTAGTTAAAGTAGTAGTGGCATCTGTATAATCTCTATAATGGAATCTACCAGTCTTTTCAGCAAAGTGAACAGATCTAATTAATTTTGGTCTTACTAAAGAAGTTCTGGTCACAATACCTTCTACAGAGACTAATTTATTTAAAAATTGTGAATTTAAAGTTCTTGGTGTTAAAGCATGGGCACCAAATGAACCTTTAAAGGCTAATCTCCAAGGTTTATTTGCTGCAATCTTATCATTATTTGAATTATTATTTCTTGCAATTTGAGCATCTTCCAAAGTAGAAGCCATTTCAGTTAAAGCTCTTTCAGCAGGTGGTATAAAATTTGCGGGTTGTGTTAGGATTCCTGTCCATGCATCTCTATTAAATTCTCTTAAATCATCTAAAGAGATGGTAATCCTTTGTGGTAAAATATTTGAAGAAACGGTTGAATCTTTCCCCATTTTATTTAATTTATCATCATTAATATCTTCATCATCATTAAATATATCTTTATCATTTATAGAAATTGAATTATTATATTGTTGAATCTTAATAATTTGTTCTTTATATGAATTAAAATTATCTAAAAATTCTTGAAATTTTCTAACTCTATCATTAAATACAGCATCTGGTGCAAATGTGTTAGCTGTATCTAATTCATATTGACTTGTATTACCCAAAGTGGTAGAATCAGCAGCCAAAGACATCCTTGTGAGTGTCGTTTTTGGTTGTGTTACCTTCTTGTTGTCTTGACTATTATTAACTTTGATGTACGCCTGTCTCTCTTAAATAAAGATTTTCTATCTGTCTCTCTCTTTCTCTTTTAATATTTTAAGAGTTGCTTGAAAGAAAAAAAAAAGATCAGTTTTGGAGTTTCCTTTTTGGGAAATATAAGTGTTGGTTACCGGATCGGGTATTTTTTTCCAAAGACAAAAAAATGGCAAAAAAAGTAACGACAACTGCAGGACTCGAACCTGCGCGGGCAGAGCCCAAAAGATTTCTAATCTTTCGCCTTAACCACTCGGCCAAGTTGCCATTCGTGAAAAATTATAATTGTGGTGTTTGTGAAAATGCTTGTTTTAAGTCATGCTTGTAGTATTAAAAAGTGTATAGAAGAGACTATTATAATGCATAAAATAAAATTTTGTAAGTTGGAATATCATCTTTAGAATTTAAAGTTATTACAATGTTGCTTTAATGGTTGAAAATGGAAGGAAAATGCTTATAATATTGGAGAAACGAATAAATCACAAACATATAAGCACTTAAGAACCCCACTTTTTAATGAAAAACCCCTTTATTTGTAATAAAGTAGATTAATGAATGATACAATTATGCATAGATATACATACACAGATATATATATATAGATCTAAAGTAAATCTATTTAATTAAGCTTTTCCAATAGAGTCAATAAAGCATATAAGAAAAGAAAGTATAATAAAGTAAAGTTTAGTTAATTAAAGATATTTTTATAAATACTATAAAGTTATTTATAAAAAATATATAATAGAGGTAAAAAGTTTTAATATTCAAAGAAAAAGAAAAACCATTTTAATTTGAATGTAGACATGCAGGGATATGTGGGGGTTTGATTAGGTAGAATAAATATATGACTAGTTTAATAATAATAATAATAACAAAAGATCAATGCAGATAAAAAATAAAGAAAGTTATAATGAAACAAACGTTATTAAATCATTTAATCTAATTACCACCAGCAGATTCCTTGAAAGAAATAGCAGCTTCTTCACCCATGGCGGAGATAATGGTGACCATTAAGTCCTTACCGTCGTCAAAAGCAGCTTGTAATTGTTCACCTAATTCACCTTCTGGAGCCTTAACATCATCCTTGGTGTCACCGTCCATGTTCATTAAGGATAAGTAACCATCATCGATATCTAATAAAGTGAATTCGTTTCTCTTAACGACTGGGACTTCCATGTTATGGGTGGATGGAGATAAATCTTCTAATTTCTTACCAGTGAAAATATCAATAGCAACTAAATGGACTTTAGCGTGACCATGCTTACCGGTCTTGGAGGTAGACATATCAACAATCTTACATGGTCTAGATTTAATGACAACAAAACCATTCTTTCTTAAAGCAGAACATTGTAATGGGTAAGTAGCGGAGGAACCAGCATCGGCAACTTCAAAGGTATGTTCTTCGTCAGACATTATTATAATATATTAGTGTGTGTGTGTGTGTGGAGTTGTTGATTAAAAGTTAATAAGGAGATGGGGAAAATCTAGTTATTAGTTGATGGATTCTTTGAAATTGAGAGTAAGTTATAAAGAGAAAGAGCGAAGAGATTGATTGAATTAAATTGAGAAATGTCTCTTCCTTTATACAATTTTTTCATCAACAACTCTTGCTTGTCTCATCGTCGTCGTCCAACAGCAACCCCTGCAAATATTTAATTTCAATAATAATAACAGCAAAGTGATGAGTAGTGAAATTTTTTTATCTTTTTTACTAGGGGCAGTCTCCTAGAGAACAATAGAATTTCATAATTTTAACGATAAAATGTGCAACTTTCAGGGGAGTTGTATCGGTAATTTGCCAAAATTTCTTAATTTTAAGAAAATTCCCGATAAAAATGGGTTGTTTTTTCTTTTTGTTCACTGTAATTTTTCGGTGATTTCTTCTCTGCTATTATTACTTGATTTGGTATATTATCGGGTATCACTTGCCACGCCATACTATTTTGTAAGAGAGAGAAAAATGGTACAAGAATACATTTTGCGGAGAGCGATAAAGTGAGATCAAGTATTGATTACGCCGCGATTGGCCAGAATTCTTTGTTTTGCCTTGGTGGTGAGGCCCAATCTGGAAGTTTTATCGGCTGGAACGTGATGTCAGCGAGCGAGCGGGAATTTCACATTTGTAGCCCGGGGTGTAGTGGACAGGGTTGTATTTAATTGAAGCAGCTAAACCTGGGTAAAAGTAGGCATTAAGCTGGGGAACCCTAGGCACAGCGTTACCCTCCTTTAGCGCCAAAGTTCTAATTTCAATGTAACGTTTTCACTTTTATTTTTTTTTTGTGTTCAATTAGAACAACTTTGCACTTTTACCACTCGATGATTTAAACATTGGCTATTTGAATTATATAGCGTTTATAACATAATCAAATCAAACACATAAGACAAAGGACAAAAAATATGGTCAGTATAACTTTTAAAGATTTTAAAAAGGAGAAGACTAATTTAGACGATTTAACAAATGAAACCACTATATTAGAAATTAAAAATAAATTAGCTTTAATTAAAAATTGTGACTTTACACAAATTAAATTAATCTTCTCCGGTAAAGTGTTACAAGATAGTAAGACATTATTAGATTCAGGTTTAAAAGATGGTGATAATGTTATTATGATGATTTCTAAGAAAAAAATAAATGCCTCTAAAGATCAAAATATTAAAATTACTGAACCAAGTTCTGAAACTGTAAATACACAAAATAATGATACAATTCCTTCTAATATATCTCCAATTCCAACCAATACAGGTGAATCCACTATCAATCCTTCAACAAATACAGAAACAAATACAGAAACAAATACAGAAACAAATACAGAAACAACTACAACAAATGATACTGGATTTGTCACTGGTTCAGAAAGAAATGAAACTGTGGATAGAATTATGGAAATGGGATATCAAAGAGAAGAGGTGGAATTAGCTTTAAGAGCTGCTTTTAATAATCCAGATAGAGCCGTTGAATATCTTTTAATGGGGATTCCAGAACATTTACAACAACGTTTAAATGCACAATCTAATGAGCAAACTCAAGATCAATCTCAAGATCAAACAAATAATAATAATAATAACAGTAATAATAATAATAATAATAATAATAATGAATTACCACCTGATGAAGATGATTTATTCGCACAAGCTACGGGTTCAAATACTCCAGCTGATAATACTAATACTCAAGGTAGTATACCATCAACTGGTGCTAACCCTACTGCTCCAGGTTCTATTGGATTAACTGTTGAAGATTTATTAGCATTAAGACAAGTCATATCGGGTAATCCAGAAGCTTTAGCTCCATTATTAGAAAATCTAAGTAATAGATATCCACAATTACGTCAACAAATCATGGGTAATCCAGAAGCATTTATTTCAATGCTTTTAGAAGCTGTAGGAGATAATTTAAATGATATGGATGATTTTACAGCTCCAGAAATGATGGAACATATTGAAGGTGATACCACTACTACTACCACAGGTGAAACTACAGAAGGTACAGAACAACAACAACAACAACTTCCACAATTAGATATTACTCCAGAAGATGAAATTGCTATCAATAGATTATGTGAATTAGGTTTTGAAAGATCTTTAGTCATTCAAGTTTATTTTGCTTGTGATAAAAATGAAGAAATTGCAGCTAACATGTTATTTAGTGAATATGCTGATAATTAATCTTATTAAAATAAATCATATATATATTTATATCATAAAACAATCATTAATATAACCATGTATAATTAATTTAATTAATCTTCTACTATTTTATCTTTGATTTTTTCAATTATAAATTAGTAAATGTAGTATAATTTGGATAATCTGATTTGTTTGCTACAGGATAATTACCTGGTCTTAATGCAAGGCCAACATCAATATTACATTTCCTGGCTGCATCCAATTCTAATGGATTATCACTTAAAAATAAGATATCTTCACCCTGGATATTAATATCTTTCAAGATATTTTTATATGATTGTGATTCAATCTTGGGGCCCGATGTAGTTATATCAAAATAACCTTTTATAAAGGGAATTAAATTAATAGGTTTCCTTTCTAGATCATCTATATCACAAGCATATTGAAATAATAATTTTTGTGCCTTTACTGACCCACTAGAATAAATATAAACATTATTATCTGGGTTTGAAATTAAATTAATGGCATCTTTATAAATTGGTGCTTTAATAGATCCATCCATATAACCATTTTGCCATACAAAACCTTGTAATGATTTTAATTTTGAATCTTTGATATCACGAGCGACAAGATCTAAAATGTGATTCTTCAATTGTTCGCTTTCTTTAATCTCAAATGATTTTAAAATCCCATCAATCTTTTCATCATTGGAACCTCTTTGTGAAATTAATTTTGGTACTTGTGATACAAAATATGGGAAAAGAATATCTTTCACAAATGAAATTGGGCACACTGTTCCTTCGATATCTAATAATAATGTCTTACCCATCTTGCTATTTGATTGTTTCCTTTATCCTTCGTTGAAATCCACCATTAACATAGCATCTCTCTATTCAACTTTCACATAACAAACATCTCTTTTCAAGATTGAAACGAAAAAGTTTTTGGTTTTGCAGAAAGAATGGAACCATGCTACAGCCGCACCCGTTCGAACCCTGGCCTGCGCAACGGCCCTCTCTAGCAGTGTCGGAGGTTTCGGCCGACCCTTCCCACAAAAAGATTTGAAAATAAACCCCTTTGCCAAACACAAAGCATAAACTGACCAGTAAGAATCGATTTCTTCACAGTGTGATATTGTTTTATTCTCCACATTTCGTCGGACATTGCTTTCCTATAGGAAATTACAAAGGAACAGATAAACAATAGACGTCAAGAGATAATAGATTGTGATTATCAAGGAGAGGGCTACTAATTTCTCTAAAGTTTTCCGTTGAGGCAAGTCATATAAATAGGTTGCTTTATTGGTTATACTCCTTTTTATATGTTCACTTCTATTTCAATATGTGTTGTTTGTTTACTTTATTTCTTGACCCCATTAAAAATTCGTAAGAAACTTATATATCACTAAGTAATATTAATTACAACTAACATTCACACATACATATAATGGCTAAGAAGGACAAAGATGCTGGTAATGGTGCTCCATCTGAAAAGAAAGGTGCTACTTTATTTAAAACAAGATGTTTACAATGTCATACTATAGAAGAAGGTGGTCCACATAAAGTTGGTCCAAATTTACATGGTGTTTTCACTAGACATTCAGGTAAAGCTCCTGGCTATTCTTATACTGATGCAAATATTAAGAAAGATGTTGCTTGGGATCAAGATAATATGTCTGAATATTTAACCAATCCCAAGAAATATATTCCAGGTACTAAGATGGCCTTTGCTGGGTTGAAAAAGGAAAAGGATAGAAAGGATTTGATTGCTTATATGAAGAAAGCTTCCTCTGAATAAGTGTCTTATTTTTTTTTAATTATTAATCTCACCACATAGAAAATAAAAAACACATACATATCATTATATTCTCTCAAATCCCCTCATATTTTATTTATTTATTTATTTATTTATTACGCTGATTTTTTCAATTGTAAATATTTTATTATCTAATAGTTATCATGACAAGTATATATTCACTTTCAAAATACAAAAGAATTATATTATTAATGTTGTTATCATTACTAATGTTATTATTATTATTGGTTTTATTTATGACGAATGGAATGTTATTCATTTTGTATATAAATTATGCTAAAGGTATTTGAGATCACTTGAAATCTTTTCAAACAAAAAAGTTTAATAATAATGTCACTATTATCATAAACTTGGAATTGGTTTTAATGTTAGAACCAAAATTACCTGAAGCTGTCTTGACATTGGCATTGGCATTAACAGCTTCAGTATGTGGTCTAGCTGAAGTCACATATGTAACTTCAATCTTTGTTGAAACTGGAGTAGTTGGAGCATATGTAGTAGTTGGAGCGGTTTGTTTAGAACCAGAAGAGGAAGATGTAGATGTAGTCTTTTTATCTTTATCGTTCTTACCCTCCTTAGTAGTACTCTTCTTAGAATCCGAAGAAGTCTTGGAAGATGAAGAAGAAGTCTTTTTGGAAGAAGATGAAGAGGAACTCTTAGTAACACCAGAATCTGGATCCTCGCCAGAAGCTAAAAGAGATCCCAAATCAATTCTCTTATCTGTGACAGCAACGTCTTTAGCTAAAAATTCGTTTTCATTAGTATAAATATAGGATTCAGTACCATTTTGTTTTATACCACTTGGAACAGAATTACATGTAATATTAACCTCTTTGACCACAGCATAATAATAACCTGGATCCTTAATATCGGCAGCATCCCAATTAATTTCACCACCAGCCCAAGCAACAGTACCTGGAGCATTAGTAGCGTTACCACCTGGCCAAATAGAGATATCTACTTTAGATGGAGTTTGTGGGAATTCATATCTACCAGAAGTTGCATTATAAGTTTGATTTCTTAATAATGTTCTACCCACAACACCATCAACAGACCAAGTAATATAATCCTCTTGCCAGTCAATTTCATAAGTATGGAAGTCGTTATAAGTATCCGCAGTAGAAATATTTGCACTATTATTCCAATTCAAAACACCATTCCAATAAAAATTGGTTTGTGTAGTATCTAAATCAGCACCAACCCATTCAAAATCAATTTCATCTTGAACACCAGAATAGAGAATAAATGAGGTGACAACACCAGCTAAATGAGATGTCTTCATGACAGCACTAACTTTACCATACCAAATTGAATGAGTAGAGGCTAAAACGGTACCACCTGAATTCTTTGGCATAGCTAAGATTAATGAATCATCATCTTCATAATCCATAATATAACCAATATAAGTCCAATCAGCTTCACTGGCATTACCCAAGAATGTATTACCGTCAACAATTTTATCACTGTATTTACTGAAACGTGTGTTAATATCTTTACACATTGGATCTGGCATACAGGAATTTAATGAGAAGGAATATCTTGGATCACAATTACCTAAACAATAATTACCTGTACCACATTGACCGGATTGGGAACAACATGGGTATTTATCTGGACATGAAACTGTAGAATTACAATAATGGATTTCATCTGCCAATATTGGACGTAATAAAGCTAGAAGTAAACTAGTCGTAAATAGTAGACTTTTCATCTTAATTTATTTTTGTTAGTTTTGTTTCAACTAATTTTGGGTTCAATTGAAGAAAGAAACTTGGGAATTAAGAAGAACATTGTAAATCTGAAGCGTCTCAACTTGGTGTTTATTTATATTTGTACATTTATATTTACTGTCATGTCAAAAATAATAATAGTTTTTCAAACCTCGAAGATCTCGCGATGGCTTGGTTTTCCTCCTCTTTTCTCAAATTGAACTTCCCTTTCGGGGAAAGATATTAGAGTAAAATTTCGTGCTGGGAGCGCGCTATTGTTTTAATTTTCGCAGCGCCATTTATTTTTACCCTTTTAGGAAAAATGAAGTGGCCGCAATTGTTTCCCCAAGGTTATACAGATTTGCAGTGACACCATTTTGGGGAAAACAGCACAACGGGTATAGTTAATTTTATTTATAGTTATTTGTAAATGTATATTGTTCTTTTTATTTATGTTAAGAATGTATATATTTTGTAGATCGATGAGGTTAACAGAAGAAGGTGAGAAGAATATGGACAAAATGTGATTAGAACAACAGATCTAGGAACTCTTGGCATTATTTATAAGTTCTTTACAACAATGTTCCTCTTCTTCTTCAGAATCTTCACTTGATGATCCATCATTGCTATCCAATGGTCTTTCATGAATTAAAGAATGCAATCTTTTCTCTTCGATGTATTCTTCTTCACTACTTTCAGAACTATGTACTTCAGTAGCCATTTTTTCTCTGTTTTTACGTGATAAGATGTGAGTGAAAGATTTTTGTCTTTCTCTAATATTCCAATTCATGGTTCTATTAATACCGTCAATGAATTCAGTCGGAGATGATTCCACAGTGGGAAAAATATAAGGACTAGCACAAATGGTAATATAATCACCTTTAGTTAATTCCACTCTATTCTTACCATCAAAGGCTACCCAGGCGGTGCTTCTTGATTTTAATGGGACTTTAACTTTTAATTTCATTGAATCTGGAAGCACAATCGGTCTGAAACTTAATGTATGTGGACAGATCGGAGTCACTGCGATACAATTCACTGATGGATACACTAAAGACCCACCAGCACTTAATGAATATGCAGTGGACCCAGTTGGTGTGGCAATAATTAACCCATCCGCTTGTGCCACAGTCATTAATGAACCATCACCATATAATTCTAACATTGAGATAAATGGACTTGGACCTCTATCAATGGTAACTTCATTTAACACATGTTGTTCAGTGATACATTCCACATAACATATTTTCTTACCAGTGACTAGATCCTTTTTAGTAGAATGTCTACGATAAACTTTACATTCCAATCTCATTCTTAAGTTTGTCTTCACTTTTTGATTCAAAATTAATGGTAATCTTTGTTTAAATTGTTCAAAATCAAAATTAGTTAAAAAACCCAATGAACCTAAGGAGAAGGATAAGATTGGTGGGACATGTTTTTGAAACATTGTGGATGCAAATAATACTGTACCATCTCCACCAAGAGTGATACAAAGATCGAAGAAAAGATCATGTTCATCAATAAATTTTTGATCCCAATAACCAATCTTAGCTAACGTACATTCAGAATCTGTACAAATTTCTTTACCAGCAAATTGTTGTGAATTTTCAAAAGTGTCTTGGACATAGATGGTCATTTGTGGATAATTAGTTAATAACCACTCGACTAATTCTCTTAGTAAAATAATTAAAGACACTTCGTTTTTCTTGACAATGATGATAACTTTTTCGACTTCTAAATTAATCTTAGTGTTAGAGATATCTTTATTTAACATTCTAACGTCATATGCAGTGTTAGTAAATTCAACATGACTCTTACTTGTTTTTAAAGAATGATCATTACTTGCTGAGGATAATTTTCGTAAAGTTTCTTTAGCTGAATTTAAGTCTGCAATATTCTTAGCATATCTTATACAATTTTCATCATCTGTTTCCTCGATAGCAACATCATTACCATTAGTATGATACTTAGATAATAATGGGACTGATTGACTTTTATTTTTACCATTTTCTAGTTTTAATCTTTCAAATCTGTCTACAATTTCATTTTTTCTATTGTTATTTGTATTGTAATGTGTTATAGGAGACGCACTTCTATATGAATTTGGTGAAGATTCACTAATCACAGTAGATGGTATATCACTATTATAATTACTATTCATTAGACTTGAATTAGCAGAACTCTTTGACACACCTGTCATTTCAGATGGACTTAACATTGTCTGTATATCCTTGTTTTGTAGTGTAGTTTTTCGATATGGGATGATTAAAAATTTCAAAGTTGAATTTTTTTCTTTGTCTTTTATTCTTTATTTTATAATAAAATATTAAGAAACAGTTATAATACTATAAATTCCAAAAGAACAGTTCTATATTTATAACGAGTGAGTTATGTATATCTAGATCAAAAAAATGATAAAATTATCGGAGTCTGTATAGTACACACTATGTGAAAACTCGGATTTATATCGTAGTACGTATTATTACAATAACCTTTGATCTCGAAAAGGAAAAAAGGAACAATTGATAGAAACAAAGGATGGTCTACCCTGTATCAAATTTTTTGTATAATAATAATAGTTATAGCAGTTATAAAAATGAGAGAAAGTGGAACGCGTGGGACTCCAGCGGTGATAAATTGTTGTTATTTGTTAACTTACAATGTTTTGATGGATTTATAGGAGAAATCAAGCAGATCGGACACGAAATAACTTTCTTAAAAGGGTCCACACTCTTTATATAATCACTTTAACCTTGCAATATTACAGTATTAGAATATGTATTGCAACAATAGTTCACCCATAGTAAAGCAAAAATTTCTTTGTAATAACACCCTTTTAACAATGTGGAAAAGCCCATTTTCTTAAAAAATCACAGTTTTTGTGCCCAAAAATTCGGTTTTCTTTGTCATCGTAGAGTGCTATTTTTTTTTTTTTCATTGAAATATCCGACAGAAATTTTGAAAATTACACGAGGAATTCTTCCTGCTCGGCCGAGCAGGCTGCATTCGGAAGTGACAAGGATCTATGGACTTTACTCTTATATTGTTCTTAGTATACATTGTTAATTTATAGATTTATATCAGTATATATAGACTTTATTTATTGTATTATATTGTATTGTGTTGTACAAACTAGTTCAAAGAGGTTAACTTACATTTCCAGTTGTCACTGTCTAACAATGGTAAAGAGGCACCTAAACACCAACCTAATTCATTATCAGCAATCTTTTGAGCAGTCTTTAATTCTCTATGTAATGGAATATCATACCCAGTATGTAATAATGAGACTTGGAATGTTAAATCTTGACAGAAATGTGGATCATTTTCTAATTTTTCTAATGAACCATCAATAGATTGAAAAATGTTTTTCCAAGTAGATTCACCATTACAAACCATCTTAGTCAAATCATATAATTCTTCTAAAGTGAAAGATAATGGCATACCTAATGGATGAGTTCTATCATAGAAATATGAGAAAATGTAAAGATCATTACTTTCTTTGAAAGTATGAACTAAAGATGGTTGATGAACACCATTAAATGAACATGGTGGTAATGTACATTTTGCGACTTTGTTTAAAATAGTATCAGCTAAATATCTACATTGAGCACCAGCAGCCATAGATGGACCTTCAAAGGCAACAGAATATGATGAACCATCATTTAATTTAATGGTTTCTGGTTTAGTAGTAACATTTGGTGGTAAACATGGAGATACGATAGTATGGTCATGAGAGACATCACCTTGTTTGATTAATCCATTCTTTAGAGCAGTTTCCACTAATAATGTGTTGATCTTGTTTCTACCTTGCATTAACCCATAACCTAAATGAGAAAATTGATAAAGTACATATTCATATCCACCAAAATTTAATTCATATTTATGTTCACCTTCCACCATCTTTTCATTTGGAGCAAAACTTGGTTCAAAAACTATTTGAGTAGAACCACCCCCAAGATCAAAGACTGCACTAGTTGGTAATTTTTCACCACTACCAATATTACCTAATAAATAGTTAGTGGTAATCCAAGCGTAAACACCTTCTTGGTCACCACTCATAATAGAAATACCTTCACCATCCACAACAGCAAATGGATAATCTTTTTCTAAATGATTTCTAACAGCTTGTAAAATCTTACTACTCTTAGCTTCACCTAATAATCTTAACCCAGCAGTGGCTTTAACGGCAACAGGAGTACAACCTCTCTTATCCTTTGGAACAACATCCATAGCAATCTTTAATAATGGATCTAAAGAAGCAGCAGCACCAGTGGCATCAGTGTCAAAGGAAGATAAACCTGGTTTCAACATTTCAAAAGTTTCATTGATTAAAGTTGGTGGTTGAGTACAAACATCAAATTCATAAACATGCACACGAGAACCGGTAGAACCAGCATCGATCATAACAACATATTGGTGTTCTTTACTACAAGAAGCACCACCAGTGGTACCAGAAGCAGAATTTTCAATTTGTTGTTTAACAGCAGCAGCTAAATCTGGATTCTTAGAATCACTTTTAGTATTTTCAATGTAACCTGGAGTGTCTTGGATAGGTAATATAGAGACTTGAGCATTTTCCATCTCAGGTGGATTAGTTGGACGGTTGATAGTGGAAGAAACAGTTCTAGCAATATCAAGATTGGATGGACCAATAGTGGATGCCCTGATCAATAGGAACAACATAATGGCACCGATAGCACCTATGACAAAACGATAATTTCTGAATAGAGAAGACATATTCATCGGTTTCTTAAACAGAAAATGTGTTGGTTTCACACGTCTTGTAACAAAATAAAATTAATATAGTCTTATCTGTAAGATGATCACCTTAGTTATTTATTTCAATATTCAAATTTTCAAAATTCGACACGAGATGCTTGAAAAAAAAACACGTCAAAAGGTATGTAGACAATAGGTTTTATTGAAATAAGGACTTGTAGAAGGGGAAAATAAGACATTATCCAATAGTATATCTTAAGATTTTAATGAGTTAGAATAAGATATCCAAAATAATTTATTCATAACTTGTTATCTGTTAATCTGGCAATGTAAAATGTCGAACTGTAGGAGCTTTTGAAATAATTTACGCGTTTGGCAAAATTCTGTACTAAAAATATTCTCAGATTAAATATACTATTACATTTTAAAATATAGACGAAGTACTACGAGAACCAAAATATAGTGCAAAGACAATTGGATTGGAAAAAGGATTACCCACCTCCATTAATCATTCTAGGCCACCCATTCCAAATTATTTTTCATCTGAATCCCATGATATCTCATTTTACCAGACTGAAGTAGATGAGGGTAGATTAAATAGTTATATAAAAGAAGATGCTGTTTCTTTTTTTGGGATTACTGATCAAGGTAGATCTGTAGTTTGTAATGTTATCAACTTCGAACTTTATTTCTACATTATAAAGCCAGATCAAATAAGCTTAACTGGTCCTAGAAGGGAAGAAAAACTTTGAAACGCTTGAACTATTTATTTGATAATCAGATAGATTCAATCGAGACAGTAGAGAATTGTGTTTTCTAAGACAACATGATGGGTTCTCTGAGACAACATGATGGGTTCTCTGTGGAAGATAATCTTTAGAGACTCTTCCGTGATAGAATCCCTAAGACAAGCTTTTGAAATGGGTAAGATCGGCATCCCAACATGGCATGGTGACAAAGTTAAAACTTATTTTAAGGTATCTTACAAGTTCAGGTTAATGAGTGATCAAGCTATTAGTGGAATGTCATGGTTAACATTACCAAAGGGTAAATACGAAATAGTACCTAATAACGAACGTGTTTCAACAGCTCAATTTGAAGTATCCATAGATTATCGTGATTTGATAATACTTCCAATTGGTGATCAAATATTTCCAGCTGCTCCATTGCGAATTTTATAATTTGATATTGAGTGCGCTGGAAGAGGTGAAATATTCCCTCAGCCAGAATTTGATCCTGTAATTCAAATTTCAAATGTGGTGAGTATCTTTGGTAATAATCAACCGTTTAGCCAAAATGTGTTCACATTGGGCTCATGTGATCCTAGAACTGGCTGTCAAATATATACATATAACACTGAAGAAGAGATGTTACTAAGTTGGAAACATTTTGTTACTAATCCCATAAAATTTGATCTACCATATCTAGTAGGTCGTGCTTAATCATTAGGTCTGACCAATTTTCCATATTTAGGCAGATTAAAATATGTTAAACAAGAAACAAAACAAAGTAAACTTTTTATTTGAGTTCCAATGAAATCAGAAAATCCTTATATACCAATCTAAATGGTCGATTACATTTTGAAGTTTATGAATATATGCTACGTGAATACCAACTGAGATCTTACACGTTAGATAATGTATGAAGGTACTTTCTTGGTGACCAAAAGGGAAGTGTTCATTACTCGATGATAACGGGATTATTTAAAGGCACCAGTAGGACCAGAAAAGTTTAGCAGCTTATTGTTTGAAGAATGCATATTTAACATTTCAACTCTTCAATAGATTGGGGTGCTTGAGAAAATACACGGAAAAAGCTTATGATACGGGTTTACCACTTTCATACGAGTTAACACAACCACCCCTTGTTGGGTAAATATCACAGATGTATCGCCGTTTTAATACCAAACAGTAATTAAATATATAAATTAGTACCATTACAAGTCTTACTGATTTAAATAGGATAAACAACATTGCAATACATTACCAAAGAAAAATATAGCAACAAGATATAATGTGTTTAAATCAAAATGACAATTTTTCAAGTATTGAAAGAGTAGATTACAAATATACATCAATATATAATTAATTACAAAAACTTGGAATTATACACAATATCTATATATATACATTATTTTTACGATAAAAATCATCATTATGAATGACTGTCATGATTACGAAGCTTGAAAATATCATTTACAGTACTTCTAGATAATAGTCTTGACATTTTACGTCCAGAACCAGTGGATGAAGAACTTGGTTGGTTAGTGGCTTCTTCCTTTTCTGTACTAGTATCATCACGTTCAGAAGCCACATTAATAGAACTTTCTTGAGATGAAGTACTAGCTGCTTTGCTTTTTAAAGACAATCTATTGGTCCATGTAGACATACCACTACCATCACTCTTGTTTCTTTTATGAGTAGGTAAAGTGTGTTCAGTAGATGATGTTTTCTTTTTATCATTTTGAGCAGTTAAGTGTTCATTGGAATTAGTATGCTTTGTTGGAGAACTACTATGCCATAAGAAATTAAATGATGGTGATTGGAAAAGTCCAACAGATGGAGATTTAGAACGTTCATGAAGATCGGCTTCTTCTTCCATGATAACAGTGGGTTGAATATGATCTTGTTGGCTTGAACCATATATCATATTCTGGTGATATCCATCAGACATATTCATTGCTTCATTTGGAAATGGGATAGCCTGTGGTGTGGAAGATAAAATATTAGAGTTATGAGGTGTTAACGATTGTGAGAATGCATTAGCAGAATTATTATTACCGAAAACTGATGTCAAATTGTTAGATGTAGTTTGTTGTCCCATAGGGTTAGGTGGTTGTCTATAAAATCCAGCAGAATCGTTATGTCTCAAAGATAAACTATCATTACCAAATGGTGACATGGTTTGATCGTTTAAAGTGGCGGCAAGTAAACTTTGGGCAGGTTGGCCAGGAGGTACAATGAATGGAGATTTTGACAATGGAGTACCAAATTCTCGAGTACGAGATGTCATCGGCGTTTGCATACTATAATCGGGGTTAAAAGTAGGGTATGGTTTTCCATCTTCAGTAGTCTTAATTTTGATAGAGTCTACAGTTGCAGTATTGGCTTCATTTCCTCTTTGAGAAGTCCAATAATTATCAAGTTGGTCTGTAGTAAACCCTTTGGAATAATTACTGATTTCTTCAGGATAATCAGGTTCATCATAAATCATATCTTGTAACCCAGTAATTAAATGATTGGCATTATCGTAGTCGAAAGGTTGATCCAAATCATCCTCATCATTATTTCTATGTTTGTTTTCATGAACAGGTTGCTCTTGTGGTTCAACGTTTGAATTACTGGTAGTAGGCATTGCCCAAGATGCATAATTTGGTTGAGGACTCAATCGACTATGAGCACTAGCGTTAACGTTAGCCATTGCAGTAGTAGTGGTTGTTGACATATTAACAGGGAAAGAAGACAAGGTTTGGTTAACATCATCATTTGCCATATTTTGATGTGACAATTGTGATTGAAGTAATGATCCTTGTTGGGGAATACCTGGATCGACGTAGCTTGATTGTTGCTGCTGTTGCTGTTGTAACAAAGGCTGAGAAGATTGCAATTGTGAAGTAGAGTTATTACTTTGATTTGAATTTGAATTCAAATTAGTCAGATTAACAAAGGATTTTGAATTAGAACCACTAAATGTAGACATTTCAGGTGGAATGAAATGCATTTGCTGTTGATTTTGATTATCAGTTATTTCAAAATTATACGGTTGAGCCAATAATTTAGCTCTTAATTGTCTATTTTGTTTATCCATCTTATCAAGTTTAATTTCTAAATTTTTTATTGTCTTACCTAATGTTTGTTTTTTCTTAGACCAATATTCATGATTTTGTGCATCAATGGTTAATTGTTCTTTAATTAGTTTCACCAATTGATTGTCATCATTTAATGTACGTAAATATTCTTCACCTTGTGGAGATAACAACCCATTATCTTTGGATATGAAACTGTTAGCCTTTCTGATAATACTAGCCAACCTACCAGCTTCATCTGTTGGTGCATTTCCTTTGGTCGAGTTATTACTACCATTATTATTATTAAGATTATTGATATTATTAGCTAGTGTAGATAAGTTAGTTGAAGATGAAGATTTTTTCATGAAGCTTAATTCTTTATTTTCCTTCTCTAATTTACCCGTTTCATTTTGAACTAAAGATATTTTATCTTCTAATTCTTTAATAGATTCATTCAATTTAGCATTCATCTTAGAATATTTTTCATCCAAGATGTCACGATTTAAATCATTCTTTTCAATTTCACTCCATTTAGTAATATCAGATTTCATCTTAATTAATTTATCATTAGTCTTTACAATTTTTTGATTTAATTTCTCAGTCTTCATATCACTCAATAATTTATTATTTTCTAATGATTTAATATTAGATTTTAATGATTTTCTAAAATCTAATTCATGAGACCAGTGTGTTTTCAAATTATCCAATTCAAGATTTAATTCTTCTTTCGATTCTTTAAAATCTTGTAAATAAGAAGTTTGTTGTGTTAATACATCATGTAAATCTTCTTGAGCACAGATTAAAATCTTTTTCAAATCATCGATGGTATAAGTTTCTAAATCTTTAATATTGGTTAAATTTGCATAAGACGGTGTGGCATCATCTTGTGAAGTTGTAATTGTATTATTATTATTACTTGTGGTAGTAGTAGTTGTTGTTGTATCATTGTTAGTTGATACAATAGAATTAGCATTTGGTGAAGAGACCGTATTTCTTCTCCATTTCCTATTCTTAATAATATCTTTATTATCACTCTTTTGTTCAGTCTTAGTCATGACAAAGATAGAGGGCAATTTACTTATAAACCCCATATTATTAACAGTGATAAAATCTAATTGATATTGAGTAGCAGGTTTTAAATTTGTTATTGAACAACATGTATATAATGAATGTGGACAATTTGGGAAAACACCCATTTGTAAATTATTTACATAAAGGATATATTGTGTAATTGAATCCTTTTTAAATTCTAATTCTGGTTCTTGAACAGGTTCATTTTCCCAATGTATCGTGATGGATGTATTTGAAATCTTATCAATAGATACTTTTGTAGATGGTGGTGTCTTAATATTTAATGCATGAACCATATTTTCTACCGGGATCGATAGAAATTTGAATAATCTTGACGCCAGCCATATTAAGGCCACTAGGACTCCCAATGCAAGCAACATCTGGTTCAAGTTTCGTATCTTCTTGGGATGAGCCTAGACTATTTCTTTTGTTAAAAGTTTCTTGTTTATTTGATATAATTTTTATTTTTGATGTTGAAATCTTATCTTTGTTTGAATTTCAAATCTTTAACTTCAAAATAATGACGAAATTTATACGCGTGTTAAATGATGGTGAGAATATAACAAACCAATACTCAACAGTTGAGTGATACGATATAAGAGATTGAATATTTAGATACTTATATATATATATATAGATATAGATAAAATTACAACTATTTTAAAACGAAATTGGCACCTCTTAATTTTAAATATTCTTGATCTGTACCTGGTACCATTGGTTTCACAATTATTTGATAAATTTCCGAATTATGATATCTAATATTATTTGTTGGAGATGTATATGGCCCATTCAACCCAGTAATATCACAATATTTTTTAGGTGGTTTCATTGATGGTGGTGCATTAATATTAAAATATGTTACTTTTGGAGTTAATTTCTTATATTCCGTAGTTATAGTTGTAGTGGTTGTTGTTGATGGAGAAGAAGATGTAGTGGATGATGGTGTAGTGGCAGTGGATTGTTGTTGTTCATTTTCTTCTGGAGGTTGTAATATAAGATTTATTCTTTTCAATTCATCAGCAATTAATTGTCTTGAAGCTTTATTTCTTCTATTAACTTTTTTCTTAAGTTGACCCTTTTTAGATTTAAAAGGTGATGGTACATCTATTATATTTGGAGTAGCAATGGTTCGTAGATACTCTAATCTTGCATCAGCAGACATTGTGTGTTGTATTGTTGTGTTATTATTGAGTGTATTAGATGTATATGGGTTAAATTCATTTACTTTTTTTCAGTCAATTAAATTTTGAGGAATTAAAAAAAAAAGGTTGAAAGAAAGAAAGTGTCAGTAAAAGCGAAAAAAAATAGTTAAGAAGAAAATAACAAATTGATTGTTACATTTTACATTACAAATTTACTGTCTGTTTCTTAGACACATATTAAAAAAAAAAATTTTCAAATCAAGAGATGTAAAAGTTGATTGATGTGGTTCCGTGGAATAAATAAATGCATTTCAAGATCTGACCGGATTCAAATACAGTTAGTCTTACTATATTGCTTCTAATAATAATAGCAACGATATCAGTAGAAAAAAGGAATATGAACCGGTGTCTTTATTTACCACTAAATAAGATCACCTTATCTTAATTTAACAAGGATAAATACCTTTAATCTAAGCCAAGAGAAGATGACCCCACAATAAATACACTATACTATAATTATAATAGCAATTTCACAAGACATGACTACTTGTCTTAGCAGGGGCTTGCTCTATTATTGTTTATTTCCCAACACTCCCTTTACAATCTGTATGACGTTTGATTGTAGATCTTGAAATGACATTACCCTTTAAAAAATCACGTAGTTTGGAAAATCTTCACTTTGATAAATATTTAAAGGAACCTTCCCAATGCGGCAACTCCCGCGACACAATAGGCACAAAGGAACACGACACGGCAATAATTTCCCGATTAGGAAGGGCCCATTTGTCACCAAGAAATTGCAATAATGCTAGAAAACCGGGCTTTTCCGGAAAGGGGACACCCACGGCGATCCAGGCCCTAACGCTTTGGCACTCTCTTGAATGGCTGTTAACACCCAGGGTGTGGTGTGTTTGAAAGGAAGGTAGTAATTGACACTAGGGCATGGCTGGAAAACAGGGGGAGATGTATACCCGTTGTCTGCCATTGTGCCCACTGTTTTCTGCTGGAACTGCATTTCCACCAGGTGTACTTGAAACTCCACCACTCATACCGTTTCAACACCCTAGGCCTAACCCTCCAGCACCCACCCCAGGGCTCCCGGCAAAAACGGCCCGCCGCCGGGTGACAGGGGTGTCCAGAATCCCAGCTGTCAATTTCCCCCTTCAAACAAAATTTTCTTTCAACTTCTAATTTCCCTTCTTTACAGGAACGCTGTAATGTTTCAATCTCATAATATTGCGCTCTCTTAGTCATTTTATTCATTGGGCTTCGTTTTCAAATTCTGCTCGAGAAATTTTCACACTAGGCAAGTGCAAAGTTTTTTCAGTGCTCTGCGATGAGTGCTTATATAAACTGTTAAATTTGAATATTAACCTAAACTAAAATAGATATCTATTCCTGTTTGATCTATATCTTATCTCTTATATCTTACCAAGAAATCAACTCAATAAACCAACTCTCTAGTTTTATATAACCGCTATTACAAATGACTGAAATGGAATTACCTCCAGCTTATATTACTGCTGCTAACGATTTACGTTCTGACACTTTTACCACCCCAACTCAAGCCATGATTGAAGCCGCTGTCTCTGCTTCTATTGGTGATGCTGTCTATGGTGAAGATTTAGATACCGCTAAATTAGAACAATATGTCGCTAAATTATCTGGTAAAGAAGCCGGTTTATTTTGTGTCTCTGGTACTCTTTCAAATCAAATTGCTTTGAGAACTCATTTATATCAGCCACCTTATTCCATTCTTTGTGATTATAGAGCTCATGTTTATACCCATGAAGCCGCTGGGTTAGCTATCTTATCTCAAGCTATGGTCGTTCCTGTCATTCCATCAAATGGGAATTATTTAACTTTAGATGATATTAAACATCATTATGTTCCAGATGATGGTGATATTCATGGGGCTCCAACTAGAGTCATCTCTTTAGAAAATACATTACATGGGATCATTTATCCATTAGAAGAATTAATTAGAATTAAAGCGTGGTGTATGGAAAATGGTTTGAAATTACATTGTGATGGGGCTAGAATCTGGAATGCCTCCGTGCAAGCTGGTGTTCCAATGAAACAATATGGTGAAATCTTCGATTCCATTTCTATTTGTTTATCTAAATCTATCGGTGCCCCATTAGGTTCCATCTTAGTTGGGTCTTTAAAATTTATTAAGAAGGCAAACCATTTCAGAAAACAACAGGGTGGTGGGATTAGACAATCTGGTATGATGGCTAGAATGGCCATGGTCGCCATTGAAGATAATTGGAAAGATAGATTATTAAGATCTCATTCTTTAGCTCATAATCTTGCTGCTTATTGTCAAGAAATTGGCGTCCCATTAGAATCTCCAGCTGATACAAATTTCGTCTTTATTGATTTAAGAAAGGCTAAAATGGATCCAGATGTGTTAGTCAAGAAAGGTTTGAAATATAATGTTAAATTAATGGGTGGGAGAGTCTCCTTCCATTATCAAATTGAAGATGATGTCCTAGAAAGAATTAAAAAAGCTATCTTTGAAGCCTTTGAATATTCTAAGACTCATCCATGTGATCAAGATGGTCCAACTCAAGTTTATAGATCTGCTTCTACTGAAATTGATGTTCATGGTAACGCTATTCAAGAAGTTAAGAAATACAAGTATTGATTGATTTCAACACTTTTATTAAACTTTTTCTTAAAACTTTTACAATAATTTTTTAGTGGCATTGTCGATATTCTTTATTAAAATTATTTTTTCTTTTTCAAACGGTTATTTTTTAATTCAAAATTAATATTATTCCATTGATATTTTTGCGGTTATAAAATCATTATATTAATGACATTTTTTAATAATATTTTTTTTTTGATGTTGGTTTATCGAGTACGTTTGAGAATCATTGATTCATACTAAAATTTTTTCTTTCTTAGTATAAATCACCCTATAAAGGAGGGACGAAAGTGATCAATTCAATTAATCAAATAGTTAATTAATTGAATTGATCGACTGATATGTTTGATTTTTTTTAGCATTGATAGACAAAGTTCGTTATCTATTTTAAAAATAACAAGATCCTTATATAAAATATCTAAATACTTTATGATTTGAGTGAGTTTAATTAACTCCTCTCTTGTTCATAACTTTTAATCTAATAGTAATGACTATTCCAAATATCTTTATATTTCTTTTTCCAATATATTAGTTTAAATTTGGTTGCCGTGGCAACGGATCTCGCACACCCACAATTTGTCGATTTTCTGGTTTTACGATGATCGAAAAATTAATTAATTAATTATGGGGCTTACATAAGATCCAGATATAAAACATAAGAATTAATTTCATTTAATACAAACAGTTTTCTTTTCCACTTCAACACATTAAGAATTCACACATACACAATGTCTAGTCCTGTTGTTATTATTGGTTCCGGTTTAGCTGGGCTATCTACTGCTAATCAATTAATTAAAGAATATAATATTCCAATCGTCTTAATTGATAAAGCTGCCTCTATTGGTGGTAATTCTATTAAAGCCTCATCTGGTATTAATGGTGCTCACACTTTAACACAAGAACAATTAAAAATTGAAGATACTCCAGATTTATTCTTTAATGATACCAAAAAATCTGCTAAGAGTAAAGGTGTTGAGGATTTAATGAATAAATTAGCTCAAGATTCCCGTTTAGCTATTGAATGGTTACAAAAGGAATTCGATATTAAATTAGATTTATTAGCACAATTAGGTGGTCATTCAGTGGCAAGAACTCATAGATCTTCTGGTAAATTACCACCAGGTTTTGAAATTGTCTCTAAATTATCTGGTAATTTAAAGACTCTTGCCGAAGAAAAACCTGATTTAGTTAAGATTCAATTGGATAGTAAAGTTACTGATATTAAAATTGACAACAATGGTGCCGTTGAAGGTGTTGAATATACTGATAAGGATGAAAAGACACATGTCATTGACACTAAACATGTCGTGTTCTGTTCTGGTGGGTTCTCTTTCTCCAAGGAAATGTTAGCTAAATACGCTCCAGAAATCGTGGATTTACCAACCACTAACGGTGCTCAAACCACTGGTGATGGTCAAAAGATTCTTGACAAATTAGGTGCTGAAATGATCGATATGGATCAAATTCAAGTTCATCCAACTGGGTTCATTGATCCAAATGATCGTACTGCTGGTCATAAATTCTTAGCTGCTGAAGCTTTGAGAGGGTTAGGTGGTATCTTACTAAATCCAACTACAGGTAAGAGATTTGTCAATGAATTAGAAACAAGAGATGTAGTCACTGCTGCCATTCAAAAACAATGTCCACAAAATGAAAATACTTCTTTCTTAGTCCTTGGTGAAGGTATTTATGATGTGTTAAAGAATAACTTAGATTTCTACATGTGGAAACAGTTGATCAAAAAGGTTACCATTAAAGAAGCTGTCGAACAATTCCATTTCCCAATTTCCGCCTCTGAATTAGCCACTGATTTAACTAAATATTCTACCGATTCCAAAGATCAATTCGGTCGTGTTTTAGTAACCAAGAACTTTGGTGAAAACATCAGTGAAGAAACTAATATCTTTATTGGTGAAGTTACCCCAGTGGTTCATTTCACCATGGGTGGTGCCAAGATCAACACTAAGGCTGAAGTTGTCAAGAAAAATGGTGATGTCTTAGCTAAGGGTCTTTACGCCGCTGGTGAAGTTTCTGGTGGTGTCCATGGTGCTAACAGATTAGGTGGTTCCAGTTTATTAGAATGTGTTGTCTTTGGTAGAACTGCCGCTAATAGCATTGGTGCTAAGAATTAAGTGCTTCTTGATAAAATTCTATATAACTGATTTTACCGTACTCTTTAAAAAATATATGTATTGAACTTTTATAAATTATTATTTGAAAAATCCAATTTTGAGAAAGCAGATTTAAAGTTGGATGGCTAAGTAAAAGTGGGCTGTAAATCTTAAAGAAAGAAGAACTTTTTCAAAAGGAGAATCCTTGACCGAGTGTATTATTACTGAAAGGATATTGGGGTCTAACTATTTTACTAAAACTTTTATAAATCCTTAACAAATTACAATGCAAGATATAAATCCACTTTTTATAACATTAATAGATGAAGCAAATAAACCAATACTGGTGCATGTAATGTCTGATGAGGCTAAGGATGTCAATAAATTTTTACAGTTTAACACATACTCTAACATATCACTAGATTTTTTTGAAAGTGATTTGTTTCAATGGACTAAAATATCAAAAAACAGTAAGAAAAACAGTTCGCCAATACGAATGCTTTTTGAAGTGGAAAATGTAACAGTGTTTGGAATGTGGATGAAACCTATTGGATTGAAGATTATATTGGGGTTTAATGCATTTGATAAATTCGAAAATGAATATGACCCATTAATAATCACTGTGTTTGATAAGGTAAAAAAGATTTATCTAAGAGTCAAATCTAACCCATTTTTTAATTTGGATGAATTGAATTCAGATGAAATAGCTAGTAAATTTGGAGACAAATTCGAACATGAATTTGCAACTAGCGTTGATCTTGATTAGGTTTTAAAATTTATAGAATATCAAAATTAAGTATAGTTATATAAAAATGCATAATGAACACCAACAACCTTATTTCTTTCTGTCCTGTGAAGATAAAAACTCATCAGTGTAGTAATCTCTGTATTTTGGAGTTTGATTCATTCTTTCTAAATTTCTGAAGATTGGAATACCTGGAACTTTATTCTTTAATACCTTAGATGAATAATTTATTATACTATTTTTTATTTGGGGTCTTTCTACTAAGATACCAGGATGCCCGTTCTCTCTATATTCGGAAGATTTATACCATTCGCTGCTAGATATCTTCTTTAATTTTCCAGGAGTCCATTTTGGCTTATTTATCTTGAACTGTGAGTACAGTAATGGGTCTACATATTGGAACTTATCACTCTTATCCTCGTGTTGTCTAAACTCAATGACATTGGAATTTAAAAGATAGAAGGTCTTATAATCTTCTAAAATGTCATTAATGACATCCATTGGAAGATATATTTCCATACCCAAATCACTAATGAATTTATTAAGCTTAACAAAGTTCTTGCTTGCTTTCTCAAATTTGTAATAAGTTAACCAAAATGAAACAGAGTTTCTAACAGAAGGAAGTTTCCCAAAAAAGTTGAAATATTTTCTGGTTTGGACATTATTCTTAACAACTAGCCATGTAACTTTAATCAATTCTACAACTATAATGGCTAGGTTTCCCTCACATAGTAAATGTCCCAAATCATTGCTTGCAGGTTTTGAACTCAGATAACTTGTAATTGACGTATCAAGGTATTTGGAATATTCAGTTTGTTTACTTAATATTATTTTTGAAGAATCTGATAGACTGGAGTTAAATTTAGTCGATTTAAGAACTGGAAAGTATTGAGAAAGAAGATTACAACTTGTAGATTTTTCTTTGTTGTAATTTGACATCAGCAGTACACATTCTTTTGAATACATATCAAATAAAGATACTCTATCTTCTGTTTTAACTAACTCACTTTTTAAGTAGTTTAAGAAGTTAAATCGAAGTTTCCTTTTGGCAACTGGCAACTTACTCGTTCCAGACTTATAGAGTTCGATGGTTTGGTCTTGTGTATGGCTTGTTTGAAACCAATCAATATATTTTATCCACAACTCTTCAATAAAACAGCATGGTATTAACGCACGTTCAAAGATTGATCGTACCAACCTTGTGTCTTTTTTTGAGTTGATTACAAATGTGGTGTATTGTTCCCAATTATCAACTTCAGTTTTAGGTAGTGGTGTTAAATTAAAGAAATTCTGTTTTATTTTACTTTCATACTTCCATATTTCTCCTACAATGGTTTGGTTGCTTTTAACTTTTGAGTGCAAAGATGCAATATCTTTTGGATCCTTTAATAGTGCTTTATATGGTTTCACATACTTTGCGTATTGATGTAATGGAAGTTCAATAATTTCAGCATACAGACCCTTTAATTCTGATCCTTGTTTGGTTTCAAAAGTAATATATAGATCCCAAAACACATGAGCATAAAATTGCCAACCAATTAGGTCTTTAGCATGCTTAAATAAGGAACGTATTCTTTCCACATCTTTAGGATAGTTAGCTATAAGAACTTTAAAATAATCACACCATAACTCTAAACTTTGTGGGAACTTTTTCACAGAAGTAGCAAGGGCTTCAACTGATTTTTCTAAACCATATAATTGATATTCAATAGCTGTGATTTTCTTCCAATACCCAAATAAGAATGGGTATTTGGTAACAAATAAATTTGGAATTGCAGTAAGTACTTCTTTGATAGTATCATTTGGTGTTGGATACTTTTGTATAAGTTTATCGATGTGTTGTAGAACCAAATTTAATGTATTAATATCATCCCACTTCACATTATTGCATGCAGTTACGAATTCCAGGTTATCCTGAATAAAAGTGGTATCCAACTTCTGGAGTAATGCTTTAATCTCTTGTTGTTTAATTGACATCGTCTGGATTGGCAGGTTATGCTGTCTTGGATGATTTTTACTGAAACAATAATAATCTAACTTTAATCTGAAACTTTTTTATTTAAGCACCTCTAATATTTTCAATTTTTAAAGGCTGACGTTTTGGAAGAATACAACACTAAAAGTTAACTACATATAGAAGACAAATGTAGACTATAATAAAATTGTGGAATATTAACAACGGTTTCTTTTATGAATAGAAGTCATGCTTTAAAGCTATATATTTTCTCTACAGCTTAATTTTGTTTAAAGAACAAACATTTCAATCGATGTTTCAGATCAGTTTCAAGATGATGCTATTGATACTTTTTGATCAATACATTTATATAAAACAAAGTATTGGTCCCCAAACAGCAATCAAGGAATAAATGTGCTGGTTTTATTTGTTTTAACAACCGCAATAGATAATTAATGACATAGCTTACACTATGAAAAATATCTTCAAATTAGTCTTTTTAAAAGATGATGAAGAAGGTTGGGGCCACTCTCAAAATTTTAACAAATTTGAAGACTTGGATCTTTCACTTTACCAGGATGATAATAGGAAGAAAAAATTACAATATTTTACTTTTGTATGGGGGATGACGTTTTTAAAGACGGTAATGTTGGGGTCTGATATTTATACATGTATCAAATTATTAGCCTTCAACATTTGGTCGAATAATTATATTGAACCATATGTACCCTTTAAGATCAGTAAATGGTTGTTCAGTGTTTGTATATTTATATCAATAATATTAATGGTATGGGATTTATTATATGGCTACAGAATTTACAAAACTAAGATAATATCATTGTGCTTTATTAACAATTGGTCTCGTACATTTTACTGTCTCCAGAGTTATTCAATATTTTGTCTATTCGATAAGATTACCCCCAGCGGTATAGAGCAGAAGTTAACTTTCTTGACCTATTTTGAACTGAAAAATTGTTCAAGATTGTTATTTGCTGACACTCCAAGACAAGTGATTAATGGTCTGACACTTTGGACAGTGTTGCTGACAAAAAATGAAAAGAACAAAGATTTAAAAGATTTTCAAAGTCTGATCGGTATATGGAGCAAAATCAAGTGGATGATTCGGAATAATCATGAAGAAGCATTAATGTTAAGTTTCATGTTATTATCATTTCTCATTTGGCTAATTTTCATATCCAAATTCCTTGTTGCAGTATTTGCATTTTGTAGAGTTTATTACACTGTAGTGAAGAAACAGAAATTTAATGGGTTGAAAGAATATGTTTGTGTGACGATTAGCTATAACATTGATTATTTAACTGAAAAATATCAATTTAAAAGGTTTTATTCGCAAGTATCTTTATTGAGATCAGATAAGAGTGATGACAATTTTTTCAATGAAAATGACAGTCTCTATAGTGAGTTTATCATTAATGATAAAGCGTCAATATATGAACATGTAATGGAGAACACGCTGTTTAGTGGTGATTTCAGTAGAGCAATATTTTCTACCACGCCTAGTTCATTGGATACAATACCCAGTTATTATTATAAAAATCATAGATGATTTATTAATGATAAAATTATAAATTACAGCTTATATAAGTATTTTTTTTAGTGTTTTTTGGTACTGGGGTTGTTTTTTTATTATTCGTGTACAGATAAGTAAATTAAGATTGAAAATGAATATTCTTGCTCATGGGGTGTGATTATATTTTATTATTTTTTTGGTATAAATTTGAAAGTTTGAGAAATCATTCACCTTTCTTTTTAGATGAAGTCTTTTCATTAGCTTTAGCTTTAGCTAATTCTTCTTCTTCCTTTGTTTGTTCCACAAAACGTTCTCTTCTCTTTCTAACCAATTCTTTAATCTTATCATTTGGTTCATAAAGACCGAATCTTCTGAATCTTTTCACTAATTCATTCATTAAACCAATATCACCATTAGCCTCATCAATTTCTTCTTTTAAGATATTTTCTAATTCAATGAAATATTCTTCAGAAAGGACAAATTTACCAGTAGTATCAATTTCTTTAAAAGTGGAACCAGTAAATCTTTCATCTAATGGAGTTTGGAACCCTTCACCTGGATTTAATTGTAAACCTGGTTTAGCAGCGACTTTTAATAAACCAGCCTTGTATAATGGAACGGTACCACCATATTTCTTAGTCATATAATTATAATAATTTTGTTGATATTGATCATAAGAGCCTTTCTTAGCACCAATCCAACCAATTCTTTTCAAAAGGACTTTCATATCATCAGTTCTCTTTGTTAAATCATAATTTCTTACTTTATACATCTTAATTGGATTAAATGATAATGGATTAACTAAACCCAATCTTGTGAAAAGGATAATGAACCCAATTTTCAAGATATGTAAGATAAAGAAAGCCCATTGTGCAGGTAATGACGAATACCCGACTTGAATTTCTTCTCTTAATTTTTCTACCATTGATTGATTATCAAAGAATTTATCTAACACTGGGATAATCAATTTTGATAATTGATTTGTTAAACAAATACCTGGAGTTGGAGAGATACAATCTGGTAAATCTGTATATAACCATAATAAAAGTATCCCCCCGATGATCCCAATTGAGGTCACATTATAATCCCATTTAGGAACAATTAATTGACCAGGCCATAATTGATCAAAAAGTGGTTTATTTTCATCTAATGGAACCAAATATTTATCTTCTGTGGCGTCATAGTCAAAGATTAAACATCCACCTTCAGTTAAATAACCTGGATGAATTGATTTATAATACGAGGTTGGTTCATAATTATGCCAAATGGAAGGTCTAGTGACCGTAAAACTTGATAAAGTTAATTTAACATTTGGATCATTAAATTTAGTTGGATCTGTATCAAAGATATGCTTAACTTTTGAATTTAAAGTATCTTCCTTTGTGATTTGGAAAGCATAATCCATTTCACCATCATCACATAATCTAACATAAATTTCCATCTTTTGAAGTTATGATATTTGTTGTGTGTGTTAATCTTTCAAATAGGGAGAAAAGTGGCAAAATCAAATATTAAAATAAATTAAAAAGATGATTCAGTCGGTTTATATATAATAATAATAATAGTAATAATAATAATAGTAATAATATATATATTTAAAATGGAATGTTAAAGAAAGATAAACAAAAAAAAAAAATAAAACACTTGTAAATTTCACAATTCCTTTTAAATTGATCTTAGTAATAAGAATGAGACCACTATTACAATTTGAAGATTATCTAATACCTTTATTCCACTTGCACTTGACCAAATATCAAACTTTATTGTGATGAAATTTGCAATTCTTTGATGATTTTTCGTTGTCCTCTCTAGTATTATGGGGGGGTCCCCGTCTCTGGTGACCACTTAGACTGTGGTGTTAAGGTTGTTTGCAGTGTAGAACGCGTATATTAGCCAGGGGGGAAACCGGAATCAGAGTGAAAATTGCCAGTATGCAAAAGATGCCCCTCTATCAAGGCACGGACAATAGGGTGAAAAAATCCAGGAACCCTTCCGTGGAACACGAGCCGCGGATTTTGGCAAAGAAAGGCTTCGGAACAAATACCCCCAAGCTGTGAGAGCGGTCTATTGTCCCGGTTGGTAGTCCCATAGTTAAGGTCCTTCTTAGTAAGGTGGGACCCCCACAAGTTATTCCGGGACTGGGATAGCCTTGAATAACAGCGTTTATTGACTGGCAATGACCCCACAATAATTTCTTCAAGTATACAAGGCCAATATATCCGTGGGAATGTGGGTGTGTCTCGAGCAACAATTTAGTGTAGGGGTCTAACTAAGATCGGCTAAGATGAGATCGATTTCCATGCAATGCGGTAGGCACAGAACTTTGTTACTTTTCCTCTTCTGCTCATTACTCTTTTCAGCTAGTTGTGACGTAAAAACGCCCCCCCCCCCCCACATCGATTCCAGTGAGTGATATTAAACCAGAGGGTTTACTATCTAGATGCACAGCATCCACTGTAAAATTCTATAAAACTTATATAGGTTTTTCCGAAGAACAATAAAGACTGTATACTCCTTTGGGAACGTAATTGTCTATTGTTGATTAATCCAATTAGATATACTGTTACCATTCCTATTCAACTTGCAAGACTAAAATTAGGATAGTTTTAACACCTATGCAGTTGGTAAAATAATTAACCACTGGGGTTAAGTTCAATAACAATTGAGTGAACTTCATTATTTCACCCATATAATAATATATATTTTAAAATAAATGAGCACATGCTCATCTTCAATGACCATGTTAAATCAGTGAAACCTTAAACAAATTTTAAAGTCTTGTGAACAATGAACACAGTAGTAGTCATTAATATCAACTTCAATGGATGGATCATATTTTCTTTCATTAATAGTCTACTCTCAATAGATTATAACAATAATATAAAAAAATGAACTCTTGTTGAGTGATGACTTTCTAATATGCATTATTTTTTACAAAAGAAGAAGGATCGAATGACACAAATATTAGCAGTTAACTCCCAGTTAACTCCCAGTTTCGAGTTTAAGTGCTTTGAAATCACTATGTGAGAGGCTATTGTACAATTAGCTGGTAATCTTCAAAGAGGTGATGAGCATTGGGAAAGTTAAAGGTAAATTTTTCGTTTTGAACTTTTCGAAAATATTAAAATTCCCGTGAAAAAGTTTGATAGAGAGAGTCTAAATAATGAATAACATATACTAATATGCTAAAGTAATCATTACAAATTTGATAAAAAAAAACCATTTGAAGTTGAGATCACTCCTAAACCCCAAGTTTATAACACTTCTTCAATATGTTAATTCAAGAGTCAGATTTAGTGTTATATAATCTAACATTGCAAAGACAATCAAACTACATTCATTCATCTACAGGTAATTTTGTTAACGCAGATACATTAACCAAAAGCCAAAACAGTTTACAACTATGTTTAGCCACAGAAAATCACATTGAATTATATGATTTATCAAAGAGAAATTTACAAAAAATTGGTAATGACATACCGTTTTTTGCCATAATTAAAAACATCAAGACATTAAGACATCCCACATTAGACATTGATTATCTAGTCATAACCTCCGATTCAGGTAATCTATCAATACTGAAATTTGTTTGGAATTCAGATACCTCGACTTTAGCATTATCCCCCTTATGTATTGAACCAGTAGCAAGATCTGAGGTAAGAAGATTATCACCCATGGAATATATTGCTGTGGATAAGCAATCAAGATGTCTTATGATCTCTTCAGTAGAGAAATTTAAATTTTGTTACCTTTTAAATTGTAACAACATTAATACCTCAAATGTCAACGATTCACCAAATAATGGTATAATATCATCTCCACTAGAAGCTATAAGATCAAATTTTATTACTTTAGACCTAGTAGCATGCGAAATGGGGTATATAGATAATCCCTGTTTTGCTTCTTTAGAAATGGAAATTACAACCAGTAAAAAGAATCGTAACTTTTTCCATCTAGTGTTCTACATGATGGACTTGAATTTAAATTGCATTGTTAAGAAAGCAGATTATCTTTTACCTGGTAAACCAAATATGTTAATTCCATTAACTGATTTAGCGGAATATGGGATATTGACAAACATTGATAATAACCAATACAAAAATAATGATACAACTAACCCATTTGTTATGGTTGCTCTGGAAGATTCATTACTTATTAAGGATCTTAAAGGGTATTATAATATTAAGGTATCCTTACCAAAATGTAGAGATCATCTGTCACCAGCGGTAGTAATATCTCATGCATACCGTTCATTTAAGAAACAGATTTTTATACTATTACAAACAAATTATGGTGATTTATTCAAGTTACAAATTATTCCTAATCAAAATGAGGGAAATAAACCTCAATGTATTATTAACTATTTTGATACCATTCCAGTTGCTGAACAATTACATATTACGACTAATGGTCTTCTTTTTGCCAATTCTGAGACTCACAGTAATTATCTGTTCCAATTCGAAGGGTTGGGTTCAGACGAAGGTGAAGAGATTTTCACTTTTTCTAGAACTCTGCAAAATTTAAGCATCTTAGAAAAGAAATCAACATCAAACTATATGACAGCAGCAAATGTTGTTAAGAATTCTTCTAACCAAGCAGTTGTTCCTTTAAAACTTTTCACTAATACAGAAGATTCAATAATTAAAAGTTACACCAACAGTGTTGATGTTGAAACCCTGATATCATCTCCTTTACCACCTGGGCCCAAGAATATCTGGACTTTGAAAAGAAGATTAGATGATGAATTCCATTCTTATGTGACCTTAGCTTTCAACCAATATACGGTGTTTCTTAACATATCAGGTGAATCCATGCAAACTTTATCTTTTGAGGATCCAGCTCCCTTTGTCATGAAAAATGATATGACTATTTATATGACCACCTTAAATCCTAACATTTTAATTCAAGTATGTTCCAATCAATTTACTCAGGTTGCTACAACTTCAGATGGCTCAGGATTTGACCAAATTCATGAATGGTTCCCGCCTGCAGGTATTCAAATAGTTTCAGCAACTTCAACTGTATCACAATTGATTATTGGGTTATCTAATAACAACATTATTTATTTTGAATTGAAAGGGAATGGTACCACATTAATTGAATCCTCCAAGACTTTAACCATGGAATCTAAAATTGTTAAGTTGGCTGTTGATCAAGATAAATTTAGATGTGATCATTTGGTAGTGGCTACAGAAGATGACCAGCTAATAAATGTTGTATCGATAGATACTAGTCATTCAAATTTTATGGAAATATTGTCCTTCCAACAGCTTAACGACGAGATTAATGATGTTGTTATGAATGAGACCTCATTTTATGTTGGTTTGAAAAATGGTATTTATGTCAAATCTAAATTCGCTAAGAAAGATGGGGAGATTCTAACTACAAACCAAAGATTTATGGGTGCAAGACCGGTTACTTTGTCAGTTATTTATAAAGTCCTTTTGACACTTCAAGACAAGGAAGACGAGGATGATGATGAAGAAGAGAACAACGAAAAGAAAACAACTGGACTTGAGGAGGAGCATAACAAAAATGAGTTTGGTAGATGTGTTGTCATTCACTCAGATAGTGTTTGGCTGGATTACGAATATAAACAGATGGAATATATTAGACCAATTTTGTTATTTGGTCATAGGTCATATTTGAATAGGATAACCCAATTCTCAACATCAACCATTCCAAATAATGGTATGTGTGCGTTGTCTTCTTCAGGGGCTTTAATTATCGGTAAGATGAAGAATTTTGTTAATACAGGCAATTGGTTTAACAAACAAGATATAAAGCTAGTCGAGAAAACAACAAATGCTGACGAAGATAACGATGATGATGAAGAGGAAGAAGAAGAGGAGGAGGAAGAGGAAGAGCAAATTCAACCTCAAGAGTATCAAAATAAGATTATACTACCCGTTAATGATGGCGAATATACCATGTTCATAGATAATCATAATGATACCTCATTTCCCAAATGTCGCATTTCCATTTTGAATTCAAATTCAAATCAAATAATTCTTGATTCACTATCAAAGACCCCCTATCATTTTGTAGAAGGTTTCCAATCCATATGCGCACAGATTGTTAATTTTACTAAGAATAAAAACTTTGTGAACTTAGTTATTTCGACCAGGGACCAACATTTACTTACATTTCAACTGAATACCGAAACTTCAAAGAAAGGTGCTTTTTACACATTAAATTTGCTTCATAAAACTAAAGTTGAAAGTACTGCTTTTTCCATGGTAACTCTTAACAATAAACTATTTGTTACTATCCTTAATTTCCTGATCATTTATGACTTAGGTAAGAAACAATTATTGAAGAAATCCATTACAAAGGTAACTTCTACCACCAATGCTAGTACTGCGATAGATGTGTGGGATAACTCAAGAGTTGCTATTGGTGATGTTCATGAATCTGTTACGATATATCAATATGATGAAGACACAAATCAATTTTATCCTATTGCTGATGATATAGTGAAAAGACATGTTACAACTTTGAAATTTATTGATTCAAATACAGTTGTTGGTGGTGATAGATTTGGAAATTTATGGACACTAAGAATCCCTGTCGATGTTGACGAAAGCAAGGTAATGAAATATACTGCTTCTCCTCATAATAATGTTATGGAGGCCCCTTATAAATTGGAATTAAAAGACCATTATTTTATTAATGATATCCCAATGTGGTGTTCTTCTGTCAGTTCTGTGCAAATGTCTGATAGACCATCCATCTTATATGGTGGTTTACAAGGAACTATTGGTATTTTGATCCCTTTGCTATCTAAGTTGCAGATTAAAATTATCATGAAGTTACAAGAGGGTATTGTAAACCTAGAATCCCTTATCATAACTGACAGAATGTCAAAGGTAACTATATATAATGAAGGGGAGGATAAGGAAGAACAGGATGATGAGTATAACAGAGAAGTATGGGCTAGCCAAAAATCAAAAGATGGATTCCATCCTGAAGGTTATACAAGTTTAGTTGATAGAGATCATTTTAAGTATAGAAGTTACTATGCACCTGTGAAAAATGTTATAGATGGTGATTTATGTGAGACTTTTTTAAACTTATCGTCATACGAACAATCATTGATTTGTAAAACTATTGGTAAGAAGACAAAAATAGATGATGTTATTCTTTTACTAAATGAGATTAGAAGTAATTATATGTAGGATTTTCCTGCACACACGTATATTTTGCAAAACTTTTTCTGAATAAATAATGAAGCATATGATTCTCTTTTAATGATAAGTATATAATGATCACAATTATTATATAGATAGCATATATGCAAGTCCATTAATATGGTTATAAAAAAATGACAATGATAGGGATATGGATGATATGTGAATTGGAATTAAGAACCATCCAGCTATACTTTAGAAAGAATCAAATGAGGTCTAATATTTTTTTGTAAGCTGGTATATTTGTTTGTTTAGATTGTTTGTGATATGTTACTGACATTTAATGTAGACCCTATCAGATGACTTCTGTAAACATTATCAATAAGTCTTTGAAGTATCAATGCATCCATTAAAGTCGGGAACCCTTCAAATTCAAACCCTTGCATGATAAACTGAGATGGTAAATTCGGTATTTTCTTTGTATTGAAATGAAAATCTGCAATAGATTCATATAATCTAAAAATATTCCCCAACACAGCATTATAGTTGCGTAAGTGATACACTTCCATTAATTCTTTACCAGAATCATAATTGTTAGGCATTGGATTATGAGTGTTACTAGTTGGTGTTTGATTTAGATTTGGGTTCACATCATTACTCTTAATACCACTGTAGTATAATACCAGGTTTGAGATCTCTGCGAACCCTGCATCACCTTCTAGTTTTAGGTCACCTTTTGTGCCATGAATATCGATGACTAAATTTTTAGTAAATTTTTTGGTAGGTTTTCCCCCTTTAATAGAACAAGAAACAGGAACATTGCCTCTTAATAATGTACCTTGGAAAAGTAAGTGACCAGGAACACTCTTTTTAACTTTTCTACCCAATGGTGCACCATGTTCATCAACTACTTCTTGTTGTGGAATATTATTAAAAATCATTGAATTGATTCTACCAAAATAGGAACCACACATATATTGTAATATATCTATGGTATGCCCAAAAGTAGTATTAACAATATCTGTGGCATTCCCCATATCATAAATAAAGTCAGGACTTTTCACAGGACGTTCATAACCGAACCAACCACCATTACCAGCAATTTCAATAGAGTTAATTTCACCTATATAACCTTGACTGATTAATTCTTTAGCACGTAAAACATATGGTGATTTTCTACCTTGTAACGATATTATAGTTTGCAACCCTCGTTGAGCAGCAGCAGCACAAATCTTTTCTGCCTCATCAACAGTACATGCTAAAGGCCATTCGACAAATAAATATCTTAAATTTGGATTTAACTTAGAATGTTCTATAAGAGGTAATAATAAACTGAAATGTTGTAAAGTTTGGATCGAAACCACGATCATATCCACATTAGAGGATGCAGCAAATGTTTCTAATGTTGGAAACGCAGTAGCATTACTTAATTTTAGATGTTGAATGGTCGCTAGACTTTCATCAACTTGTGGACTATACAATGCAGTAATTTGAAATTGAGAGGATAATTGTAGAATGGCAGGATAATGGGTCTTAATGGCCCAACCTTTTGAATATGATAATCCAATAAACCCAACTCGTAGTGGAGCAGCGTTAGGGACAGTAGAGACAGCAGATCTTTTATTATACTCCATGGGATGAAAAAAAATAAAAAAAAAAAAGGAAATGAAAATGAGCGATGAATATATATGTGTATTAAATCAACCTATTAGATGGATCAATATTTGAATAAAACAATTTCTGTAGTTAGGCAACTGTCAAACAAGTATATATTTGGTCAGTGTTCTTTATTAATTCAGAATAGTGCATAAATTAGTATCCTTTCTGGGACTTTGTTTTAAAAATTAAAATTGTTTTTCTTTTACTTAGTTTGACAATTTGTGAAAAATAATTGAAAACATAAGATAATTTTGAGATTACATGGGGTAAAACTTCCCCACAAAGAAACCTCGGAGATAGGTAATATGACTATTGTTAAATTAGTAAATTATTATGATTAAAAAGGGTATATAGATACGAATAAGAAATAGTAGTTATATATAGGAATGTTTGCATATATATAGGGCTTGCTTTTTTTAGTTAATTAGAAGAAAATAAATGATAAGAATGAAGGAGAAGACAGAGAAAAATTAGATTACACAGAATCCTCATCTACTTCATCATCTTCATCTTTAGTCTGTTTATTTTTTCTCACAGTAAAGAACCTTATTCCCTTATGCGGGTTTTGTTCCATTGAACCTTGTGTAGTAGTGATTGGTTGTTGTGGTTGTGGTTGTTGTTGAATGGAACCAGTTAAAGCAGGACTTGGAGTTGGAATCACAGGTGGTTGTGGAGTTCCTTCTTGTTGTTCTGGGATAACATCAGCATTGGTTGGATTGTAACCAGGGTTTAAAGTTTGACCCACAGGGACTGGAGTTGGTGATAAGACGGAATATGGTTCAATTGGTTCAGGAACTTGTAAAGAATCCTTCTTTCTATGGAAAAATCCACCGACTTCAGGGTCAGTATTAATTAATGGAGTGTTATACATGACATTTTTCTTTGTTTGTAACCACCAAACAATAGTTAAACACATATCAAGGAATGCTACGACAAATGATGCCCATGCAATGGCTAATAATGGAGCACTAACTTTAGCACTTCTATTGGCATCATGGAAAGCATTTCTACCCATAACGGAGACAGCAGTTTGTAAAACAACAGCAACCATATTAAAGATGAACCCAACAATGGATAGAATTAAGACAACCTGTAAAATAATCTTTGAACAGAAGGACAAGATATATAAAAGGAATGCAACACCAATAAAGGCTAAAGCAATCCAAAAGAAACAGAATGAAAATCTGGATAAATAATAATATCTATTTCTGTGGTCAATAAATTTTTGTGGAACGTTAACTTTAGTGTTGAAATTATCTAATGGGGAGATTGGAGCAGCTGGAGATAAATGGTCCCCACATGTGGTGTGACCATCGGTGATGGAACAGGCACCCCAAAAGGTCCATCTTGTTGTGTTTGCAGCATTTGGAATACCAGAAGTATCGGCTTGTACCCAATAGAATCTATCTACTGGATAGTTGGTCATAGACCCAGATAAAATAATAAGGATTAATAGTAATGTATTCCCAGCTAGGAATAATAAAGTCAAACATCTCAGAAATGTTTTTGCCCAACTTGCCATGATAGAATTGTCAATATAGAGTTTGTATGATAGTGTTTTAAAGTTATTGAAATGAAGATCTGTAAAAAAAAAATAAAGCAACCAGTTTAGTTATAAGATTATTTATTATTATAAGATTCTGTTTGGAATATATATTTAAATGAAATTGAGGAAAGATGGGTAAATCAAATTTGCGACAACGACATTTACTCAAACCATGCGTGTGGCAGAAACTCCCTTGCGCATGTCTCATGGGCTACTCTCACGAAGCAAGGAGTGGTTATTGATTGATTGATGGCAACAACAAAGAGTCCCTGTCCAAACTTTGTCTCATTACAACAAACAACAAATCCTCAATCAATCAATCATTGAGCGCCAGATGCAATTATTTCTCCTCTTTGTAGGAAATGGGACCAAAAACAATAGAAAACAGTCCCAGATCTTGCAGCAAAACGTAAACACTGAATTTTCCTAATACGGTTACTTACACTTCCTAATTTGGAAACACCCAAAGCATTGGAAAACAATAGAAGGTTTCTTCTTTGGAACATCTGCAGTAGGGGCAGGAGACTTCCTCTTTGGGACATGTTTAAAACATGCTGCAGTTCGATTCTTGCAGGATATGTTTTTTTGAAATATTTCAAAAAAAAAAGTCGTGTCCCGTGATAACGCGTCAGGCGGCTTTTTTATTTTATTTTTTTTTTTTTTGGGTATTTTTGAATTTTCGCTCAAGGCGACTGAAAAAAAAAATATTTAATTATTTACATTTAATTTAATTTATATAAACTTTTAAAGTGATGGTATTTTGCAATTAATTGGTGACGCTTAATAATAACACATCCAGAAACACGTCATTAACGCGGCATATAACCCCTCTTTTTAATACATATATTCATATTCCCCATATCATTTAACCCAATTGACGTGTATTCTGTATTTATAATTTTTTTTTTCTTCTGTTTCGAAACTTATTTTAAAATATCGAATCTTTTAACAGCCCATCGACCTGCATTCAATTATATAAAAAAACAACTTAGAACTAATAAAGTCATATAATAATGTTCTCTCAACAGCAAACACAAACTCTGAAACGAGCATGTTCTCATTTTGAAATAGAATCTCCATTCCCAGAAACTATAAAGAGAAAAAGATTTTCAAATGACACAAATAATAACTTTTCGAATAATAATGATCCAAATAGACCACTATCGCCAACTTCATCACTAGATGATGAAAATAAATTTTATCAATTAAAACAACAATTATTAGAACAACAACAACAACAATGGCGATATCAAAACAATAATATGAATAATAATATTATTAATAATGGTGGCAGTAGTGGTACAATGACACCAATGTCAACTTCACCCAGTCAAATGGAATATTCAAATCATACTAGTTCAAATATTGATAATGCAGAACCATATTATGAAATTGAAGAATATATGAGTAATGGTTATGAAAACATGCAATATAATTCAAACAATAACAACAGTAAAACTATGAGTATGAATAATCAAATACAATATGGTCTTTACGATTTAACACAAGAAGAAGTTGATATGATGATCATGGATGATACCACATTAACTAGTATCAATCCAATATACTGAAACAAAAAAAAGTCAAATTAATAATTATAATGACAGCAATAAAATAATACTACAAAAAATAATAATGTCCCCCATATCCTAATGAACTTACACCATCTGTTATGTGTTTTTTGCACTTAAACCTTCATCTTTATTGATTATTCAATAAAATAATAATAACCTATAGAATTTCTAAGTTTTACTACTCGCTATTTCATTTATTTATTTCATTTCATTTCATTTTTAATATATCCCTAGATAGATTGTATACATTAATTAGCATCTTCATACATCATCTCACATTCAAAATATACGCTTGCTAAAAGGTACCTTTACGTTTTTTTTTATCACTTCATTGATTACCGCATCGAGTATTTTTTAACTTCTCTAAAAAAATAAGCGAAAAAAAAAATTAACTGTAAATGGGCTTAGTGACTTTTTTTTCTTGAAAAATTATATATAACAAAAGATAAGGATAAAATAATAGGGAAGACATCTACATCCTGGAGTTTTACAATATTAGTTGTTTAATAAATCAATAATAATTTATATATATAATCCACACATTCGAAAATGCCTCCTCATGTTTATTCTGTGAATAAAGACGATTTGATCTTAATTGCTTTAAGCGTCTTTGTCCCCCCAGTTGTCGTTATTATTAGAAAAGGTTTCTTTTCAAGAGATTTCCTTTTAAATTTATTATTATTTGTAATCTTTTTTTTCCCTGCTATTATTCATGCCTTCTATGTGGTTTATGAAACTTCTTTACAAAGACCATATAATAATCCAAATTTAAGTAATAATAGTAACGAAACTAATACTAATACCAACACTATTTCTACTTCTAGCTCTAACAAACCATCTGCTGAAGATGAAATGCCATTAACCTCAAATGTTGACGGTATCAATAATGGTGATTTCAATATGGATTTAGAACGTGATGGTAATAGTGAAGGTTTACCAAATTATGATGAAATTACTGGTCAAAGATCAACAACTGATAACAAAATTCAACATTGAATATATAATTCTTTTCAACTAAATATAACTATACTTTTTAAATCTTTATATTTATCCTTTATATATCTATGAAATTTAACTCAATTCTCTTTATTAATTTTAATATTCTTTTATTGATAAAATTTGATACATTAAATATAGTACTAGTTTCTAATCAATAGGCTAATGGCAAGTTTTTATTAGCTGATAATATTTATTGGTGAATCTTATATTATATTTGTATATTGCAAAAAATAGATCGTGGAGTAGAAGAGCCAAAGTTTCCTAGAGGAACTTTTATAAAATATTCCTTATTTAGACGTAAGGATTTAATCTTTCTCTCTTTTGATGAGTAAATAAAGTTATTGCTTCTAAATTCAATTTTTTTAGTAAAAGTAAGGAGATGACCATAGCGGTTGCAGCAATCGAATGTGTTAAATTAAGTGTTTTTTCAAATGAGAAACTCAAAAGATTACTTGCAAAATTGGATAGAGGTAGTATAAAACGCACCTTTTTTTCATGAAAAGTAGTTGGTAGGTTTATTAAAAAATTATTTTATATAAGGATAAAATATAAACTTTGATTTGATTAAACTCTTGATCGTAATGAAGATATTACCTTTAAGTTTTATCCAAAATATGAAGAATAAAGGAAAAACATACAAGCTATAACAAGATGAAAGTTGTTTTAACACTTAGTAATTTAACATTGCAAACTCTGGCAGCCACAATAAAAGTTGGGGTAAAATAAGTCAGTTGTACGTTCATATATAGACATCTACATTGAAAAAGAAGTACCTCCTTATTAAATTAGATAAAGTTAATAACTTATGAAAATTTTCATATAGGATGAGGTGAATCAGTGCTAGCGTCTCCATCCATTTGACCGCTTAAAATTGTAAGATTTCTATAGATATTTTGATGAATTTGAAACGTAACAAACGCTCAATTATTATGTTTCCTGAAGAAATGGTTGATAAATTCCTTGCTTTTGCTTTTGTTCTTTCAGGATATTGAATTCATCTAGTACCAGCATATTATATCAAACAATGTTTATATTTACTAAATACCGTATCTATCATAAGATTAGAGCAGACTACATTGGAGGAATGAAAACATATAAACAAAAGTGCTTAAGCACCTGTGAAAAAGAGTATTTATGTTACCCGCACATACACCAAAGATTATTATAAAAAGGAAATATCTCCAGGGGGCGAGTCGAACGCCCGATCTCAAGATTACTTTGTAAGAACGAATTCTTAAACATTACAGTCTTGCGCCTTAAACCAACTTGGCTACCTAGAGATTATTTTCTGATTTTTCCTGTAACTGCTTCTCAACAGTATTAGTTAATCTGACCATACTTCTCCTTACCTAATCATCGATCCAAACCCTACTTGTTGGAATCCAGGGCTCTTGGCGTCTGGTGTGGTGTACTTCATACTTATAGATCAATCTCTGGTTTTATTAGTACAAGATATACCTCTAAACATGTATTATACACTATGTTTATTTTATACATCAATTTTCTTAATTTGAAATGGTGAAAATAGTGAAAAATCCATTTTCATAGTGTAGTGAAATCATCCACACACGATGTAGAGGATTATGGAATCGCTGAATTAGATCAATTATACTGAATATGACATTAATTAATATCATAGTCCAACAAATATATTTGTAAAACGTTATTTCTGTGAGGTGTCTTGACAGTTTAAAGCTCGCTCCTTTACATTTTTTTCCTTTTTGGTGCTCTTATTTGAGTAATTCTTCTGCCTTAAAAATTAGGTTCCTAACATATAATAGCATTATGAGATAGATAAAAAGAAATATGTTTCAAAATATTGGTTCTTACATTTTTTTAAGAAAAAGATTTTTATTTTTTCTTGTTTAGCTTAATTTTAAACAAATGGTTAAAAACCAAACAACAATTATACAGTTAATAAAATAAACAAACTTGTTAACCACCATCATGGGTAATCCTCAATTTGATAAATGCTCTTTAACTTATTTTGATTTAATTAAAAAGGGTTGTTTAAAATATCCCACAACGTTTTTGTCTTTTATCTGTTAAATTTTTTTTGATTTTTGGGTCAAGAGTAATATTTGACCTTAACTTTTAAAGCTAACGCGTCTAATATTCACCTGTAACTAATAAACCTATTAGGGTATATATCAGCAGATTATCTCGAAAAGTAAATGATACTTCCTTTTAATATCACAAAATATACCCTTTAACATATAAAATATAAAGTGTGCTTTCTTTTTAAAGCACACTTTCACTATTGTTTATTTACTATAATATAACAATACTCATATATTTGGAGATTTAATTTAAAAAATGACAGTGTTTTCATAAGAACGAGCCACGTAATATTTAATAATACCCAGGCAGTAACTAAAATAAACCGGTTTTAAAAAAAGGGATTGGTTAATAGAATATGCATAACTTTAATTGCCATTTTTAAAACCTACGATAACTTCAACTATTTACAATCTAAATCACAAACCATGATTAATATTGAGAGTTACTCCATTTAGTACAAAGTCATGCTATTTAAAATTATACAAATTTTCTAAAGGAAATCATCATTTGTCATTTTCCCAGTAACCATTGTAACCAACCTCCTTCTTCTATATAGACGATCTGTATCATGACCATATGCTTTTTCAGCTGACATATCATTAATATCAAACACTTCAAATTTAGGAATCATCTTTAAACCTCTCTTCTCTAGACCAGCTTCACTATCTTGACTATATTCTATTAATTGTTCAAATTCTGGATGTGTAATTAATAAATTAATAATATCAAATGAAATTAACACAGAATCTGAACCTTCTTCTAATGAAGATATTCTTCTTAACTCTTTTCTCATGACAGTGTAAAACCTAAAGACACAAGTTGGATTTTTTTCTAATAAATACCTAACAATCAATGAGAATCTGTATTTACATGGCTCATCTGAAATTGGGGAACTGAATAATCTGGCACTTTGGTACAACGAAATATTAGAACATTCACCATCGCTCGAGATCCATTCAGCTAAGATTTCGGGAATCTTATTATGACTGTCTAATTTAACATATTTGTGGTTGATATCATTGTCATGTAATATATCATGGAACTCTTCTGGGGTAGATAGTAAGTATAATAAGTACAAGTACACCACATAATGATTGTCATTCATGTTTAATAGGTATTCTTTATAAGAATTCTCAAATAATAACTTCAAACAGAATGGTGATGTTCCTTTAATCACTGGAATGGATAAACCTCTAATGATATAACTAGCAATAATATGTGGGAAATTAGTGACTGTCCACTTAACACCAACACTTTCATCTAATTCATTTAATAGATCACTTGCAAATTCTCTTCCCTCTATCAAAACCGCTGGAAGATTTTTCTTATGATAAACATCAAAGTGGACCGAGTATAATTGTCTCAAACAGTTGGTTATAAAAATTAGAGCACCTTCAAATAACACTGGGTGTGGAGAATCAATAAGCGTAGTAGCAAGCCAAAACATCTCTTTCACTATTGGTAATGTTGGATCCAAACCTTCAACTAATCTACTCAATGAAAAAGTATGAGCAATGGCCAAAAAGATTGTGTCTTCATTCATAACAGGGAGAGCAAATACTTGCATAGATTCTGACAATATATCACGACACAACAACTCTGAACAACGACTCTTACCCATGATACCCAATATCATCATAGCTCTTGCAGATAAAAATGACCTATAACTAAAAATGGCATCTAGAATGTACTTTTTAAACTTGGTTTTCCAGAAAGATGCTTCAGCTTTTGAACTGAACTCCATAACTAAAATAATATTTGAGGTGAAAGTCTCTAATGAGCTCACTTTACTAGTAAATGATGTCGTATTGAAAATTGGTGCCAATTTACCCTTATCTTGGCTGAACCCTGCAATTAAGTTTAGCTTTTGACGTGAAAATGCAGTCGATATATCTAATAATTGTTCCCTATCATCATCTTCTAAAGATTCATTAATGGTTAAAGAGTGACAAATATTCATTAACAATTTATGTAATGTTAATCTCAATGCAGATGGGCCAGTGTCTATTAATAGTGCAATAATATAAAGTAACTCTGGAAGATACATTTGACTCAATAATGGCGATTCAAAGAATAATGAAATTGAAATATTAGCCAATATATCTAATTCAGACCAACTATGTTTGTAAGATTCTAAAGTCAGTGAAGGAAGAAGAGTTCTGATAACATCCAAAAACCTCCCAATAATTTGGCTCGCAACTTCAACAGTAGGGAAACAGGTAAGTAAAGTAATAACTTGCTTCCATTCACGATTTTCTGAATCTCTTTCCAGTGCATGGTTAATAATTTCATCAACGACAAGGGTGGTTAATCTAATATCCAATGCAAACTTATACCAAATTTGTTGTAAATAGACAGCAGCAAAATCCGATTCTTCAATTGTTAGACGAATTAAACTCTGAATAACGTGAGAAGCAACATCTGGTCCATCTGAATCACCATAAGTAAAAAATGCATCATAGAAATTTGCAATCCAAAAAGATAGACATGTAACCACAGTAGGAATACTCTTATGATCTATAACTCCATTTTCTAGACCATCAACCATGTACTTCCAAATGTATGGCGTTAATCCGGGAGATGTAACAGATAGAGATTGTGTGATAATGGATAAAAATGTAGTGGTATCACGAGGCACATATACTTCTGAAGAGTGATAAAACTCTGTACCAAAATCTAAACAGAACGCATTCTGAGTTGAAACCAGTAGGTTATAAGAAATATTCTTAATCGTTTCATCTTCACTAAACAACCCAACTAATATAACCAAACATAAGTGGGCAACAATTTCATCTCTATTGGTATTGTATTTGTTTTCTTTTTCTAAAACTTCAGTAGTTAATGCACTATATTCACTGTCAACTTTAGATTCTGCATAATAAAACATCTTAATAATTTCTAAATATTTAGCATTTGAGAAAATTAGACGAGATCCATCAAAGAAATTCACAGTGAATTCATCCTTGCGACCAGTTATGTTTGATACACTAATAGTAGAAATGTCGACTAGGTTAAAAACATCATTTAATAAAACCTCTGTTGGTTTACTTGGACTATTAGGTTGATATTTTCTTGGAACCTCATGTAATATTTGGAAGTTTTTATAACCAATCTTTAATGTAACGGGACAAAATTTATGAAGTTGTTCATTGTAAAGCTCGATATCATGTAAAGATATACGGGTATTTTGAAGACTTTGAAGTGAATCAGCAGTTAAACCTAATCCTTTAATAGTAGATTGATCCACTGTTGTATTTAAAAATTCATACGGAACACCTGCAGCTTTGAATGGATTTTCTTTGATTCTTAGTTGAATCCACATTTTCATGAATACATCAGTAACATTAATGTAGTAAAACTTTATACAGGTTTGGAATACGATATCTGGTAATAAACTGAAAAGTATCGTACAAATTTTCTTAAACTCGTATTCACCAGTTCCAAAGCCGGTACAATCCAAAACAACGTAATGTTTATTGGACCATATCTTTGCATATGCACAAAGAGTTTTGTATATTGAAACATCTAAACTGTCAACGTTCAAGCCTAATTCTTTGCATGATATAATTAATATAGGCAAACCTGTAGCAGACATGGCCTCTCGAATTGGAGGGAATCTTTCATTTTCATTAGTAGAAATAGCTTTAAAAGCATGTCTCTTCATGAATTCATAAAGTTGTGGGTATTTATCCATATTTTCCTTGACAAATGGAGGTAAGTCATGGGATAGTTCCATAACAGGAAGGCCTAATTTACCCAATACATCATCAACAACACTAGCAATATCTTTAAGTGCTTCGAATTGTGGGGATGAATGAACAGATTTAACTGTTTCGGCTCTAATTGAAAGTTCATGTTCATATACAAATTTGTGGAAGAAATGGTAGTCAAAGACATTTGGAGGTGGTGAATCAGAGGTAGGAACAGTAAACACTTCATCGGTGTTACATAAGTCTTTAATGAAACCAAAAATTTTGTTACTGCAACTCTTTAATACTTCAGTATGTGGTTGAAGTGCAGGCCATTTAGTAAAATCATCAGAGCCATTAGCCATATTTTGAATAACCTTTGTAAGTAAAATAAAGGACCTCTTAAATTCATACTCAAATGAAATAACAATATTTTCAGAGTCTGGAGATACTAATGCTGGACCTAAAAATCTTAAAAAGACAAAAGAACCAATGGAAAGATAAGCATAGTCAGGGAACTTATTCTTCATTTCTCTATAAATAGTTTGGAATACTAATCTCAATTCTGAAGGGAAATAGGCAATAGATGATACAATAGCATCTGTCAATTTGTTAAGGTATGTTAAGAATAGATTGACTGACCTATCAAGCTCTTCTTGAGTTTCATATTTGTCAATGTCGAAGTAGTCCTTTTTATCAATCAATTCTTGAAGTGTTGGACGTAAAGTTCTGACTAAATAGTTGTTACCTCTAGCCCTGGCATAAAGGGAAAGTGCCCTTGTAGCACAACTGTTTCTTCTAAGAACATCTAGGTATCTGGTTGCGTTGTGAATTTCAGAAGTGATCAATTCTAAAACAGCGATATGACCAGCATTCATTGTTTCAAATGCATTGATAATACCAGCAGCGTAAGCGTCAATTTCTGAAGATGAACAAACAAGACTTCCTAAGTAGACAAATTCTGGGTATTTTAAGAGAACATTAATAAAACTTGTTACTGCTTCGTTTTGACTTTTCTTGGACTTAGTCTTTTGGAAAGGATAGTTATTTGCAATATCAATAAACACTTTCAAAAATGCAATCTTAATATTCTTATCAGTTGAATAACCCATTGGAAGAGTAAATTGGAAACTAGCATCAACATTTGCAATAGACAAGTTAGTCAATGATGTTATTAAGTTACCATTTAACAAACTTATTTTATGCTTTAGGGCAACCGGATATTTCTCTAAATTAGTACTTGTTTCAAGCCCTTTTAACAAAATTGTGAAATAGTTACCAAACATGACACTAGTAGCTCTTTTTAGTTCTTCTTTAGTGTTTGAGAATGGAACCTCTAAGGGCACATCTTTAGTTAAATAGGCAAGGGCTCTAGAAGATTCAATTGAAGTATCAATGTATAAAATATCAAGATCTCTTTTCTTAAGATCCATTTCTCTATGTGATTTAGAGATATTTTCAAAATCGTAGTCTTTGTTTAAAGTTTCCTCAAACCATGATATGACTAATTTAATCCATTTATTCTTCAACCTGAAGTGATTCTTTATGTGTAAGTATTCCTCAGAATGTTCTAACCCTTTAAACATTTTTGACATTTGAATAATGGCTTTGTAGTATCTTATGGATTTATGATCTATCTTTTGGACTATATCAATCACATCACTTATTGATTCAATTAAATTTGGAGAAAACCAAATAATGATTTGACTATCATCATCTCTTCTTAAGATCGTTCTCAATATAATAATGATTTGTTCAAGTAAAATGTAAGAAGATTCTTGATCTGGCAAAGATAGATCCACTAAGTATAATTCACGGATTTTAGTCTTCAAATTGGTCAATAAAATACCATAGGACAATGGATGCAATTCAATACTTAAAAGGTCTCTGGAATTTTCTCTTGTAAGCAATTCAGAGTTATTTAACCAAGAGCATTGAAGTTTAACAAAATAGTTTATCTTCCTGGCAATATCCTTTTGCATAGCATTAAGGTGAGGAAAATTCTTAAATCCAACTAAGACCTCTGAGCTAGTGGTTAAAAATACACCAGAAATGGCTGCTAAAATACCAGCAATATTCCTAAAATCATTTAGTTGCTGTTGATTAAGGAATTGAAGCTTTGTATAACTTGTCCACTTTTTGTATAAGACATTCATTGCATCTAAGAGAATAGAGTCCGGTAACTTAATATATTTTAAAATGTTGTTCTTTAATCTTCTTTGGAATGCAACAGAACCAGAAGCAGTGTAATTATCCACAGCCATTACTTTAATAAAATCGATGTTGTAAAGATATGTGCTATCAATATCACCGACATACTTTTTGTAAAATTTCAAAGCGTCGTAATAATCTGAATATGCTCTTTTTAAAAGACTTGGAAATTCACCCATATTACAGAATAATGAAATAAAGATACCTGCACCAAGAGTCATTGCCATGATTGGGAAAACTGAAGTCTCTATCTCTATAATACCAGTTAATTTTCCTGAGTCGGTGGCAACCTTGTTTAATTGACTTCTGATTTTCAAATACTTTACAACGATTTGTAGTAAAATTAATCTCTTAGAGTTATCAATCTTCATATCAAATAAAGCGGCAGAGAATAATGTAACGGTGTAACTACTTAAAATATAGAACTCATTCAACTTTTCTTCATCTGCGTCCTCACATGTTTCATCAATGTAATTGATTAACACATCCATGAATGATTGAGCAGAATTTTGTAAAATTGTGTTTTTGTCCATAACACCAACAAAAATAGGTTTAATGATATTTCTAAAATCTTTTGATGCCCAAACAGCAGTATCTATATCTTTACTAGGTAAAATGAAATAGTTGGTTAATCTTTTGAAAATACTGAATAGGATCATCATTAATGTTCTTGCATAATCATTATCTGATGCATTAACTTGATCAAATAATACAGGTGAATTTTGAGCAAAAACAAAAGTATTACTGCCGTCAGCCAATTGTTGTTGTTTCAAAGAAGCTCTTCCGGTGGAAATAAATTTAGACAATCTCTCATCTGATGATCTTCTCGAGGAAGCTCTTGTTGATTGATAGGTAGATTGGAAATTTTGTTTTGGAGACAACAAGCTTTTAGCACCATTACTATTATGTGGTTTAGGTGATGATAATGTGGGAACAATATGAGCTGATGTAGGGGTATGAGGTGGTAATGGAGCTGGACTTGTCTTAGATCTTTCACTCCCTAGTGGAGATGATAATGGAGCAAACCTTTTGTTTTGTAAATTAGCAGTTAAGGCATGTTGTGCACTTGGGGAGACCAAACTTGGCAAATCTGAACTTGGATTATCTGTATCAGCTAAGTCATCTTCATTATCAGTTTCTCCAATTTCATCGAGACTTAAATCTGAATTACTATGTAGACCTGACATCGAAGGTAAGATTGATTCTAAATCCCATGATGTTGCAGGGCCTTTATTTTGGGTGGATTTGGTACTTGATGATATAGTGGAAGCTGCATCTGAAAGAATAGATTCTGCCGTACCTTTATTTTGAGTTGGCATATTAATATTTGATAATGTTCTGGTCTTTTCAAATTTATCTAACACAGAACCATCTAAGATGGAAACAACAATATCAGTAACAGTTTCATCAAAATATGGGAACTCCTTCAATAACAAATCAGCAATGTTGTAAAACAAAGTCTTGAAAAACTCTGAAGTCTTTCTAGCCACTTCTTTTGTTATTGGTTGTTTTTCTAAAAGATGGAAAAAGATTCTGAAACCTTCAATATACATTGATAACCGTTTCAAATTTAAGACTGACAATTCTTTTTCTAGATTCAAATGGGGTAAGAAAGTGTCAGGTTCTAATTGCAAAGAAGCTGCAAAAAATTCTAATTGTAGTTTTCTTTTGATTCTAGGGTTTCTATCAAAACAATGAATTAAAAATGGATTTTGTGTTACATTCCAATTCTTACCAACATCTAAATTAGCACCCATAAATTTGTAAAATCGCTTAGCAAATTGAACACATGGTAAATGTGGATTATACATTGAAATTGAGGAAGCCATGGTCATAATGGCTAAAAGTGTTCTTGTTGAATCAATTAATGAAGAATCACAAGACACTTGAGCACCATTAATATTCTTTAATATAACGGTCAAGAATTTAATTTGTTTTGATTTTTTGGGAGCTGAAGATAAAGATGTGAGTCTTTTCAAATTTTGGGTAAAATGTCTCATACCTTGTGATCTATCCTCTGTTGAAGTTGGACTCATGGATCCACTTCTATTCATATGAACACTACTGTTACTGCTGTGATGACGACTATTAGTGCTACTGTTATCGTCTGCGTTATCATTAGATGAAGCATGAGCGTCTAAAAGATTTTTGAATTTAATATTATTAATCTCATTAAACACCTCGACATCAAGAAACAGTAACATAGATAAAAATCTTAATATAGAATTATAGGACAATAATTCTAAATTATGGAAATTTGTATATAGTTCCAAAACATTTTCTAATGAATGTGAAGATGCTCTATAACCAACATCAAAATCTACAATAGCAGTATCATTAACATTTGAATCTGTATTTAATTGGAAGGGATATTGTCCTCTCATAGCAGTTTGTCTTTGACTTGATTGTAATTGTGAACTATCATCACCAAATGCAGTAGAAGCAATTGATGGGTCAGAATGATCATCACTGGAAGATATACTATAAGGGGTTGGAATACTTCTTGCCGATACAGGAGTTGATAATTCAAAAACGGGTTTACTTGTTGGATGACTAGAAGTTGAATTATTACTGCCATTGTTTTTATTTGTGCTAGTAGTATGTTGGTCATTATGTTGTTGTTGTTGTTGTTGTTGCTGGTCATTATTTGTTTCTACCGTGGTAGTTAACAATTGGGAGACATTAAAATGGGAATAAATATTATCAAATAAAACATTAACTGTGGTTGGAATTTCTTTTATTGATGGATCAGTATTTTCATTATTACGATGTAAAAGATTTTGATATAATTGAATATATTCTTTTGGCCTGGCCATAGTCCAAAATAAGAAAGATTTTGATGCATAATATAAAAACAATGAATGGAAAATTGATTTTTTCATATTTAATGAAACTTTTTTAACAATATCTAAAAAATTACCAATATTTTTATGCGTTAAATAAAAAGTACCAAAGATATCCAAATATTGTATTACATTTGATTCATTAGCAATATGATTAATAATTAATGGAGTGATAACTTTCACTTGAATAAATTTAACAATTTCATTTGGATTGGATGCAGCAATATATTTTAAAGTATAATCAATGGCTAAATCAACCTTTTCAGCATACGTGGGCCAATTTTTCTCTTCTAAATAATTTCTATAAGAGGGCATAACACTATTATTAACAAAACTATAACCCATATTACCATTATTATTATTATTATTCGTTGTTGTTGTATTTGTTGATGGAGTGGCCATACCTTTTAATACATTAAAAGTTCTTGTATGAAATTTAATTCTTAATGAAAGATTAACAACTCTGGTAGCAATAGCCGGATCTAATGGACCTGGGGTCATAGTATGGAAACTTGGTCTATGTGTGGCAAACCCTGGAGTGGCCGTCTTCATTGTTTTTCTTTGCTTTTGATAAGATGGATTAAATTCATTAGTAGATTGTTTCTCTTGTTGAATCCAATAATATTCCATAATATCAGATATTAATCTCACGACAATTAAAATTGATTGAATAGTATCATCTCCTACATCTTGAGAGATGATCGAGGCTTCATTAGCTAATAGTTCATCAATAAGATCCATGGCATTTTCCATTATTGGGTTTAAATCTCTTGAAATGGCAATATTAATGCCTACAGATCTACAATAAAGGAAAAAATCTTGTTGTTCCACTTCTTGATATGTTCTTAATGAAGATTCAACGGGTAAGATTGGTAAAATCTTACTGAAAAACACATGTTTAGTTAAAGTATCACTCATATATGTGTTTTTACCTATAGTTAATGGTAAACTCATTTTGTAAAATTAATAAATTTTGGTAGTTTTTTGGTGTAAACTTAAAGGATGGGATCAAATTTTTAGTATTGCTTCGACGATACAATGTATATGGTTTTATAATCTAAGTATAAACCTTTTAAAACCTTATGTAAAAGAAAGTGAAAGAAAAACAACTATAATAATAATTGAGGTATAGTAATATGCAAATGACTTGACGTATATTATTATTATTATGAATTGAATGTCACTTCTACTTGATTTGGGAGGTATTAACAAAGAGAAATTGTTGTAAAAGTATCCTTATTTCCTTAAAAAAATAAAATGTAGTAAAAATTGAGTAATAAATAATGCTCTATATGCAACTAACTTGTTATGGATAAAGCAATGTCAGTATATAGATTAATAATATCTTAATAGATATTTATCTGGGACACAAACTGTATTGAATAACTTAAATCTGGCAGTAAATCAGGAACGCTTTTTACCATTATACCTTTTTCATTGACTAGTTTTAATTGTTGCTTCCCTTTACTGGGTCTTATTTTTCCAAAACCACACAAAAAAATCGTCAGATGCCTGCTTCCCAATCGGGAAAGTGGGGCCATTTGTCCGGTTTTAAAAGACATGGGGGCAAAGCGTGGGGGAAATTTTACTTTACTTTTTTTTTGACAGGTGCCTGTGGCAGGCTCATCTGAGAAGTGAGCGGCAGTTCGATCCGCGGGGGTTGCCACTCTCAAAGAGTAATACTGAAGTTATTCATTCCAGGCCCATCTTGTAACTTGTGTTTCTTTGAGAAGTCTTTGTGTTTGGTTTGATTAGTGGTTTTACTAGTGTTATAACTGAACAAGAAATAACATACTTTCTTCGCTTCATGGTGTTTCACGCTCCGGAAACCTAGCGAATTCATCATCTCAGTGAAATAGTCTAGAGTCATGTATCTTGAATTATTGATACAAGGCAAAGGTAAGACAATAAACAGATACGTTAATTTGTCTGGCTTTAAAAACTGGCCAAATCTATGAACCATATCACCTCTCTCCCTTGGTGTCGGGACGAAATTTAATACTAGGGAACATGATACTAAATCAAATTGATCCCTGGATGTCTTCGGGATAGGCCTTTCCATGAAATCTTGTTTTATGATCCCATCTTCATCATTATGATTATTTAAATCAATTCTTACCACAGGGTTGAAAATACCAGTTGTACTTATGGCATTATGTTTACTTAAAGAACCAATCTCTAACGCCGTGGCACCTTTCTCATTATAATCAAGATCTTTTAACCATTGAATAAGTAATTTAGATGAATCGCCACCACGATTCGAATCTTGCCCCATTCTACTCGCCTCTTGGTATGTGTTAATACCACCTTCATCCCTAATCTCCTTCATTATATATCCCAAGTAGAAATAATACACAGATCTTTCACCATTCGCATGTTGTTGTTGCAATTTAATCAATGATTCTTCAATTTTAGAATCTTTAAGCTTCATATCATCACCACGAAGCTTCCAACCCTTTTGAAAATGTTGATGACCTTCAAATAATTTCACTACTCGCAAATCATCCTTCTCCAAAGTCTTATCTTTAATATTCAACCATTTAAGTAATGTTTGTTTTCTTTGTAATAGAAAATGATATCTTCTAATAATTCTACGGGTCAATTGTGGCTTGATTCTTTTGATTTGTGATCCATGAGGGCCAATTGATCTACCCGTAATACTTTTCTTACCTCTATTCAACATCCTATCTCTTTATCTTCTACTATATTTATTCTTTGTTCTTCTTAATGAGATGAGATGCGATGAGCTTCCAATCGATTTTTTTTTTTTTCAATAAGAGAGTTTGAAAATTTTAGAGATGAGCTTTGATGTACTTAACAATACAAACAGCTTACATAAAAGCCATAACTTCAAAATAACGACACAAATATGACTGAAAATAGGAAAGAAATTCATGCTAAGGATTTAAAATGGAAAAAAGTTGAAGTTGGTGATACTTTAGACGATTTTAATGGGTTTTATGGATTAGAAGAAATTGATGGTGTTGATATAAAAATTATTAATGGTCAAGCTCATTTTTATTCTAAAGATGGTGGTGAAGTCGATTTAAATAATACTGAAGAAGAAAAATTGACTGTTAAAGAAGATACAAAGTCAAAAGAAGAAGTTGAAATTGAAAATGATGATAGTGATATTGATGAAGCCTATGGTGAAGATGATTTAATTGAATTTAAAAATTTTGATGATATTAAAGAAGGTGAATTAAGTGTTGCTTCAAGTGATAGTGAAGATGACGAAGATGATGAAGGACAGGCATCCGATAGTGAGTATGAAAGTGCTACTGATGAATTGAAGACTAATATTTTCACTTCAAATATTGATTTAGATGATATTGAAATTGAATTACCTGAATGGCAAAAGATTGATGAATCTTTATCCATGACTCTTTTACAAGGTTTATCCAAGTTAGGTTTCACAAAACCAACTGAAATTCAAGCCAAGACAATTCCATATGCGTTAAAGGGTGAAGATATTATGGGTAAAGCTTCCACTGGTTCTGGTAAGACTTTAGCTTATGGTATTCCAATCTTAGAAAATTTAATTAAATCATTTCATGCTAAAGATACTACAAGTTGTGTTTCTTTAATTTTCACTCCAACAAGAGAATTAGCACAACAAGTGACAAAACATTTACAAAACGTTTCTGAAAAGATTCTTACTGGTAATAATAAATATGCAATCTTATCATTAACCGGTGGTCTTTCTATCCAAAAACAAGAAAGATTACTGAAATATAAAGGTAGTGGTAGAATCATTGTTGCCACTCCAGGTCGTTTTTTAGAATTATTAGAGAAAAATACTGAATTATTAGATATATTTGCAGAGATTAAGACACTTGTACTAGATGAAGCTGATAGATTATTACAAGATGGTCATTTTGATGAATTTGAAAAAATTTTAAAACTTTTATCACAAAGACGTCATCAATTACATGGTAAGAAATCATATTGGCAAACAATGATCTTTTCTGCTACATTTTCAATTGATCTTTTCAATAAATTATCATCAAATCATTCGAATAATAAATTGAAAAATAAAAATGGAACAAAAGAGGGTGAATTAGAAACTGTCTTAAGACATTTAATGGAAAAAGTTCATTTCAAATCCAAACCATTAATTATTGATACTAATCCAGAAGATAAAGTTAGCTCTCAAATTAAAGAATCATTAATTGAATGTGCTCCAATGGAACGTGACTTATACGTGTATTATTTCTTAATGATGTATCCAGGTCAAACTTTAATCTTTTGTAATGCTATTGATTCAGTGAAGAAATTAAACAGTTATTTAAATTTCCTTAACGTTTCATCATTTCAAATTCATTCTTCCATGACACAAAAGAATCGTTTAAAAAATTTAGAAAGATATGAAAAGCAATCACATCATAATAATGTCTTAGGTAAACCCACTGTTTTAATTGCATCTGATGTCGCAGCAAGAGGGTTAGATATTCAAGGTATTCAACATGTTATTCATTATCATTTACCTCGTACTGCTGATGTTTACATTCATAGATCAGGTAGAACTGCTCGTGGTACCAATGAAGGTGTTTCTGTTATGATTTGTTCCCCACAAGAAGCCATGGGTCCATTAAGAAAATTACGTAAAGTGTTATCAACAAATAAGAAACAAGCGGCTAAGAATAAAAAATGGCAAAAGACTGTACCATTAATGCCAATTGATATTGACGTTGTATCACAATTAAGAGAACGCACTCAATTAGCTGCTGAATTAGCTGATCATGATATTGCATCAACATCATTACATAAGGATGATAATTGGTTGAAAAAGGCTGCTGATGATTTAGGTATTGATGTAGATTCAGATGATGAGAATAAAGATACATTTTTGGCTAAGAATAAGACTAAGAAGATAAATAAGACTATGGATAAGGAAGAAGTTAAATATGCCAAAATTAAATTAAATGAATTATTACATGAAAAGATTCGTAAAGATAAGAGAAAGAGATATTTAACTGGTGGGTTAACTAATCTTGCTGATAATTTAGTCAAGAAAAGAGGTCATGAATCTATTATTGGTCATGATAAGACTGATGCTTTAGAATTATTAAAATCTAAGAAAGCCAAGAGATCTAATAAGAAATTTAAGAAATAAATTTAAGAATATAAAGTCATATATAAACACACATCATTGTAAAATAAAATAAAAGAAGTAAAGAGAAATGTAAATAATTTAACACTAAATATACAGGTATTCTTTTATAAGAAAAGATAATAAAGATATACAAAAAAGATATAATAGTTTTTGTTTATACAATATATTTATCTATAGTAAAATATTATAAAAAATAAAGAGATGGACTGTTGGATAATATGAATAAATGCAAAATTAGACCAATTGTAGGGGGAGGGATAAAAATGTCAAGGGAGAAGTGAATTTATTTAAATAAAATCGTATTCAGATTCATCAGAGTTATCATCATAATATTCATCATCAGATTCATCAATTAATTGTTCAAAATTAACTTTATAACGTAAAAGACCACCAATACCACCAAACCCGGTAACAAATTGAGAACCTTCTTGAGATTTATCAGTAATAAATTCTAAAGTAGCACCATAATTTTTATAATTTTCAGCTAACCATTCGACTAAGGCCTTTTCTTCAATAAGATCCATTTCTTTACCGGTGGCTTTATCTAATACATAAGATTTATCCTTTGATTTTGGACCGACCATTTTGATAATTTCTTGATCTTCAGAATCTTTAAACACATATCTAATTGTATCTAAATTTTCAAAGACAATTAAAGTTTCTACAGCACCTAAATCAAGAGCCTTTAATGTATCATCAATACCATAACAAAATTTACCAGTATCCTGAGAAATTTGATCGAAATAATTATCTAATAATTTCTTTTCTTGGACGAATTTAACATTTGATAAAGCTTCAGCAGATAATTCAATGGCTTGATTAAACCCATTTTCACCACCATATGAGATATCCACAATAGACACGACAGCAGCGGCTAATCTTGAATCAAATAATTCAGATTTATTTAAATCAGTCTTGAAATCAGCAGAACCAGCTAGGACAAGACCCTTAACGTTGACTTTATCATTGGTGATAAAATTTTGTACAGCGACTTCAGCGACTTTTCTCACATAATTATGTCTCTTTTCTTCTCTTAAACGAGCAAAACGAACAGCAGATTGACCACCTCTACCATGTTTTTTAGGTAAATCCACTGTAAATTTATGTAACACAGTTCTTGAATTACCAGATAAAAGACCGAAAAGGGTACCTTGACCATCCATGACAATGAAACCAAATTTATCATCGGCTTCTAATAATTCAGATAAAGCTTCAGTATGAAATTTATTATCACAAAGATATAAAGAGGTATTAATTGGCTTATATGGTTCGATATCAAAAGTAACTTTTTTCTCTTTACCATCCTCGGTAATAATATCACCACAATAAAGAACTAACCCATTTGGTGGAACTTTATTATATAATTTCAATTTTTGTTGTGTGGAAGTGATAGCAGATAAAACAGATAATCTGTTAACACGAGATTTAATATTTGATGCGGTACCATATTCATCAGTTAATTTCTTTTGCATCATTGAAATTTGATCCTTTGGTGGGATCACTAAAGAAATCATTGATGTACCATTACCACGAGCAGATTGTAATCTTTTAATTAACTTTTTAATTTTCCAGATTTCGATATTTTTTTCAGCTTCAGTTTCCATTTTTGCTATTGATACTTTGATATTTGTTATTGGTATATGCTTTAAGCTAGTCTTTGCGATGAGATTATAGTCTTACATTTGTATAGTGAAATAAATATTGATATTAAATTGTTTAAATTGTTGAAAAATTTTCATCGTGTCGGACGACCACTATTAAAGAAAAAAAATATGCGATGCGAGGAGATGAGTTTGTGGGGTGTCACAAAATGGAATATATAATATTAAGAATATATAGTAGTTAGATTAATAATTGTTCTAATTTATTTAAATGATCTTTAAAATGTTGTTTATCTATTAATATGATATCATTCATTGAATCATACACGTTGATAAAAGATTGATAATGTGTTTTGTGCCAATGGGCCATTTCTAAATAATCGTTATCACTAAGTAAAGGATATAAATTTGCACTTTCATTGGATTTAGTCCAAAAGATATGTAATGGGTGTTCTTCTTTAACTTGTGGGAAGGCTTGTATAATCATTGATTTAACATCAGTTTGTGAATGTAAAGTGTCTTGGGTGGTCTTTCTTGTGATGATATCATTATGATATTTGATATAGACTGGATATCTATTCATGATAAGGTGCTGTAGTTGATTTTATCATTTTGACATCACACATTACATTTCTACTCAGTAGTTTATTATATAATGTTAAATAAAGGGGAGATCGCCAATGTGTCAATCCCTACACTCTTATATTATTACTGAAGTATAGAACAAGGTCTGGGTGTCTGAGATTAGTGGAATCCCAAGGGCCATCTCCCGATCGGGAAACTGGCTGCCCGGGCTTCCACTTTTTCCAACTCCAACTCCAACTCAAACTTTCCCCGCAGCGAATTTTTACTGAACAGCAAACAGGAAATTTTGGGAATATTGGAATATTACGTGGTGGCAAATACTCTTTACAGACTGCTTCATAATGAAAAATGAAATATGGTACGATTTATTTGGGGTATTGTTCTGGGAGAGTAATTGAGGCAAATAGACGTGGTGCTAGAGAGTGATATTTGATAAGTACCGGAGGGCAAGAGGGTCTAGCGGGTCGAAGGTCCCACTAGGGTTCGCGGCAACGGGGGTGTCTGGGATATGGGTGTACTACTACTACGCTGTGCTATACTACTGCTACAACTGCTGGTGATAGTCGGATAGTATATATTGCAGTAGTAGCAGTATGGTAAGCCATCAAAACGTCGGTGGACACAGTGGGACAGACAAGTCTATCTCACACACATACATATATACTTGTATATATATATAAGTTATAAGTTATATAGGGAATAACCCTGTCAGTGGATAACCTTGTCAGTGCAAACACGTTAGGGCTCCCCTTTCCAACCCACAGTCCGCACAACTCACAGCACTATAAATATGTAGGGTTGTTGCTCTGTAATCACAAACTGCAGCATCCACCGGTTTTCCAACAACTTCCGGGCAAATTCCCGTTTTGGTGGAAGAAAACCCAAAATTTCTCAGGTGTCACAAATTGTTATTGCCAATTTTGTATGGCAACGTGTAAATATTTCAGTGATTGATTGCTAAGATGCAATATTTTAGATAATAATAAATTGAGATTATTACAATATTGCAATATTTCTATCAGGTAACATCGTGTGATTTAATTTATTGAGGGTATATTATATCATTTCCTAAGATTTATTATCAATTCATTGTCAAAATAATTTAATATATAAATACCATCTTAGATCTTTAATTTCTTTTAGAGTTCCAATTATCTTAAACCTGTTCTTTCTCTTACAATTTTTTTTTTCTTTTCTTGTCTACTTTCAAATAACCAAGCTTTAAATAGTTATCATTTATTATTATTATGTCTGCTCCAGTTATTCCAAAGACCCAAAAGGGTGTTATTTTCGAAACCAATGGTGGTAAATTAGAATACAAAGAAATTCCAGTTCCAACTCCAAAATCTAACGAAATTTTAATTAACGTTAAATACTCTGGTGTTTGTCACACTGATTTACACGCTTGGAAAGGTGACTGGCCATTAGCCACCAAGTTACCATTAGTCGGTGGTCACGAAGGTGCTGGTGTTGTTGTTGCCATGGGTGAAAATGTTAAGGGCTGGAAGATCGGTGATTACGCCGGTATTAAATGGTTAAATGGTTCTTGTATGTCTTGTGAATACTGTGAATTATCTAACGAATCTAACTGTCCAGATGCTGATTTATCCGGTTACACTCATGATGGTTCTTTCCAACAATATGCTACCGCTGATGCTGTTCAAGCTGCTAGAATCCCAGCTGGTACCGATTTAGCTCAAGTTGCTCCAATTTTATGTGCTGGTATTACCGTTTACAAGGCCTTAAAATCTGCTAACTTAAGAGCCGGTGAATGGGTCGCCATTTCTGGTGCTTGTGGTGGTTTAGGTTCTTTAGCCATTCAATACGCTACTGCTATGGGTTACAGAGTCTTAGGTATTGATGGTGGTGATGAAAAGGCTAAATTATTCAAGGAATTAGGTGGTGAAGTCTTCATTGATTTCACTAAGTCTAAGGATATTGAAGGTGATATCATCAAGGCTACTAACGGTGGTGCTCACGGTGTCATTAACGTTTCCGTTTCTGAAGCCGCTATTGAAGCTTCTACTAGATACGTTAGAGCTAACGGTACCGTCGTCTTAGTCGGTTTACCAGGTGGTGCTTACTGTAGATCTGAAGTCTTCTCTCATGTCGTCAAATCTATCTCTATTGTCGGTTCTTACGTTGGTAACAGAGCTGATACCAGAGAAGCTTTAGATTTCTTCGTTAGAGGTTTAGTTCACTCTCCAATTATCATTGCCCCATTATCTGACTTACCAGAAATTTTCGACAAGATGGAAAAGGGTCAAATTGTTGGTAGATACGTTGTTGACTGTGACAAATAAGCTAATTTAATAATTTAAATTAATAACTACTTATTTCTCTCTTTATAAAACTCCTTATTACTTTTAATGTCATTCAATTTTTATAGTTTTTGATAAATATATATACCAAAAATTTATTAATGAATATGTCTCAATGATATTTTTTATTCTGTTTTCTTTTTATATAATACATTACATTTAATTCATCCTTTAATCGAATTAAAAAAACTGTAAATTTAAATAAATATAACATTATTGTATAGCCTTATTTTATATTCAGGGATAGGACAAAGAAACAAATACCCAAACAGAAATAGCTCACCATGTTGAACCATATTAGAGGATTCTCTTCATTGAGAACCTCATTACAATATATGACAAGAACAAGGATCGTCCCCACGTTACCCACTTTTTACTCAGCAAATCCAGTTCACGAAAATAATATTAATAGATTAGAATATCTTATTAGTAAATGTGGTAAAATCCCACATAAAATAGCTATCACAGATCCATTATTATTGTCAAAGAACAAGATTACACAAGTACACTGGCTCACCTTAGAAGAATATAGAAATGTTACTGGTTCTGGGGTAAGATTAAAACCCACCCAATATGAACAATTAATCTATTATTTAAATAAATTGAACTCATTGGATCCAGAATTAATCAATGAGGAAGTGAAATTAGAAATGGATAAATATAATAGAGATAAACTTGTCTCCACAAGTGGGAAATCACCCCAGGATGGAACTTATAGGATCCCAGAATTAGATTCTCAAGGGAGATCTATTGCTGTCGGAAGACGTAAATCTGCCAGTGCTAAATGTTATACCGTCAAGGGTGAAGGATTAATCCTGGTTAATGATCGTCCCTTGAATGATTATTTTGTTAATATTAAAGATAGAGAATCAATAATGTATCCATTACAAGTCATTCAAGCAGTGGGGAAATTTAACGTCTATGCTTTGACTTCAGGTGGTGGTACCACGGGTCAAGCAGATGCCATTAGCCTGGCCTTGGGCAAATCATTACTAGCATTCAACCCATTATGGAAGTCCAGACTACATAAAGCTGGTTGTTTAACTACAGATTATAGACGTGTGGAAAGAAAGAAACCAGGTAAATTAAAGGCCAGAAAGATGCCAACTTGGGTCAAACGTTAGTGCAATTCCCACACAAGCCTTCCCATGTAAATAATAAACTAGATAATCTCATGCTAATAATAATTAAGTACAAAATATACATATATTCACTATTAAATTATCGGTATTATTGTCATACCACACGAACCTCACTCTAAAAATTTTTCAGCAAAATTGAAAAAAAATATATATTAAAAAAATCTTTAAAGTGAAATGACAATAATAATATATTATTATTGATGGTGAGATGAGTTGAACTGAAAGATCAAAGACAAGAGGAGGTGAATAACGATAATAAATATAATTTTGCAATGGATCAAGAAAACGAAAGAAATGTCAGAAGATTATGGAGAACTTTCAAAACCGTGAAAGAAATGGTGAGAGATAGAGGTTATTTCATTACTCAAGAAGAAGTTGATTTATCATTAGAAGATTTCAAAGCTAAATATTGTGATGGGATGGGTAGACCACAACGTAAGATGATGTCCTTCCAAGCTAATCCAACCGAAGACGCCATAGCTAAATTTCCTGAATTAGGTTCCCTTTGGGTAGAATTTTGTGATGAACCATCTGTTGGTGTGAAGACAATGAAAAATTTTGTCATTCATATTCAAGAAAAGAATTATCAAACTGGTATCTTTGTTTATCAGACTAGTGTAACACCAAGTGCCATGAAATTGGTCCCATCTATACCTCCAGCTACCATTGAAACTTTCCATGAAGCTTCTCTTGTCGTTAATATCACACATCATGAATTAGTTCCAAAACATATTAGATTATCCGTGGATGAAAAGAAAGAATTATTAAGAAGATATAGATTAAAAGAATCTCAATTACCAAGAATTCAAAGAGCTGATCCAGTAGCATTATATCTTGGTTTGAAAAGAGGTGAAGTGGTCAAAATTATTAGAAAGAGTGAAACCTCTGGTCGTTACGCCAGTTACAGAATTTGTATGTAATCTGGCTCTTTTTTAATAAAACTCCCAACTCTTTGACCCAAGCATTTAATGAAATATAGGAAAATGGTTATGTTTCATTAATATTTGTACAATAAAAATATATTATATATTTATATTAAGAAAGAAATAGATATATTATTAACATTTCCTTATACAATGAATTTGATGTGCAATTAGAATAAAATAAAATGAAATGAAGTGAAATAACAATATAATGTAAAACACTAATCGTGGCATAAAGTAGCACACATGACAGAATCTCTTGTACCTTTCCACCAGTCGACATTTTCCACGTTCAATGGCTTCTCGGGACTCACTTCGACACCATGAACACCTAGGAAGGTTGATCCAATAGTAATAATCAAAGAATCCACTAAATCTGGTCTTAACAACAATTGTTGAATGACACTAGCACCACCTTCTACCATTAATGAATAAATACCGTAATCTTCTCTCAATTTTTTCAAAAGAGACCCCCATTCAAATTGAGGTTGACCAATAACAATATATGTAACATCTGGTTCACGTACTTGTGGTTCATCTTGAACAATAACAATTGGGGCTTTACCCTGTTTGGCATTATATAATTCCCACATCTTTGATCCAGCAAATTTCCATTCTTGTCTCATATCAATAATAATTGGTCTTGGTGATTCTGACATTGTAGTAGGGACCGTTTTTGTTGGTGGAGTCCATTTAGAATTTAAACCTGGATTATCTGCCAATACAGTTCCAGTTCCAACAAGGATACCATCATGATGTGCTCTTAAATAATGGGTCATAGTCTTTGTCTCTTCATGCGAAATAATAGTTCTTTGACCTTGCCCCTTAGAAATTCTCGAATCTAAAGATTGAGCATACGTTAAAGTAATAAATGGTCTACCATTAGCTTTATTCTTAGGTAAGTATGGATCTAAAAAGGCTGGTAAATTTGATCTTAAAGGTTGTAATGACATAGTTTATTTTGTTTTGTGTATTTGTTTGTGCTCTTTGTGATCAAAAGTGGAGTTTAGTTGTTATGGGTACTGAAATATATCAATCCCGATTTTATATGAAATTTCGAAAAAACGTACTTATAACATCGAATACTCATTATTCTTTGAATCATCATCAATGGAACCATTAACGTTACTGGATGGTAATTGAGCATTGAAATTACTAGATGTGACACGTTGTGGTTTATAATTGACCGTTGGTTTGAACTTTTTATGGTCCTGGGTCGTGGGGTTAGCATGATTTGAAGAATCTTGTGGTTCTTTTAGGGGGACAGATCTTTTCAAGTGACGTTCTTGTCTTTCCTCTGCATCCAATTGCTTGTCTACTAACAGTTGTCTTTCACGTTTCAATCTAGCCTGTTGTCTTGCTTCCCATTCAGATCGTTCCAGCTCTGGATCAATGGTATCATCATCATTAAGTTCAATAGTTCTCTTTAAAAGGTCTTTATCTGTAGAGGTATAGTTTTCATCAATGTTTATCTTGTTAATATCTATATTTCTGGAAACGTTTAATGAGTGTTGGATTCGTTGTTCAGATCGTTTCTTATCGTCTTGTTCAATTAAGACTGGTTTTTGTTGTTCTTGTTGAGATGAGTTCAAAGGCTTCCTCTTTAAGAATACAGGTTTGTGATATGTGATTTCTTCTTCTTCACTGCTACTGTCACTTTCACTATTCTCACTATTCTCACTACCCTCACTACTACCCTCCTCTTCCTCACTCTCACTTTCATTATCTGCTTCTTCAGATGCTGTATTAACTTTAGTGGTATTAAATGGATCCTCTACCTTCTCCTTCGCCACCTCCTTCACGGTAGGTGGTCCAGCATGTCTGAAATACCTTATTGACATATTTCACGCACTATTATCCGGTCCTTGTTTGGTTATTTCAACGCTCTTTGCCAACAACATCGTAAGATCATTTCAAAGTGTTTAACTTGAAATAAAATCGCTATTAAAATGCAAAATCTCTCTCTATTCTTTAATGCCAAGATTATATAAAAAGTAAAGTGATATAAACAGGTAGATAGTAAATTATAATAGTGATAATAATAATATTGCAAGGATCACCATTTGTATTTCTTAATACAACGTACCTTTTCTGGATATGGTAAATTTGGTTCTTCGGGCACAATCAAATGTTCCACTAAAGTTGGTATGTGTCTTGGTGTCACTCGTCCCAACCAAATTAAAGTTCTTGTCTTCCGTAGATAGATTTGAACGTTACCAGCATATTTGTGACCACCCACATGGTTTATGAATTGAACGTTGACACCTTCAGGTCTTAAATCTGAGTTATCTCTAAATAATCCATGATCTTGTAAATGTTTGTCAAAGACCTTCTTCATATATGGTGCGGTGACACCACATCTTTTATCTCTTGTGGTATGTGAACAAATGAACACAAATGCATCTTCATGAGATGGGGCCATTTGTTCATATTTAGCTAACAAAGTTTCATTATCCAAATCACCGGATAATAAATCTGGAACCATAGCGTCTAATGTTTCGTCCACTTTGGATGCTTGTAAATCGTTGATCCACAAGAAATGTGGCAACACCAACACGTTATTCTTAGTCCCACGCATCGCATCGATATCCATAATGTTGATAGGTAAAGAAGTAACACTACATGTCAACGTTTGACCATCACCAATGTTATCCTTTTCAAAACCAGGTGCATGTTTAAAACACCAATCCGATACTTTATCCTGGACACTCCCAGGCTTCTCCTTACAAGCGTCATGTTTCCAGTCCTTCTGGGAGGTTGGGACAATGAAATGAAGTTTGGGTACCTTTGACGTGTTATATAATGGTGTATTCCAATCGATGGTTAATTTAGCAAAAGTGGATTCACCTGCCTCAATGGTTTCCTCATCAGATCCAGAACAATCTTCACAATCACTGTGGTCTTTGTCCTTCTCATTCTTAATCAAATCCTGGGTCAATTTAATCTCTTCCGAGATCTTCACCTTGTCCCCTTTACTTAAGCTTTCACCTTCTTCACTAACTGCATCGCTGGCGGTTCCACCCAATTTATTGACAATAAAATCTCTAATACCCATTTTTTTACCTTCCTTATGGCTAGTAATTTCTAATTACTTAATAACAACAACGAACACCTATTTGAGCTTACCAAACTTTCCTTAGCAACAGTGTTATTTCTCCAGTCTCTTAAGATCTGATCTTCTTAATCTGCTTATCCTTTGCGATGAACTGACTTTATTTCTTGCAGATTTGATATTTCAAGATTCTTCAAATTTCCAAATTAACATCAAATTAAAAAACGTCAAAATGATTATTTCCTGGAAGAAGACATGATTCAAAACAAACCTGATTTTAAGACCCCGTTAATGACATAAATAAACCCACTCAACTGACACAATCACAGATGGCGTTTGATAATGATACATGTATCAGTGTAGATACAAGGTATCCACCTGGGTATCCCAACCAAGGGAATGTTACTAATGGACGTGGAAACAATGACGTGAGCGCAAATAATGCAGTTCACAATACCATGATAAATAATAATCAAAACAGTTCAGCTAGTTCATCTAATAATAATAATAGTAATGTCGGGACTGTAGACGTGGGTGATGGTACCATGATGAATGATAGTATGGGAAGCATGGTGGTTCCATCTAATCAACAAGTTCCCATAATGGAAAATGGAATGATCGGAATGGTTCCTCCAGGGTTTCTCCCCAATAATGTTCCAATGAATATGAATTATCGTGAAGGTTCCATGTCATATAGATCTTGGAATCCTAATGTTATGCCTCAACAACAAAATTCTGTTTATATGGGGAATAACGTCAATAACAATAACAATAGTAACAATAGTAACAATATGGGTATGGCTATATCTCCGCCACATCAAGCTCCAAATTCAATGCCACAAGGGATTCCGGTTTATATTCCACCAACTTCAAATAATACATCTACAAATTTATCACAAAATATTCAAATGATGCCTCAACTTCCTTTACCACAACTCGTGGCTCAACAAGTGTCACCTATAGATACAGGTAGAAATTCAACGACTGATTCTGTTCCATCTCAAAGAAGTCATTCTCCAACGATATCAGAAGTTGATAATACTGCACTAAATAATGTACATTCATATGCTCCTTCTAATGATACTGATGTATCTTCTGAATATACTGCTTCACAAAATAATAATAATATTAATAATATGGAATCTTCTATTGATCCTAATGCATATGCTCCATATAAACATCCCAAGAGAAATACTAAAGCGTGTGATATGTGTAGAGATAAAAAAATTAGATGTGGTCCCTTAGATCCTATCACTAAACGGTGTAATAATTGTAAGAAACGAGATAAAGAATGTACTTTCAATTTCCACGTAGATTTGGAGAAGAAAAGACAATTTATCTCTCTACAAAGAAAGAGGAATAAGATTAATAAACCTACTACCAAAAATGAAAAATCATCATCCATTGATATAACACAAATAGATCAATCATTAACTGATAATATGAAAGGAGTTAGTACCGATTTTGTGTTAGATGAAAAGACAAAGATCTTAGTGGATAAATTGTTACGAAAGATCAATTTATTGGATGATGTTCAAGTCAATTCCACTGAATTAATTGAAGATTTGAACATTAGAGATGGAATCTCAAATCTTGATGACCAATTTATACCAAAATGTAAATATAAGCAATACAGAACCGCATTATTGACCCCAAACAAGTTGAAATGGATTAATGATAAATTAAATATGTGTAGAAAGGAAAAAATAGAATCAACTGAATTTTATAAACCTATAAAACAACATTTCAATGAAATTTCTAAATGGTATATGATTTATGCTAAGAAATTAACCAATTTTGAAATCTTCCTGGAGAAAGATGATTACGGTAATTTTAAATTATTCGATTTACCAAAGGACATTGAACAAACAAATAGAATTTTGGAAAATTTACATACCTCATTATTATACACCACTACAGCAATTGTAACTTCATGTGAAACTAAAAAATTAGTACAAAAATATTATAATCAAGAACCTATGGATTTTTCTGAGAAATTTTTATTTAATACATGTTTAATTTATGGAATTCAAGCATCATTCACTTTATATTCTAATGAGGGGATTCATGTAAGAAAGGATAAACATATGCTTACACCAGATCAAATGAAAGAGATGGATCATAAATTATTTATCAATTGTGCTTATTTTTACGGTAAGATGATGACACATTCAAGTAACTTATTCACTTTGAAAGCTCTTTTACTTTGGAGTAAATATGTTTTGATCATATTGGGAAACGAACTATCTGCAGATATATTTGCTAAAGCTGTTTACATTATGCAATCCTTGGGATTACATAAGGAATCATATTATGAAAACTTATCTAAGAAAGATTTCATACTAACCAGGGGATTGTGGTGGTACTGTGTTTCTACTGATAGACTAAACTCGGTACGGTTATCTATTCCACCTTTAATAGCATCTCAAAATAATTGTCCAGTATATTTAAGTGAAGATATTTTCGTAAAGGATCTAAACATACTTTTAGCCTATGATGATAAATATGAAGATCAAGTAACAAATTTCAAAGATGCCCTTAATTATGCTGTTTCTCATCATAATCATTTAAGAATGGCGATAACGTATTATGGTTCTCAATTAGTAAAAATTGAAGCAGATATGGTGGCTACATGTTTTGATAGTAGCAACATTTTAAGTTTACCATTCGAAAAACTTTTGAATAAAGCATTAGGGTTGGATCACAAATTGAAAAAATGGAGAGAAAGTTTACATCCTGTGATGAGACTAGAGACCTTTAGAGACTATTATAAGATTCTTTCTGTTCAAAATACCGAACAAAAACCAGAATTTCAATTTGAAGTAATATGTTCTCGTGTTATTCTTTACCAATTCAGATTTTTATCACTAGGTATTACATTAAATCTATTCATCATTTCTTTGATAGATGATAATATGGAAAGAATGACAGGCAATCCAGTTAAGATCGAAATATTAAAACAAATCAAAGCAGCAGCAATAACTCAATACACTGAATGCTCAAGAAAGATTTTAAAGACCTTTGCTACACTTAAGCATCAACCTTTCATGTATAGGGAATGTGTTCATTTTTTCTATACTGCCATTTTATCTTTAATGTTTAAGGTAATTGATGGATTAGACAATGAGAAATTACAATTAGAAAACCTATTCTTACTGGAAATTTTGCATAAACCATATTCTATTATTTTAGAAAGGGATCAAAACACTAGAATTTGTGAAAATATGAAATGGAATGCTGGTTATTTCATTTATACTTATTTGTTAAAAAATGTTGTAAGTTGTCTTGCGCGCAAAAATATTTATTTAGGTACATTCACTTTTGGATTAAATGTTTATGATGCTACTTTGAGGTTAATGACCAAGATTGCAGGGCAAAAGAAGGATACTCAAGTGGCACTACTAGAACGTACAGATTCTAACACAAAAAAGTTGACACAAAAATCATGTAAAATTTTTGATGATTTGACCAACTCTTTTATAGATTTCCTTAAGGATAAAAACTTTCCAACTGTTGAAACAATAAGGAAATATGTTTTCAATAATAATCCAACATGGCAGCCTGAGTTGAAGACTGTAGTCCCCAGAGACTGTTCTCTTTTCACACCTCAAGGTACAAAAACTGAAACAACTGAAGAAGAAGTGTTGAGAGAATTCAATGATAACATTGGCTTTTTCACTAATGGCTCGTTTCTTTACGATCGTGATTTGATTCTACGAACCTCTATTAAGGATTGGAATATGCTCTAATGTAGAGTTGTAATAATACGCATACTAAAATATAAATGACGACACAATTAGCACATTATTTAATATATTCTTAAATAGTATAGTGTTGCAAAGATTGTATAACTAAGAATTAGCATATATCATTATATAGAAAATTTAAAACCTTTATATGACTCTAGCAAGTATTATTTAGTACCAGTGAAACCTGGGATAGATGGGGCAAAAAACTCATCAATGTATCTAACTGGGTCTTTCTTACCAATATCATCTAACTTGTTAATCTCCTCTTCAGTCAATGGTGCAAATTCAATACAACCTGCAATTCTGACCGGGTTCAATGATCTTGGAATAACAACGGTACCTTTTCTAATATGGTAAGAAATAATGATATCATTGACAGTCACTTTGTATTTTTCACTCAATTCTTTAACTAATGGCAATTTGATAACTGGTGCACCACTAGAACCCATTGGAGAATAAGCTGTTAATAAAATATTTTGTTCAGCACAAAACTTCTTGAGTTCAAGTTGTGGTAATTGTGGATGGATTTCAACTTGATTTAAGGCTGGTTTGACTTCACAATCCTTCAAGACTCTTTGTAAATACTCAACAGGGAAATTGGAAACACCAATAGATCTCACTCTCTTATCTTTTGGATCAAGGTAAATTTTTTCCAATTGTTTGTAGGTTTTAATCCAATCAGCACCTTCTTCAAAGAGCGCTTTACTTTCTTTTTCCAATGGAATTCCCTTAATACCATGAATACCATCTTTATCATCTTCGATTCTTTGGAAACATAATGGCCAATGTTGAAGATATAAATCAACATATTCTAATCCTAAATCATGTAATGATTGATCTAAAGATTCACTAACATGATTCCAATTTGATGGCCAGACTTTAGAAGTGACAAAAATGTCTTCTCTTTTAATGTCACCATTTTCTAATAATTCTTTAAGCGCTTCACCAATAATTGGTTCAGTTCTATAAAACCAAGCAGTATCAATATGTCTATAACCAGCTTTAATTGCTGCTTTAACGGCTTGCTTAGTTTCTTGGGCACGTTCTCTTGGCGAAGCAGTACCTAACCCTAAAGCTGGAATTTGGACACCATTGTTTAGTTTGAATGTAATTTCAGTAGTTTTTGGATGTAACATGATCAATTAATCGATTTTTTTAGTTGTACTGTGTTATCTTTACGATTGTCATTTGTTAGAACTTGTAATCTTATACAATTAAATCAAGGGTGTAAGCATTATGCTTTTATATGTTCCCTTATAATTCACATTCTTTTTCCTTTATTCTTACCTGACGGACTTAACCTATTTTGAAACGGAGATAAAACTCGGAGAGAGGAGATACAGAGAAACCTTTTTAAGTGACACTTTAACACTATGGTGTGATTTTTAAAGTAATATGCCACCTTAAACAATCCCTTTTTGCTTAGTAAACAGCACACCAACTGACACATCTGGCATATAGAATAACGCAATAATTGCAAAAAATATAGCAATAATTGCAAAAAATATATAGCAATAACCTTTTTAAAAATTCAAGGCCCTAATAATGGATCATCTGGTATAGGTTCATCTCTATCAGAATAATTTTCGGTGACAAATACAGAACTACGAGAAATATTTGGGTTTAAGGCAACTTGATAGTTTTTATCAAATTCTTGTATCTGCTTTTCTTGTGTAGAGATTACCTTTTGGGACTTTTTTAATTTCCCTTTTAATAAATCCTTTTGTTTGTTAGATTCATTTATCTTAAAAACCGTATCTTTAATTAACTTTGTAGCAACTTCATTAAAGAATTTTTCAATATGGCCCTTACTTGTTGCTACTTGTGAGGTTTGGTAAATCATTGAATTAGTTAAAGAGTCATTGGTTTTGAATCTTTCAATATATTCGGAATATTCTTTTAAAATAGGCTTATCAACAACTTTGTAGAAATTAGAACTTAGGTAAGACATAAAATTAATTGAATTATTCTTGTAACATGTTAAAAATTCTTTTTGCTTTTCAAGTTGACTTTTTTCTTTTTTCATAGCATCATGGGAAATTACTAATTTTGCATTAGATTCTTCTAATTTTTTTAAACTATTTTGTAACTGCTTCATTTTTACAGTTTCTTCTGAAGTTTGATCCTTATTTTGAGTGTTAATAAGAGTAATTTCTTTTTGAACAGCTATGCTGGTTTTTATACATTCATTTTCAGATTTATTGGTTTCTTTTAATGACTCTTCATTTAAAGTATAATCTTTCAATTTACTTTTTGAATTAGCAATTTGTAACTTCAGATAGAAGATATCTTTATCTTGTTTAGATACTTTATCCTTATAAATTGTGATTTGATTTGAATAATTTTTATTATTATCAATAAGCATTGATAACAATTTTTCACTTAAATCCCCTAAAACATATCCATTAGATAATTCATAAGTTGGGTTAAAAGTTTCTTTAGCTAAAATGTTATAAATATCAATCATATTTTTATTGGTTTGTGTTCCAAAACTTAAACTATCCTCCATTAAACTCTGATTTTGGTTATTATAAACAAAATCGTATGGGTTTGATAGTTGTCTTTTTATATTTTCCATTTCTTGATTCAATTTTCTTACAGTGTCAGAAGTACTTGGGATAGAGGCAGCATCAGACTCTTCTTTCTCTAATGTTTGACCACATGAAACACATTTCTTTGAATTTACTTCTTCTTTGTTTTCAACATCAGGTTGGCATGGTAAACCTGTAGTGTGAACAAAATTTGTTTCATCAGAGAACATTTTTTGAAGAGTGTTTAACTTTTCTTCATCTACATCTTTTGATTTGAACTTCCTAGTAGATTTTTTCCTTTTTAATGATTTAAAAATACCTTTAAAACTTTTGGATTTGTTTGATCTTAAGGTATTAGAAGTTTCGATGGATCCATTTTCAGTATTTTCTTTTTGTGTTGAATTAGCCGCTGACGCTCTTTTATAATCTTGTAAAGGAGAAGTTTCCTTACTTGGGGTGTCCAATTTTTTGGTCTCAGTAGACAAAGAGGTATTCTTAATTTGTTGTTGAGATGAGGATTGATTTTCTTTGTCTTCCATTTCTTCTTGCTCAACTTTTGAAGGTGCCTTTGAAGAAGGTCTTTTTCTAAAGAAACCGAAAATAGGTTTGGAATATTTATTATCCCCAGTAGGATGAACAGGACATATTTCTGGACGTGATGGAGTAACTTTACGTTCTGACATAATGTGTTAGATTTAGTATTGTTGCTTTTGTGAGCTTTATTACTTCTATAAAAAGCTGTTTGTAATCTATAAATTATCGCTTCTTGATTTAATTTTAAATCCTTAAATTTCAAAATTTTTATTTATTTGATGTGGTCAAATAATTAGCCGCCAATGAATTTATACAAAACGGGGAATGATAGAAGTAGAAAACTAAAAATATTAAAGATTTAAATAAATAAGAATATTTAAGTATAAATGAATTGGTAAACAAAAAAAAAATCAAAAATAAGAAATTATAATATAACTTTTTCTTTATTATAGATGAAGAATTGAGTGAAGATGGTTAAATCCATTAACAATGTTCCTGCACTCCCCAATAACCATGAAAAGTTCATTTCAATGTAATTAGAATCAATGGAAACGATTAAAATGGAAAATATAAACGTGATATTACCCAAACATGCAAATAAGAAGAACAAAAATGAAACGCCATCACAGGATTTTCTCTTGTAATTAAGTAAGATTTGTGGTATTCTTGAACATAAATATAGAACTGCACTAATATAACCAAAGACTTGAGCTTCAAAATTGAAATGAACATTTGGTTCTGGTAGTGATGGTTTAATTTTCTTATTATGTTTATAATAATTCGAACAATAGGACATGTACCATGACAATACACCAACTATGATAACGACAATGACACATAATGAATTATAGAAAAGTTCACCAGATTGAGTTTGATGTGTCTTTCTTGTGCAAATACTTTCTATTTGGTCAGTGTCATTATCTGTGTTAAAAACTTCAACTATCTCATCATCATCCTCTTGAATCACTTCATCATTATCTGAACTTATCATATTATTATCGCCACCTAACAATGGATGAATCTCTTCACCGCCCAATAACATTGAACTGCCTCTTGATAAAGCTCTTGTAACATCCTCAGTTATAATATTTCCAATACTACCATATTCTAAGTCTCTTTTCTTATTTCGAAGACCTTCATGAATTTTCAATGTCCTACTATCACAATATTTAGTGTACCATATCCATTGTAAGAACAGTAAAATATCAGCAAACGTGTAATAGATAGCTAACAAGATAACTGTAAACAACAGATTTTGTTTTATTGCACCCACAACATTAAAAATATCGCCCAACAACCATATGACAATAAACTGCAATGATAATCCTCTAGCCGATTTCTCTTTGAATATCTTATAAATTTGAGGGATAAAGACTACAATCCAGCACGTTATGGAGACTGTCCCAGTAATTTGACTTATTGTTAATCTGTTTAATACAACGGGAGGTAATACCATAAGTACTTTCAATACAGTCTTTTGTGGTGTCTTCTTGTTAGTTGCAAGTTGTAATAGTTCCCCTTACTTAAGGAGAAAAGTGATCTCATCGCTTTAAATTTCGAATTGCCGAAATTCTCAAAACCACCAGCAAAAAAAATCTCCGCGACGGGGAATTGAACCCCGATCTGGCACGCGACAAGCGCCCATTCTGACCATTAAACTATCACGGATTTCAGAAAGGAAAGAGAGCACTCACACTGGGGGTCGAACCCAGAATCTTCTGATTAGAAGTCAGACGCGTTGCCATTACGCCATGCGAGCTCCGTTTCTTATTTTTGGGGATTTTTATATATTTGTCACACTAATTGTTGAGAGTCACGAGAATAAAGGTATAAGGTGGCTATAAGCAGATGTAGAACATTTCAATTTAACAAAACATGTATATTTTAACAACAAATTTGTCATTCAAAAATAAAATTAAAATTTAATTGGACATTTATGCCCAATATTATTACTTCAAAGTTTTATTCCTCCTTTCTCCCACAAAATAAGTACCTATAACGCAATTAAACTGCCTCAAAATAAACTTTATATGTGTAAAATGGCAGCCTCATTATTTCATTAACTTTAAAAGATAAGGGGAGACCCTTCAAGCTAAAACGTCACCCATAAATACTTTCACTTTTCATTGGTAAATTCTATTTTTTTTTTTTAACCATGACCGAGACACTTAAATAAAGGTATTTTTTGTTGGAATATGATATTAATTAACAATATTTATACTAAACTTCTTCAGAAGAGAACCCATTCTGTTAATTTTTTGTTCCCAGAATGAGACAAGAATATTATTTCATATAATGGAAACTCATGACCTGAGATAATCTGTGCTTTACCTCGAAGTCTGAATGCACATCTATATAATTTTATCATTAAGAAGACCACGAGCCAAGAAAGTAATTAAGAGGACACCAAGCCAAGAAAGTAATGAAAAGGGTTATGCATAAACAAATGGGAAACTACCATTAAGGTTACCTGTCACTTCCACAAAGCTCAAGACTTTGCAAATCCTCATTAGATATCTAACAACAAAACCGGGTGCTTAATTACCCAACTGATTAAATTATGCATAATTAGCCCCTCCTAGCTACTAATTTTATTCTATTCAAGTATAATTGGTGATCTTTAGTGTACAAAAAATCTTCAGTCCTTTTCTTTCTTGTAAAGTGGAACCCTTTAGAACTAAGTTTACCTTCCTTCTGGAAATATCGGCCCCCCCCACTTTCAAATATTTCTCAACAACCTCTTAAGAATCTCATCAACCTTCCTGCATCACCGGCTTGCATGAATTTAAACTTAAATTTCTAGTAACCCCGGATTGTTACAGCCTCGCATGGAAGATCTTATCTTGGCCCAATGAAATTTCTCACAGTGGAAATGCTATTTACCATTTACCGCTTTGGGCTAAGTTAGATCCCAGGCGCATCTGGCAGCGAACCAAAAAAAATATTATATAAAGGTCCAAAGATCTTAAGAACCATGAAATACTTTTTTAATCTGGTTTCTTTCATTCTTGTTCTACTTGGTAAGAACCCCGAGAACTCGAACACATCTTTCGTTGGGATGGAATTTGTGTAAGAGTTCCCCATTTATAGATTGGATTCCAATTTAATAATTTATTTACCTATAAAAATGTGAAATAAGAAAATATTTACAATAATTGGCTCTTTAACAAACCGTGGGATTAAAGGGTCTCATCAATCTTTTAATTGATGATCGTAGCCACCGTAAGGCCCCTTTAGTGATGGGGGAGTTAGAGATATGTTTATATTACTATTTTTTTTCCAATATTTTTCCTACTGATAAATTTTTTAAATTTGTTCCAAAAACTACTTGATTCAATCATCTTTTTTGTTTTTATTTAGTTATGTAGGATTCAGTGGTGGGCTACAAGACTATATTTTTACATATACGTGATTGTCTAAATTAGTTTTATAGACGTGCAAATTATAATTAATAAATCTTTTTTTTGTTTATTTCGAACTCTTTTCATTCTCCTTTGTTGAGGATCCTTATTATTCTTCTTATATAGGGTATTTCTTTCAGCAGTAACTAAGTTGTTCAATGAAATACAATTCACTTGCATTTACCTTTCTTTCATACCTCACCAGTTCTTAAATGATTCAAAAGATCATTAAATAATCATGTTTTGGCTGATACTTCTTTTTATTAAAGGAGATAATGTGTTTAAAGTAGATGAGTAACTCATATATTAAATATATTATTTTATATTTCATACCTGGCTTAAAATTTGTATTTTGAAATTAATGTAGTTTTATACATATCCAATAAATTGTCTGGTTAACCTAATTGTTTATATGATAGTATCCAGGTAAACTTATTCAGTATATGGGGACTATTAAACGTCCAATGAATACCTCCTTCAAATCATTGAAGTTGGACATTTTAAAGCTTTAGTTTCATATTTTTAAAAACGAATTACCTCCTTTTAAGTGTTTGTTTTTAATATGTGAATAATTTGCCTTGATTAATGTATTAAAATGACACTTTTGTAAAATTAGCAGTCTTTAAAGGGCAATATTTCACTATAAAATCTTATTTTTGAAATCTGAAGGAGGTTTACAGTCATTGTAAAATCACATAACTTTGATGATTTTGGAAAAAGAAAAATTCTCTACACCAATATTTTTTATTTCTGAATATTTGTTGAGACTGTGGGTATTGATTATACTAATTTAAATTTATACTGAAATATTTTATCGAATAGATATTCATCATTTTATCATGATTATCAAGTAATTTCTTTATGAATTACCTGGGATAAGCTTTTAATTATAGTAAAACAAGTTGAAATAGGCAAAAAATGTTATTAGGTAGTGATTTTATTAAAGTATGGATGGAAAATACCTCAATATTCTCCAAAAAGTATATTTTCCAATGACTTCTTTGTACTAAACTGGTGATTAACAGCTTTTCTGAAACTTTAGAAAAGTCCTGGTTGTATAGTGTAGTGGTTATCACTTTTGGTTTTGATCCGGACAACCCCGGTTCGAATCCGGGTACGACCTTTCTTTTTTGGTTTTGATCTCAAGACCTTATTTTTTTTTTATATTCTTGGATTTTGACATTTAAGATGTAGAATTAAAGATGTAAACATGTTAAAACAAAGAGATAGTAGATGGGGAATTCTACAGCTTAAAAACTCTGTTAAACAATTTATGATAAATTGTGTGGGTAATTTGGCATAAAACTAACATAATTTATAATTAAAATCAAGCAAATGAATGCTATTAAAACTTTAAAGAAGATATTGGATATTGACGAAAAATCGTTCCAACCGACTCAAGATTCCATAACACAAGACAACTCCACTGATGTATTTGCACAATTTCTGTGCGAATATAATAACTTTTCAAAGGAGCATTCAGATCTTACCGATTCTACTCAATTGGACGGGAAGCTAAAGGAGTTAGAAACTAAATATGACAGGTATGAGGACACCATACAAAATGTTATCCCACCTTTAATACAATTTATGAACCATTTTAATGAAAAATTATCTGAATATACTACTGAATTAAACCTTATAAGAAATAAATCTGATGAACTGAAAAACTTATCTTTGTATAACTCCAAGAAACTGGCTAATATTAGTCCTGTAGTGAATGATCTATTGATCCCACCACAAGTGGTTCATGAAATTATATCAGGAAAAATAAATTCCTCATGGATAGATAATATTAATTTTATCAAAGATAAACAAGAAATGTATTCTAAGTATGTGAATTTGGATCCCAATGATACCTCCGTTATACTGCCAAATGATTTTGATAGATTGTGTGAAGTCCTCGAAGTTTTGAAAACTGTTATATTGGAAAGATCTAAAAAGTTCTTGGTCTCAAGAATTAGAATATTAAGAAGTTATAACCCTGTCCCATCACAAAAAGTTCAAAATCAGTTATTGAGATTAAAAGAAATCTTTAAATTTATCATAGAAAATAATGTTTCTTTGGCCTTAGAAATTAGACAAGCCTATTCTTACACAATGAAATGGTATTATAAAGAATATTTTGGTCGTTATATTCGATCTTTAACGATTTTACAATTCACTGCCATTGATAATCAATATTCTTTGGGTAACTTAGTAAATATCACTAATAATAATAGTACATCAGGTTCAATATTCACAAGTTATCTATCAACTTCGTATGGTTATTCTTCAACTGTCACAAATGATGCTATTAAAGATTATTTCCAAATTAAAAAGAGACTTTCAATTTTAACTCAAGAAGATAATACAGTGATGGTTTCACAAATTGCTGAAAATAATAAAAATACAAAGAATAACTTTATAGAATTAGGGTTCAAAAATTTGAATTTGGCTATATTAGATAATTGTACTGTAGAGTTCAATTTCTTAAAGGGATTCTTTCAAATAACAGATAATGTGGAAGAGATAAATGGTATCTTAGAACAAATATTTCAACCTACTTTACAACACGCTTTAACATACACAGAGCAAATCTTAATCAATTCTACTATATTTGATATATTTGGTGTCTTAATCTCTATTCGTATCGGCCAACAATTGCAAATTGAAGCAACAAGAAGAGGTACCCCTGTGTTCGATAATTATTTGAATGATCAATCAATTTTATTATGGCCTAAATTCCAACAATTGATAGATTGGCAAGCCGAGTCTTTGAACACTCTTTCTGCGACCTCATTTAATGTTGATAACGCCACAATTTTATCGCAACCACATGAATTAACCATTGCATTTACGGTTTTCTTACAAAGTTTATTAACATTATCAATTAATGATTCTGAAGACATGAAACTTTATCTCAAAGCTAGCGATAGTGTAGATGAAGGTCTCGACCAAAATGAAGGGAATTTGGAAAATAAATTTGATCCAAGATCTGAACCATTATACCAATCGATGATAAGAGTTAGAAATGCTTATGAGACTGTAATGACCAAGTTTAGTAAAATGACCAAATCTGCCGAAAAGTTCTTATCAATCAATTATTTATATATGTACAATTCTCTACAGCATCAAAATTTATCACAAGATAATGCTGGAAGTGAGGATAAATTTATTGATGATGACAAGGATACCTCGAAGGAAACCCCCATAAGGCAGGAACTGGAACTTCATTTTAAGAATTTAGTAGAAGCCTACAATCAAAACACATAGTTGTTTTATTCTTGAAATAAATGTTTTGGAATTTATAACATCAAAACTAGATACTTATATATACTTCATTTCGATAGATTAATTTATATAAGTGTTTCATCTGAACAGATATTTAAAACCCCTCGGGAACACCTTTAGCTGGTTTTTGATCAACACTCAAATAAATACCACCATTTTCAAATCCAAACCATTTATAACCGCCATCAGGCTTTTGAATATCTTGGATAATCTTGTAACTAGCTAGATCAGAATATGGAACCCCAAGTTTAGGATCAAAATATTGACAGTCGTTGTTATTAATGAAACAATGTTTTTTTATGTTGTTAATGTATATACCTGTAGGAGCTTTAGTGGTAATCTTAATGGTTTCAACTTTAATATCTTCTACATCCACTTGATTAGTAACCTTTTTATCAAACTCACCAAATGATGGGAACCCATCCAAAAATTTCAAATCTGGGATAAGGCTTGCCTCTATAATTGGTAATGAGACTTTTTGTTCATCATAGAGAGATTCTGGATCATCATCAGTGGACCCTAATTTAGATCTTAATATGGGTTGCATGACTTCTGGTTCAACATTTTGTTTACCCTTGGCAAGTGAGGTTGAAGATTTAGGCAGAAAATCATAATCAGGGATATCTACTGAGCTATGATTATAATTTTGTGTTGAAAATTTGTAAACTGTCACAAATGTTTTAGACACTTGCTGATATGGTCCTTCATATATGGTGACCTCCTTTTCCTCTTCCTCAGTTGGTTCAGTTTTGGCCACTAGATGCACAGGTGTTAGACTACTATCCGGACTGCTAGGGTTTGAAATGTCTGGCGTAGCTTCCTTTGGAGTTTCAACAGCAGATGGAGGTTCTTCGGTATTAATCATTGTGATTTGTGGTTGGGTAGCAAATGACACTTGCTTGGTGATTGAAGTTTCCTTCGATGCCTTTGGCTCCTCTTTACTACTTGTCTCGACCGTAGATGACGAATTTAATAGTGGACTTTCTTGATCTTCTAATATTACATCATTGGATAGTTCCTCGTTAATTGGTGTAGTATTATGATCAGATGAAGAAATTTTGTTTGTTTCTTCTGTTGGTTCTAGAGATGTTGGCTCAGAAGGTTTTGGCTCAGAAATTGCATCACTACTTGTCTCCTCTCCAGTACCTTCATTCTCTTGTTTTATGTCAGGTAGTGTGGAACTAGCTGGATTATATACCTCACCTTTCTCCTCAGCTAAGGCTCTAGCATTATCTTCCTCTATCTGTTTCTTTGTCCTTCTTGAATATTTCTTTTTCTTCTTCTTTTCTCTCTTTTGTAATTGTTCATTCCAATATTTATAATCCTCTAGTTCTACTAAAGGAGATGTTTGCCATGTAGTTGTCAAGTAATCTATTATAAGTTCATCTTGTTTAAATTTCAATTTTTGTCTTTGTTGTAGTGCTAATCTTGTTTGCTTTTTGGATAATTCTTGTTCTTTGAACTTATCTAAACTTAGAAGGTTCAATTTCTCTGTTTGTTCAGCAATTCTTAATCTATCCTCTTGAGTTAACTTATGAGTTTTTTCCTGCTTTTCCTTTCTTCTTTGTAACTTCTCTTGAATCTCCTTACGTTTTTCTTCAGCTTTGGCTAATTTGTTGTAAACTTTCAATTTATTAGCCACGGCAGAAGCTCTCTTAGAAGTTCTTCTTGAAGTGGTTAATAAACTTTCGGCAGTATACTGTTCATGGACAGAATGTGATTCCTTGTTTAACTTTTCAGCAGTAGATGTGTCTATTTTGACTCTTTTCTTGATAACAGTCGGTACTCTCTTCTTTCTTTTCTTTAATCTTTCTTGCCTTTGTAATTCTTTCTCCCCTGCTTCATCATCCTCATCTTCATCACTTGCATTTATATCAGAATCACTACTTAACATCAGATCCTCATCATTTACTTGTTTTTCTTTACCAATGGATGGAGCATCACTTTCATTAAGTTCGTCTTCACTCTGTGATGTTATACTCTTCCTTCTATGTTTGGTGTGCTTCTTAGATGTTGTTGGCTCATCAACCTCATCTTCATCATTACCTTCTTGTTCATTATCTTCCTCTTGTTCCGATTTAAGATCAAATTCTTGATCATCCTCATCTTCTTGAAACAATAAATCAATATCATCATCATTTAGTACCTCAGTTCTAGCTCTAGTGTCCTTAATTTCTTGTTCTAACAGCTTTTGTAACCTATTACCAGCATTAGAACGACGTTCTCTGGTATTCATTAAATATTCAATAGACCCTTCGCTACTACTACTCTCATTATCACTACTCATTGTGGATTATATTTGTCACGTTGTACTACGACAGAAGTATTCCTTAGCAATATTATGAATGTAGATGTGGGTTTACCTCACCTTTTCGTTGGTTTTACTTCCATTGACATTAAGAGTTGAACTTGTTAAATCTCTAAATTTCAATAATCATAATAATGATAATAGTAGATGAAATAAACATTGAAATAAGTTAATGTATATAATGAAATACCTAAATACAACGAGAAGTAACCACTCATTGAGCACTCATTGAGCACTTTCTAAAGCTTTGTCCGCGGAAGCATCCTCCTTTTGTTGGTCTTCATCAATAAATTGAGGCACAGCTCCACTCAAATAAGATGGGACACCACCTTCTGCAGTTTCCATATTACCTGTATCAAATAATTCCTGTCCCAGATCATCTTCAGCAAGGGCATCCAATTCGGCATCCAATTCACTCTCATCGATATCATCAACGTCGCCAACTGTATTCAAATTCAAAGCATTTTGTAATTCTTCACCTTTCTCTATCAAATCCACCATTTCATCTTGCATATCTTCTAATTTATCAATATCAATCTTACCATACTGAGCCTTCAACACTGCATTATTTTGTTTCATAGCATTGACACTGATCATGGTGTTTTGCAGGGTATCTGTCATCATTTGTGCTTGGGTCATGGACCAATCTTGATTATCTAAAGAATCTCTCATTTGTTCCAACTTCTTTCTCTTATTAAGTAACTTTAAAGCTTGAGCTCTTAATGGTTTTTGACCCATTGGGCTCTTAATCATCGATAAACGTTTCTGTATATTGGTTAATTGCATATTTAATTGAGATATCTCTGTATCTAACTTTGACATTCTACCTTGTAACCCTTGTTGAGCCTGGTTCATGGCTTGGTTTGATTCTTTCAAAAGTTGTTCATGGCTCTTCTTGTTCCCATACCCAAAAATTCTGTTCATCTTGATGTGGACTTGTTAACGTCTTTATTTGTTGGCTTCCACTTTCTTTAAAGCTTTGTAACTTGTCAACTCACAATTTTAACAAGCTTTACAAAGTTTCAATTAATTAAACACTAAATTAAACGTTAATGAAATGATTAAAATAAATTATGAGGAAATATACAGATTTTGTTATGTATGATATACAAGTAACTAAGCTCTTGGTTGTAGGTATTCGGCTAAAGCATCGATGGTGATCAATGGGATATTGAATTGTTTACCAAATTCCACACAATCGTCTAATCTCATCATGGACCCATCTCTGTCGTTGACTAACTCACAAATGACACCCACTGGTGGTAACCCACTTAGTTGGCATAAGTCAACAGCAGCTTCAGTGTGACCTCTTCTCTTCAAAACACCACCATCAACAGCTCTCAATGGGCAAACGTGACCTGGTTTCAAGAAGTCAGTGGATTTTGCACCAGACTTGGCTAAACTTCTACAGGTCAAAGCTCTGTCATAAGCAGAGATACCAGTGGTGGTACCTTCAGCAACGTCAACAGTAACAGTGTATGCAGTACCATGTCTATCATCGGCAAAGGACTCGTATTTCAGATTACCTCTTACTAAAGGTAAATCTAAAGTATCGGCTAGTTGGTTGGTCATTGGAGTACAAACGTAACCAGAAGAGTGACGAACTAAGAAAGCTAATTGTTCAGTGGTAACTCTGTCAGCAGCACAGATCAAATCACCTTCGTTTTCACGACTTTCATCATCCATGACAATGACAAATTGATTCTTCTTGAAATGTTCAAGAACTTCATTAATTGGAGTAAAAACAGACATTAGATATTGATATTACAAACGGTGCAAATGTTGGATGATGTGGTAACCTATCAATAGATCAGTAGTACTTATATCTTTGCAGTATATCTTCCATTAAAATCTCTATTACAAAAAACCTTTAAATCTCACTTTTTTTCTTCTTTAGAAAATCATCGTTGAGCCGTTGGATTGTTGAAGAAGAAGAAGAAGACGATAAGATCTGAACATTCGAGATAAATCAATGAGGTTCGATAGCAACTTGAACGTATTCAATTATGGAAGAATCGCCCGTTAGGATAAGTAATGCATTGATTTGAGATTCAACTTTTGTATCAATTACTAGTGTACAAGCAGTAAATTGTTGCATTGATAAATCGAACTGGTCAATTTCTACTTTCTTGATGATTGTTGCTGGGATTTGCTTGTGGAAGTGTTTCCTATTTTTCTTGTCTTCATCTGTATCAATAGTCTCGTCAACAAACCATTGAATGATATAAATTGCATCCCATGTCATCGCAAAACAAATATATTTGTCTTCAAATGGGTTTTTATTTGAATTATCCAATATCCAATCCACTGATAATACTGGTTTTTGTAAGTCAATCGAGTCTAGTTGTTGATTATCTTTAATATCCCATAACTTAATAGTCCAATCCACAGAACTTGAAAGTAACAGCCCGCTGGGTTCCATGGAAATGGCAGTGATATATCCATTGTGGAAGATGGTTTTGGTAATGGATTGTTGTTCATTCAGTTCAGTCTCATCGGATTGAGTGGTGTTAGAATTCTTGGAAGATACTGGAAGAAAGCCATTATTTTCCAAATCTAAAGTTATCTTACTCTTGTTTTTATCTACAGCGTTTAACAATACTTTATAAATACCACCATCCTCTGTACCAAGGAAAATACATTCATCATTAAATGGAGAACCAACAAGTGCAGTGATGTTGATCTCATTAAATATAACCAATTTTGATAAATATTCATCCACAAATCTTTGAACAATATAATCTTTTTCCTCTGTGGTATATAATAGATTAGTCGCTGGTGGAATCACTTGTATAACCTGCGAATCAGTGGTATTGTTGTTTGAATTCCCACCATACAAAAGTTTGTCTTGAGAAATGTCTAATGAATTTAAGATTGAAATAAACCCTTGGGAATCACCTGTAACTAGTTTAAATTTGGATTCCCAAATGGCGAAAAGATAATCACACCCAAGATGGTAATTTTTGGAGATGATATTTCTATTCCATTTAATCAAAGTACCTTGAGAAGTTTTCTTCAATTCATATAGTAAGGTCTTGCCTCGTTGTGTGAGTATGAGCATAGAAATAATATTGTGTGTCTCAAATTTACGTAAAATCAGGTTTCTAGTGATTTGTTGACCCAATAATTCAATCTTGTCAATAATTGTATCTGTAAATGTATCAATCACATAGGTATAACTCTTAGGAATTGTGGACAATGAATTGGTATCATCCAGTATAAATGATGCCATAGTTATATGTCTAGTACTATCATAATCAATAGACTGACATAAAAAATTTTGGGAACTGTCTATCTCTTTAATACGACACGAGTGAAGCTTTATTATTCCGAGTTGATCTTTGTTCTTGTTAGAACTTTGTGACTGATTTATATTTTCACCTCTTGAATACCAATGAGAAGCAAAACTTTCCACCTGGTTAGATTCACTGGCCCCATATCCTGCACTGATTGCGAAGGGTTTTAAATCTGGGAAATCAAATAATATTGTATGTTCTTCATTTGATCTGGCTGCCTCCTGTTCTGTTTTATCGTTTTGTCTGTCGTCTCTATCTTTCGATCGTTCAGATTTAACCTCATAAACCTCTATAGGATCTGTTTGTATACCATGATCATAGGTGACTACTTCAGGTTTAGATTTTTTTACTTGTATCGGCGGCAACATTTGTTTGAACTTATTTTCTTGTAACAGGACTTTTTGCTCATCTGTCTGTGTAGATGCATCCACCATTTTAACAGCATTGACATTGTTTGTCTCAGTTAAGGGTTTAACATTAGTATTGGCAGTTTCATGTATTTCATAATCTAAACTAGTTTGTCTTCTTCTCTCCCTCAATAATCGAAGCCGTTCTTTTTTTGCTTCCAATTCCTTCAGCAGGTCCATTCTCAAATTATGTTATTAAAAGTGTAATCCGAGCAGAATATATGGAACTGGGTCTTTATTCTAGATAGTTTGTCAGATCCCTTACTTACACATCTCTATAAGATCGTTTTCAATATTGAATTTTCAATAAACGCTAAAACGCCAAATTTTGAAAACATTTAAAGATTTATTTCAGACAGGAAAGACTATTTATTAGATATAAAAAGTATTGAAAGGTTAGACTTACAAAATAACATCAAGGTGTGTCACAATTGCACTTAAACGATAACATCAAGCTGCATATTCCCACTATAAAATGTCCCTAGATATTGATGATATTTTAGCAGAATTAGATAGAGATACCACCGCTGTGGAAATGTCCTCTGAGGGTCCAAAACAACCAGGTAATGATTCCATGGATATTTTGAATTCATCATTAGACGGCACAAAGACAGTTGCCAATGGGCGATCAACATCATTAAAGCCTAAGATTATCTCTCCTGTAGAAGACTTCAATAAATTAGTTACATTATGGAAGAATGAAAGGTGTTCACCTGAATTATTACCATACCCACATCAGTTAATGAGAAGAATGCTAATTCGTATCGAAGAACAGATGGAACATTTAGAGATTTTATCAATGAATTTTTTCGAAGAATCAACAAATGGTGGTAGCAGTGCTAATGGTAAAAGAAATAGTAATGCTCCAGCAAATAATAATAAAATGTTGCCCTTACTTTGTATGGAGGCAGAATTAGAAAGAGTGAAATTCGTTATAAGAAGTTATATACGATGCAGATTGTCCAAAGTGGATAAATACTCGATATATCTAAGACAAATCAATGAACAATTTTTGACTGAAGAACTTGAAGAAGATGACATGGATAATGAAAACAGAATATCACCTTTAGAAACGTTGATGTCCTCAGAAGAAATACAATATCATCAAAGACATTTCAGTTTATTATTGAATTTATTAAATGAAAGTGTTTTGAAATACATGTCAGATGATTTGCAAGCCATTAATGATACTGAGGGTAGTGTTAATATGGTTGATGAACCAGATTGGAATAAATTTGTTTTCGTTAAAGTCATTGGTCCACCAACTGGTGAAAATGATTTTGATCCACTATTAATTCATAAATTAGATCCAGAAAGGTATTATTATTCTATAACTATTCCAGAGACAAATGAAGATATTGAATTAATTATTGGGAGTATATACATTGTCAGGTATAATTTGATAAAGGATTTATTAAAAGATGACAAAATAGAACTGATATAATTGAGATTTATTCAAAACCATTAATTAAATAATATAACCATGTAATACTAATATTATTCTATAAATTTAATCATAAATCATGCTTATTAAAAGCTGGAAGTTTAACAGTACCATTATAAGTGAACCTGATGGGAGTGTATTAAAGATATGTTACAAAACGGCGTGATGGCTACTAGGTTGGGGTGAACTGGTTTGGAAATATTAATCCAGGGCAATAAAAAATATAAAAAAGATATGCGCAAGCCCGGAATCGAACCGGGGGCCCAACGATGGCAACGTTGGATTTTACCACTAAACCACTTGCGCTTTGCTTAATTTTTCATCATTTGAGTAGCTCTCTATACCATTCAAATGATCACGTTTTTAAAACAAAGTATAATTGTATTGTGATCCTTAGTAAGAGTATAAAATAAACTTCAAGATAATATATTTACCCTTGCAAGAGAATAAATATTGATAGAGCTGTAAAACAACGAAGTTGTAACATATTAAGGTCCTCTCGTGAAAAGTGACATTTTATTGTCAAAGACGAAGAACAAAGAAGAACTTTATCTAAAAGAAAGACATCAATGTCTGTACATTTGTATATTAAATCTATACTTCTCATTAGAGAATAAAAGGATGTAGAACATTTTATATTTTTAAACATATTAATTCTAATTCTAACTTTGTTATTATTATCTTAATTTAAAGACCTAAGTTAAAGGACACTACTAAGACCCATAATTTATCAAGTACTATATTATATCCCATGAGATTAATAATATACTTAAGACAAATTTCATAGTATAACAAGCTTAACTCGAGAAATATTACAAATTTCAAAAAATCAACTTGTTTAACGCATCGATAATATTTTATTACGGGAATCAAACTATATATCGTTATATTGAATTTTATTTCATGTTTATGTATTCCCTATTTTAAATTGATTTTAAAGGTCCTGGAAGTCTGTGTTATAAAATTCAGTAAATTTTTTGGTGACAAGCAAATCTATTAAATCACTGGTATAGTCTAGTCTTTCAAATAATGGCGTAAAAGTACACTTTCTGGACAGGTTCAAATAAATAGGTAGTAGTTTTATAAACAAATACACAACACAAACCATATTGGAATGATTTTTTCTTTGAACAAGATGGGAATTTCCAATTAAATAAGCACACCTACACTTTTTTTTAATAGAAGTTAAAAGTGTTTGGAAGGCAGCTTTTCTTTTAGAATATTGCTCGATCACTTGTGTCTTCACTAATGAATGTGTTTTTAAGAATTTACAGTTAAATAATGTAAAATAGATCATTGTACAAATACTTTAAATGTTTCGTCAATTAAAATTATTACATATTGAGATCTTTTATGTGTAAGGGACCCTTTTAGAATTATGAAATAAATCTGACTTTAGTGGGGGTAAGGCGCTAAGGCGGGTCCACATATTCCTAGCATGTTGTGTTATGTCATTAGAAATCTAGATGGATTTTTTTTTTTTATTACCATATAAAGTGGATACTTTTCATATGACCCTTCTGGATGTGATTATCATACCCTTTTACTTATTATATATTCTAGTTTAAGTTAGAAAACCCTGTCATTACATATCTACACTTATTTATTAACACAAGTTAGTAATAGTTGTCTTATATAGTCATATATTAGTTACAAAAAAGTAATCAACCATTAAACTAAATCAAATAGATTTATTAATTCCTAATGAAAACGTACCTAATTATGAAATATTTAACATACACAAACTCTTTATAGTATTTTATAGAAACAGCAACCATAAATTATGTATCATTTCCAGTTCAAAACAAAAACAACCTGCTTATATAAACCAAGTCAGTTTATTTTCCCATCAACAGTTTTTTTCAACTAAATCTTTTACAACATTATTTGTATCAAGTATATTTTGTAGCATACTATGTAATTCTGGATAACCTGTTTGTGGATGCATGTAGTATTGGTTATAAATATCAATAACAATTTTAATCAAGGTTTCATTACTCTCTTCAGTTGCTGTATCTCTTTTTGATAATATTTGCTCTAACAAGGTGTTCAAAATTTTGGGGATTATTACATCTATGTTATGTAGAAGTTTATTTTGTTGAGTGACAACAGCTTCTGTTGTGGGACGGATAGACTTTTCTTTCTCTAGATGTGTGGCCACATCTTTGATCTGATCACCTATGTCTCTAATGAATGGACCAAGATCTCCTAAATGTATTCCAACATTTCTGACATGTTCACTAGCAAACACTAGTTCTGTGCCAGCGCTACTAATTTGATTACTAGCGTCCGTAATATCACTGCGGATATCTTGATTTAATCGACTATTTGCTTCGTCTCGTTCAATTATATTTTCAAGACCTTTGGCCACATTGTTGAACACTGGAACAAGTTCCTTGAGTGAATCAGCACATTCTTTTAGGCTATCTATGTCCGTACGTTGGGAGGAAACAACTATTGAAGTTGAACTTTTATTGCAGTTATAAGGTGGTTGGTTTAGGTGCTGGTCACACATTGACAGCTTTGTTTAGCTTCCCCATTCTTAACAGAGTTAAAACAGTAGTGTGTCTTGGAAACCCAGGCAAAATATGGAGGTAGAATACATTTGGATACTCTGTAAATTTATATGTTTCTTAAAAATCAGGTTTAGATGCTTGAGGATTTTATTGGAATACAATAATAGAGCAAATTAAGGGGACCTTTAAAGACTAAATTTTTTGTTGAAAGATATTGCCCTTTCAGGTTTACCACCCCTAACTCATTTCAATGTCGAGATAGTTGTCTTTATGTGTGAATCAGGTAAGATTAAAATGCTCCTGAAACACAAATTCTAACGACTAACCAACGAAAGGCCTCACTTTTCCTGGTAAAAAAAAAATCTCAGATCCACTCCTCCATTAAAGGTTGTAATATCTACCTCATTGGACTCATTCGGCAAAAATTATTTCCTCTTCTTCTCTCTATATTACTGCATTAACAACTTCCTTGTTTGCTTGACATTTTTGTAGTAGTTAATTGAGAATCTTGAAAATATTTAACCTAATGATTTAAGTACATCACAATCTAATAATCTCAGTATATAATTGGAGATATTACTACAATAATATATGTTTGCCTTTTCATTTTGTTATCTGAATTGATTGATTTCTGTTGTTTGAATATGGACTTTATTTTTGTAGCTTTATTACAAGTGTTTTTGCTAAAATAGTAATATATTATTGCTTTTGAGATTTATGAAGTAGAATAGAGTCAGCTTCAATTAAGAAACATATATATATGATTATATATATCATGATTCCACATCGATGATTCACTTCACTTTTCGACATGATTTGTTACCTTTTTTTCTGTTGATCCAGTAGAACCCAAACTAAAGCCAAAATGACCGACAAAAATTCAAGTGAAACTGCCATATCATCTCAAGATACAATTATAGCTGGCCAAAAGGAAAATGCTAATTTACTCCAAGAGCTAGTTCCAGAAATCAAGAGTATTGCTAATAGTCTCCAAAAGATAGCTAAACAACAAGAAAAGGATAGTAAATAACTCATAAATAAAATTAAGAGTGTTGATAAACAAGTATTTTTAGCTACTTCCGAAATCAAAAGTATGGGTACAGTCTTTGAAAAAATAGATATACTATTCAAAGAAATTAATCTAGCTACAAACTCATTTTCAAACAGTGAAATTACTACTCTTCAAAATATGAATGATGCAATAACAAGAACCATGAGTATCTTAACTGAAAGTAATATTTCAGAGAAGGAATATGTAAATAATAATTGAATACATAAAAAGAAAGTAACTATAGTTAGTATTTTTTAAAAGATGATTTTAAACTTTTCAATGACTGGGCTTTCCTAGCCTGAATTAGATAGAATATATACTAAATATATACAAGTATGATTAATCACATCCAAAAAGGTCATATAATAACAGAAAGTCAAAAAAACTTCTTTTAAACAGCTCTCCAACCTCAAGTGAAATGGAATGTCTCGGCAATGGAACAATCATTTTAACAAAAAACTTTTGAGGAAAACTTGGAGAAGTTAAATAGAGGTGTAATTAATTTGAGTATACCTCAAGTGTCACAGCATTTGTTCAAAAATACTCAGCAACATGAATTTTTAAAACGTCCAAACTCGGCGGCAGCTAATCCAGAGAGTGGGTAAAAAGACTAACTGAAATTGTTTTTTTTAATGTAGGAAAAGTGCCATCCTTTAAAAGTGTCAGTAAAAAAGTATTTAAGTCCAGCCAGAGACATTGACCAGGACGATTCCATAAGAAAAAGTAATTAAGGAAATAGTCACAATGATGAATTAGATGAAAGATAGTATTAGGCGACTATCTAGTTTTATTAACCTGAATCTCTTAAACTCTCTTAGACTCTTTAGTTTCCCAGGCACTTTAAATTGCCAAAGGCAATAAAAGTCATTATATGTGGCAGATTTGTGCAATAATCGTTAAAATTTGTTCCTGAGTATGTTGTAATAAAGGTTTTGTCTCTTGGTTTGTACACAAATTGTTTATATACCTATGTAAAGTCTGGAAACCTTCTTTGAAATTTTGGGTTAGATTAATAGTCCTATTGTCACAACCTTAAGTTACTTGTTGCCCTGATACACCAGTTTCACTTAAACTTTGATTGCTGTTTAAGGGAAGTGTTTTTGGAGATTTTTTTATCCAATTCTATTTTAGTTTTGGTTCTACTTTATTAACAGAATAAAAATTAACAATTCATATCGAAGAACAAAGCAAATTAATATCTTCATTAATAAGCCTGGGATTATGTAGAGATAATGATTTTTGTGCAGGGATTGGGTTTACCTTTGCTACTCTGTGTAGCGGTTTAGCAGCGACAAGTGTGGATACTACTGAAAAATGCCCCGTTTTAGCTGCTAAGTCCTCTGAAACAATCAACCATTAACATATCCCTTGTACCTGTTCAATTGGTACTTTATTGAATAGGACAGTTACACATTTCTATTCACTTATGCATAGATTCTCAATTTTTATCATCCACTAAGAACGCATTTAAATATTAAATTACGTAAATTTGATCTTTAAAAAAAAATGGTGTTATAAGAAACATTCAATAAAAACAAAGTATAGTAATCATAGATAATTTCTCTTCCCACTATATGAACCTTTTTTGCACATGTCAAGGCATAAAGATATGACAAAAGATGTAAGTACTGACCAGAAAGTTAGAGGTGATACATTGGTTCCAAAATTAGCTGAATCACCTTCATCAATAGACTCGGCTATTGGAATTATAACCGCTGTGGGTAGATCTGCCGCTTATCGTTTCACATCATTCTATCTTAGAACCCCAATCAAATTATTTAGACCACCAAGATTCGATATATATCATTATGTTAGAGAGACGGGGATAAATACTCCTATACAGAATCAAAAGAAGAAATTTTATCATAAATCGTCACTATATATTCTTAAACAAGCATTACATAGATATGGTTGGAAGATCATACCTCAAATTATTGTACCACCAATCTTCGTTAATTCTCTGAGTGGGATTGTACTTTATTCAACCTATATTTATTCATTACCAGAGAAACCACATAAAGATATTTCATGGAGAGAATATTTCACAACTGGTAGTATTGCAGGGTTAGCTCAAGCTATTGTTACCACTCCGATTGATGCTATCTATGTTAGGTCTCATACTCATGATTTATTAGATCATGAACATTTTAATGGTAAACCCACAAGGGTAACAAATTTATGGGTCTATGGGTGGAATAAATGGAAACAATTGGGAGTAATAGGGTGTTATGGTGGGTTTAATCTTACTCTATTGAAAGAAACGTTGGGATTTGGTTGTTATTTCAGTATATTTGAAATGTTAAGATTAAATTTATTACACAAATACGATCTGGATAATCAGTCTAATCGTAAGAAAAAAGTAAGTACCAGTGTTATTACTCTGGTTTCAGGGGTTACAGCTGCATTCACTTTACAATGTATACAATACCCAATAAGTAACTTACAACGCATTCATTATCAAAGACTAGAAATCCTGGATTTATTAACTTTACCAGAATCATCTGCAAATAATTCATATCGTCAATTGTTAACATTATCCCATGTATATTGGCATTCATATATTAACACAATCAAATATGTATATAAAAAGTATGGTTCAGCTTCACAGTGGGATATGTTAACTTGGAGTTATAAGGGGTTTATAAGAAACACATTAGCTATCATCCCAAGTACCACGGCTGGATTAATGGTCTTAGACTATATGAGAAGAAAATTTGAACCGTTGTAAGTATTGTCATCTGTTCAATTGAAATATTCTGGTCTTGGAGTCCATATGGTAGTTAAATCATTGAAATCAATACTATGTTCTTTAAAGAATGTATGATCCATAATTTGTTCTGGCGTTAATCTCTTATCCATGTTTTTGATAAGAATGCTTGAAATTAAATCCTCTAATGATGGAGAAACATTATCTGATGGGAAATCGACTCCACCACTATCAGTGATTAATTTAAATGTTAAATATTCAGATTTACCCTTAAATAATGGTGTACCAAATATAAGATGATAAAGGATACACCCCATGGACCAATAATCACATCTATAATCTACATAACCTAATAATAATAATTCGGGACTCACATATTCTGCAGTACCGACAAATGATTTACATCTAGTCAAGAGAGGATATTCACTGATTGAATTATTTTCTTCTAGAGGTAAGATCTTGGCAGAACCAAAATCTGCTAATTTTATAGTCCAATCTTTGCTAAATAAAATATTTTCTGGTTTTATATCTCTATGAATAACACCTTCAGACTGTATGAACCTGATGGAATCCACAAGTTGTGAAGCCAAATATGCAATGACAGATTCATCTTGTGCTACTGTGGGTTTATCTCTAATTAATTTTAATAAATCACCATTGGGAACATACTCCATAATAAAATAGAGTGAATCTCTGTCTTGTAAAGTTGCAAACAATTGAACACAACATCTGCCATTCCTTTGTGGAAACCCATCAGCAGCTTGCAGTTTCTGCATGGCATCTCTCTCAATCGAGGCGTATTTCACCTTCTTGTGTTTAACAAGGTGCAACTTATGAATACATTTGATTGCATATGTGACACCTGTGGCATTAGATTTAGATTTATCGACTTGCGAATACGATCCCGTACCCAAGACATCCTGAGTAATAAAATTATCCAACGTCCACACCTCCTCGCTAGCCATTGACCTTCTTATGGTGGTTCTTCTTGGTTATCTTGACCGTCTTTACTGGTCCAATGATTACTATCGGCTGTTACTATGAAATTTCACTTCCGATATGACTTTCCCTCAATCTTTTTTTTTTTCTTCATAACGAATTTAACGAGAGATGCCCATTGAAATAACCACAAAACCGCCAAGATAAACAGAGATACCAAAGATAAAGAGATCCAAGGGTGCCACTGTTGCAGATATTATTGTTTATATAGATATGACCGAACAAACTGTGGTGAAAAGAAGCAGAATAACTAGAAGTAGAAGCAGTTCTACCGTGAGTACCTTTACTGAGACGGCAGAAGGTGATATTATTGTCACTACGACGACAAATGCCAAGACTACAAGAAGAGAGTCATTTAGTTATAGAGCTTTGGCTAAATTCCATGAACTACCAATATGGCAAAGGGATAATGATAAGATCTTGAGTGGATACGTGAAAGAGACAAATTCATTTACACGTTGTTTTAAATCGTTATTTTATTTCCATAATGAATCTATTAATGTTTATTCACATTTGATTCCCTCAATTATTTATATTGCTATGGCAATGTTTTGTTTTGATAAGTTGTGTATTAAAGTGTTCCCCAGTACTTCATTATACGATTATGTCTTTATTAACATTTTCTTATTGGGATGTGCAACATGTTTAATGTTCAGTGGATGTTTTCATTGTTTAAAACAACATTCTGAAGCTCAAAGTATATTATGGTCCAAGATTGATTATTTGGGGATTATTGTATTGATTTCATGTTCTATGATTTCTGTCATTTATTATGGTTATTTTGATCACCCAGATATGATGTGGTCATTTATTACTATGGTCCTTGTCCTGGGGACCATATGCTCACTTGTAGTGACTAACGATACATTCAATCAACAACATTGGAAACCTGTAAGGGCTACATTTTTCGTTATGTTTGCATTGAGTGGGTTAATTCCAATGCTTTTTGGTATTATTAAGTTTGGTTATTTAGAAGTTTTGAATAGAATTTGTCTTAAATTCATATGGTTAGAAACCATATTCTATCTGTTAGGGGCTATTATTTATGGTTGTAAATTACCTGAATCCATCTTACACCCAGGCACAGTGGACTTATTAGGTAATTCGCACCAAATGTTCCATTGTATGGTTGTTCTAGGTTCAATTTGTCATTGCAAGGCTGTCATTGAATCTTACAATTTGTTACACAGAAGATTTACATCATAGCCTATTATTTTTCTCTCTCCTCCTTACTGACTCCTTTTATACATTAAACGCATACATCATTATATAGTACATATCCAATAAGATTCATAACAACTTCAAAATTAAACATTTATTTTAAACGTTACGAGGTAAACATTCATAACAAATAAAGGTAAGCACACAAACACATAACGACATAGACGTATATACAACAATGTCTACCACATCATCCATTGCTACACAAGCATTAAGAGCGTACAGACATGCTTTAAGAGCCACTACCATTGCATTCCATGGGGATACAAGAATGTTACTTGCCGCTAGACAACAAATGAAACAAGGTATGATCCATCCACCAGAAAACCAAAAGGATCTTTCTCCCGAGGGGAAAGTACAATTAATGGAAGATATTGCACTGTTTTTAAGACGTAATGTCGTACAGGGCAAGAAAGTGGATGTGGATCCGATTACTCAGGAGACTCAATATCATTTAAATATTCATAAAGATACTGAACTGGGGGATAACGATTCAATTAAACAGAAAACAAACTTGAAAGCTCGTTCTTTCAGAAATCCAACAGGTGGATGTGGTGGTGCCAAGCAATGAGCCATGACCGCTCTATTCCTTCACTAGCGTCAAAACTAGCCTTTATCTTAGCTTGATCATCACTGCTAATGAGCCATCGGGGATCTCCGAAGTTGAAATATTGATTTTTTTGCTAAGAAACTTTACATATAAAAGATCAAAACTTTTTGAGACCAGCTTTAGACACTAGAATTATCCATCATTATCGTCAATACCTTCTTGTAAATATCGTTATTCTCATTTTTTGGTATAACAGCTTAACACATCACATTATATAATAATCTATAATATCCTTTGCAACATGTCTGCTGATTTAACTACAAAATTTTTCAATGCTACTTACACAAACCCATTAATGAATGCCTCTGGTGTTTATTGTATGTCTGTGGAAGAATTAGAAGAGTTAGATCATAATTGTAATGCAGGTGCATTCATCACAAAGAGTTCCACTCCACAATTTAGACAAGGTAATCCTGAACCACGTTATTATCCTGTCCCATTAGGGTCTATCAACTCTATGGGGTTACCAAATAAAGGATTCGACTATTATCTAGACTATGTCTTAAACCGTCAAGTCATCGATAAGGATAATAAACCTGTGTTTTTCTCTGTGGCTGGGATGTCTATTGCTGATAATTTGGAAATGCTACATAAATTACAAGATAGTGAATTTAATGGATTCACTGAATTAAATTTATCATGTCCTAACGTTCCAGGGAAACCACAAGTTGCATATGATTTTGATTTAACACTTGAGATCTTAACTCAAGTGTTTTCATTCTTTAAGAAACCATTAGGTGTCAAATTACCACCATATTTCGATTTTGCTCATTTTGATACCATGGCTTCCATTTTAAATCAGTTCCCATTAGCTTATGTGAATTGTATCAATTCTGTGGGGAATGGTCTTTACATTGATGTGGAATCTGAAACTGTTGTGGTGAAACCAAAGAATGGGTTTGGTGGTATTGGTGGTGATTACGTGAAACCAACTGCTTTAGCCAATGTAAGAGCATTCCAACAAAGATTAAAGCCTGAAATTAAGATCATCGGTACTGGTGGTATTAAGTCCGGTCAAGATGCCTTTGAACATTTACTTTGTGGTGCTACTATGTTACAAGTCGGAACACAACTAATGAAAGAAGGTCCTGTTTGTTTTGCAAGAATTGAAACTGAATTGAAAGAGATCATGGATAAGAAAGGTTATAAGACCATTGATGAATTCCGTGGTAAATTGAAGAGTATTGAATAGGTCTTGTGTATCGTACTTTTTTATAATAGATCTTTATCTTTTAAATAATATATAAACTTTTATAATTTCAAATATTCAATCTTTAATTTGTTTAAAACTAACTTTTAACAAGATTTGGAAGGGGTAAGCACATACAAAAAGGATCCAAGCATAAGGATGAGTAAACTGGTGATGATGCAAAAAGTACCTCGTGCTATGTATAGTACGGAAATTACTCAGGATTTCTTGAAAGATCTTTTGAATAGAGCTAAGAAGGCTACAACTTTATCAGCTAAGAATCCAAATAATAATAACAATAATTATAAAAGAGATAATACTAGAAACAATTATAATAATAACAGTAATAATAATAGAGATCGGGCAAGAACTTTTGCCAGGGGGAAAAGACCATTTAATAAGAAGTTTGTAGATGGTAAGAGACCACAGCAAACTAACAATATTAGACAACAAGATAAAGTTAATAATGTCCCCTTTCATCCAATGACTTCCAATGTGTCTCAAGAAACTTTGTTAAATAATATGCCTAAGCAACCACAATTCCAAAACGGTACAAAATCCATTGATGGATTGGACAATGATCTTTTGGATGTATTAGACGCAGGTGAGGGTACTACTACTATTCCAACAAAACGATTTAATAAGCCTAACTTCACGGAGAGAAGAAGAAAACCAAGATTTAATAATAACAATGCAAATAAAAATAGTCTATCTGGATTCATTTATATGAAACCAATATCACCTGGGGTAGGGAAAAATTTAAACAAATTAACAGAACTTAATGGTCCACAAGAGTTTCAATTAAATTCAATTAACACAGTTGATTTATTCAAATATTATCCATCTTTAAATGTTAATCCAAAGTCTCAATGGGTTAGTTTTATCTTATCATCTATGAACGAAGCTCAATTCCCATTATATCGTGAACCAAACGTTTCATATGCTAATTTGATTAAAAATCAACTTGAAGGACCAGTGAAACCAAATGATATTTTCACCGTAAAGACTCCAGGTTTTGGTAATTACACTTATGAAAATTCGTATTCTGTTAATGTTGAAAGGGAACCTTTAGTAGAAAACATTGATGTTTCTTTAAATAAAGATAAATTTAATGAAATGGTGTTGGGTAAATATGAACAAGTTGACTCTACTTCTTCCAACAACAACAATTTAAGAGTTAAGTTAAGTTTACAAAATTGTTCAAATCTTTCTAATAATGATAAAGATTGGTTATATCAAGTTTGTTCTGGTTTTATTCCATTGAATCAAGTTACTAAGTAAATAAAATTTTGATTATTCTTTTCTGTAAATAATATTATTTTTTATCAAAACTATTACGTATATATATTTATTAATACATATATTCCGACTTAATTCTTTGACTTTGGGTCACCTCTATATCTATCAAGTTTAATCATTTGTGCTAGTTATGCTATCAGTATCTGAGGTTTGTAATACTTTTAAAGTTTCATTGTATCTATTAACTTCGCTTTTTAAAATCATTTTTTTTAATGCAATATCATCAGCTAAAGTTCTACGTTTAGTTAAAATTGATATTAAAATTGGGGCTATTATTGTAATTGGTGACTCACCAGGAACCACACTTTGGATTATATTAACGACTTGATCTTTATCATCTTCATAAAGTTTTCTTTGTCTCATTAAAAATTTACAAATTAGTTCGGTAGAAAAAGGAACTTTGGTAACACCAGTGAACCAAATTAATATTTCCCTTAAATTACTCTTGTTAACTCTTTTATCTATTTCTTTAAAATCATTATATTTTAAAGATAACTTTAACAATTCCATTTCATTCAAAAATTTACATGTCAACCTGTTTAATTTGTTATCATCCTCATAGTGAAAGAAAAATAAAATTAATAAAAGATTTTGATGCTCTGGTTTATCTTTATTCAATTTTATAATATCATCATGCAACTTATTTTGTAAAGTGTTATTATCTTGACAAGTTTTGGTAATATTTTCATAATAATTCCTAAATTGAGCAAAATGGGAATCATATCTAACTTTTAACATCAAATATTCTAAGATATTTGGTTTAGAATAATTTAAATCATCTTTATATTCTTCCACAAATGTCTCGAAATGTGACCATAAATGCTCTTTAACTATGGTTTCATGAATCTTTTGAATATAGAAATCAATTAAAAAATCTTTATCTCGACTGTTATCCACCCCAATTATTTCAAGAATATGAACTTTTAAACCGATATCTTCTATTGAATCTAACAAAATATGGTAATCAATTTTGGCATCGGACAATAATTTCAATATTTTACGTATTTCGTTTTTATCATTGTCACATTGATTGATAATTATTACAATATCATTCAGTAAACCAACTCTTCTATAGTCATCTGTTAAAGTAGACACATGCTCTGTAAGAAAAGTCAGTAAATCTGCATATCTTTCTTGTTCTTTCAAAGTTGAGATCACCTCATCATTCATATCTTGTTTGACATAAATATCCAATAACAAAGAACGGTCTGTTTCAACATTCTTATCCTTAATAACCTTAATAAGTGCGTCAAAACTTGTAGATTCAAAATCATCCAAATTAATATCTTTATCCAATTTCTTCAGTTCTAAGAACGTGTTCAAGTCAATAGTTCTCAATATTGTTTCAAAATGAATAAAATCCTTATCATTAGAATGATTCTTAATGATATATCGCTTTACTATCTTTAAGAATTCTAGTATCTTATCTGGAGATTCTAATTTATTGATGATTTTCAATGATTTTAACTTGATTATAAAATCTTTTAAACCATTGGGACACCAACATTCCCCAAGAATTTGAAGATCAAATAGATACAGCAGTATCCTTATGTCAATCTTTTTCATATCATGACACCATACTTTAACCATATCTTTATCTATAATTTTACAATGAAGAAAAATTAAAAGGTGATGTAACAATTTCAAGTAGTTTATTTCAATTTTTTGAAAATTGGTTAGATGGTCATCAGCTTGTAACTCAAGGTAATCTTCAATATTTGATATTTCGTATTCATTATATTCTTTGATTTCCATAAAGAAGGGCATTTGAGATAACCGATAAATGTTATAATTATCATAGAAGAATATATTAGTATCACAGTCTAGAATATCGGTAATAAATGCTTTTTCTCTATCCATCCTGTATTCTAACGTAGTAGTGGTAGAATCTTTCACCTCGGTTTCATTTGAACCGCCTTCAGATATTATTGGAACAGGTCTTAACTTATCTATTATAACCTCTTTCTGTTTTCCAAGTTTGTCATTATTCTCATCAGTTTTATTCTTATTGCTATTGTTTGTACCAGAATTTTGAAAGAATCTATCCACTTTATTAAACCGAAGCTGTATTTCTTTCAACGATTCTATATTTTCATACTTTATAGTTTGAACTAACAACGGATCCTCATTTTTAACTAATTTAAAGATATGAACTTCATTGAAGTTGAAATTAACCAACACATAAGGGAAATTTACTATTATGTTTCTTGGATATTGTGATAATGCGATTGTACCTTGACTTATATCACCATCTATCGTTATTACTAAAGCCATGGCTTCATCATCGTATGAAGACCCACCAGAACATACCAAGATTTCATCTGTACCAAACTCAGTTATAATTGGGATCAATTTGTGATCGTTGTCTTTACTTTCAGATACTTTAAATAACGGTATTTCTTTATTCTTCGAGAGATCAAATATTTCATAATTGTTATTTCTAGCCACAATCAATTTCTTATGTTTAATCAAAGCTTTACCTACCCCATTAAGATTAGGGAAATCTCTCAACTTCTTGTAAGAATCCTTCGAAACTTTGTATATTGTGGCACTCTTTGTAGAGAAAATAATTATTTTATTCCCATTAATCACTTGTAAATCATTTATACCTACTAATTTTATTGAATTAGGTGTAGGAGCAAACTCAGGTAATAAAAACAGTATCAGTTGACCTTGACTCAAGACACATGCTCTTTCAATTGAGGGAAGTAATACAATCTTATCAATCGGCCTTTCTTTAGACTCATCAAATTTGACTCTTGAAACTAGCAAATAATTCCCTGTTTCAATCTCGAAATAATGCAACAATTCACCTGCCTGGGTCCCCAGATATATATGCTCAGCATATGATTCGCAACATGTGTAGTTTAAGTTATCCGGTAAGTCTTTAATGATGGGGGATAAAGAAAAAGGGCCCACTGGGACATTTAATGTATGGTCCACTTCCTCTAACGGTACCACTTCTTCTTCATTTAAACTTTCAACATTCTCTTCCACATCTTTCACAATCAATTGGGTATCTCTTGTACCCTCCTCTTCACTCATTCTTTGTCACTCTTTGTGATGGCTGAGTTATACTGTCCTTCCATTTTTGACAGCTTCTTCTCTCTCAATCTTTAAATAATATTTAAAAACGTAATTTTTCAGTATGAAATATTTAATTTAATATACAAAGTAGTAGTGGTAGTAGCAGTAGTAATAAACTCTGGTGATATATAATCAAAGGTATATATATTTGAAGAGCTATGCTGTATCTATGGAATGAGTAAAATGAGAGTGTGTGTATATTTACACTGATTATTTTAATAATTTAACAAGTAATTGAGCACCCTTGTTATTACTTTCTTCAGTGATATCAATTTCCTTCTTAATAGCCTTTAAATCCTTGACAAATTGTTTACCGTCATCAGCATTGTTCAAAGTATCAAATAATGCAACAATAATGAATGAACTATCCTTGTTGTTGATCCAAGATAAGACATTTGAGGAGTCCACAATTTCATCATAGAATTTGGATGCAAATGGGACACCAAGACCTTCGACACTGTGTAATGGTTCCACTTTTCTTTCTTTATTATTCCATTTACCACCTTGAATTAAAGATTTTAATAATCTGGTAGAGAATGGAGTATGAATTGGATGTTCTTCCTCGGTAATATCACCTTTGAATACAATAGCAATAGAATTTATTAAATCTTCGAATTGTTTCTTTTGTTTATCATCCAGTTGTTTGTAAAGAGCATCATTAGTTAACACTTCAGAAATGAATTGAGCACCGATATTTTCTTCTAATAAAGTAGAATATTCTTTGTTAATGACACTGACCATTAATGGACCAAATTTACTTAACAATTGTTGTCTTCTGACTAATGGATCCTTCTTAGAGGTTTCATGAGACATTTCGATGTATTTGTTTAATTCCTTTTTAACTAATGGGTTAAAATATTTACCATCTAAACTTAATAACATGTAAAGGAAAGGTCTTCTACCATATTTGTCTAAAATGAAATCAACTAAGTTTTCTTTAACCATATCAGCAAAAGTTCTGTAGATTAAAACGGTATCATCCACGGTTAATAATAAGGTAATGAACACTAAGTTACCATGTTCATTCTTAATTAATTTTTCACCATGAGCCTTTAATGATTTTAAGATTAATTTTCTTTGTTTGGCAGTAGCTTTAGCCATTAAAGTACATGCAACATCTGCACCTTCTGGGGTATGGACCAATTCAGCAAATTGTTCATGTAATAATTCAATCATTTCATCAATTTCTTTAGCATCAGCAATCTTGACCATTTCTCTCATAGCAGCATGTAAAATTTGGAAACCGGTAGAACCCTTTTCCACAGAAGCAGTAATAGTACCAATTAAGTTTCTAGCAATAATGTTTCTCTTTTCAACAGATTTAGCACAAACATCTTCTAAAGTTAAACCAGAATGTTCATCTCTGAAATAAGCATATTCTGACCCCCAAAATTCTCTAATCATTTGTTGTCTTTGATCATTAGTAGCATATAAAACGAATAAATCTTCCACAACATAAGCACCTTCTCTGTGTCTCATTAATTTTCTTAAATTACCATGTAATTCATTAATGATCAATTGTCTTGAATTCTTGGACCCATAATGTAATAATTTAACTAAAAGATATTTACCATATGATGAGGTGGCTAAGACATAATATTTACCCTTTAAAGCTAAGACAATTTGATCACGACGATCTTTAGTAGAATATTTCACTAAAGTTTGAACAATACGAGAAGCATCATGTTTTAACACTAAATCAGCAATCTTATCCTTAGCAATTTCCCAAATTTCGTTGGATAATTTATCACGGATTTCTTTTGGTAATGGTGGAGTCTTACAACGTAATTTTTCCCAGATATGTTTAATATTTTGAATTTCAGTACCAGATCTTCTTTGTAATTTTCTTTCCTTTAATAATTTTCTTTGTTCACCATGGTTTGAAGAACCTTCACCTTTGGCAGCGGCAGCACCAGATTCGTCACCTTCTTCCACATCTTCACCATCTTCAATTTCCACGTCTTCATCTTCTTCAGCAGATAAATTATCTAAATTATCTTCATCAGAAGAGTCGACAGAAATTCTTGGTTTCTTAACAGTTTTTTCTTCAGACTTCTCTTGAGATTTAACAGAACGTTTCTTACTAGCAACGGGAGCCATTGTATTCGATGTACTGGTTATATGATCTTACTGAGATTGTAACTTTCAACCATCCAAAAGACATTATATAATGCTATAAACTGTATAATAATTACTGTTTAAATTTTAAAACTCATCTCATCGCAAAAAATAAATTTTCAATGTGAAATATTTCAGTCATTGGGCACGATCCGGTAATGAACCATATAGTTAACGATTACAATCACAACTCATCATGAGAGATAATACGGTCCATGGCGTCGTTGACAGCTTGCTCTATGGATATGTTGTCAGTGACAATGCTGGTTTCACTAGAAACCAAGTTGGACGCTATTTCTGTGGCTAAAATCGAGGCAGAAATGACACTTTCAGTAATGATTCCTGTTCCTGTGCTAGTAGTAGTACTGCCAGCTATTCTCTTCACTACACCTGCAGAGACTAAGATTCCTCTAAAGAACCTGAATAAGATCCAGAAGAATAATTTTGTTGGTCCCTTAAAGATACGTCTCCATATCACCCATGATATAGCCACACATAAAAATCCTAATGCAAAATAGACATCTCTTTTCTCTTGATTAGATGCTTTCTCTAATGACTTCACTAAATTGTTTGTCTTGTTGAAAATAACTTCAAATTGACTATATTTATCTTGTACTTGTGTCAATGAATGTGTTTGTTGTTTCAAATCGTCAAGGTTTAAATCACTTTGTAAAATACTTGATTGTAAGAAAGTGTTAGATTTGATTAAATTGTTGGTCAATTGTTGGGTCTTGTTCAATAATTGATCTCTCGCAGAATTTTGTCTGTTTTGTATTTGGTATGTTCCAGTGTCCTTTTGTGATTCAATAGGTTGTAAATTAGATTCAATGGTATCATCTCTTAATTTATCAATAGTATTTAATTTCGTGTCCTGAATATACAACACACTTTCACGTAATTGCTGCTTATACCCATGAATCCAATTAACATACCCCAATATTCTACCATACTCCTTTTCCGCTGTAGGCGTGGTTGTCTCGTCATCATCTGTCCCATCCTTCATTAACGATAATTTATCATTTTTCAAACATGATTGATTCTTTACCCATTGTAAAGTCAAATGTCTATGTGATTGATTAAACGATACAATAAGTAATTCAATCAATGATTCAAATTCTAATGATTGTTTGTTGATTGAACGCATGGTGTTATTATCCATCTCTTCATCTTTCAAATTTAAAATTTCGTTCCACTGAGACAATAATTGATCTTTTAACTTCGAAGTTGTCTTTTCTATCGATGTATACAGCATTGTGTTTAACATATTTGCCCTTATCCTTGTTCCTAATCCTGCTTATATCCTGGCTTAGTGACTCTTCTTCATTGCCAATATACACTACATGTCATTGTCGTTTACAGTCTTTAAACAACTTTTTTGTGAAATTTAAAATCGTTATTGCAAATAATATTTCAACGGTATATAACGGTTCCTCTCATTTTATTTCAATCTTGAGTTTAACGAGACTCCGAAGTTTACAAAACTTATATAAGCAACCCATTTCCAAATTAAGTGTATAATATTTCCTTTAGCACAACTACTGAAGAAATAAGTTGAAAAGATTTATTATTCAATATGGCGTATACTGAACTGAACCCTAAGACTAAGAAATTTGAATTTGGTGGTGTTGTAGGGACTACCATTTTATCCTTAACCTTGCCAATATTCACTCTTATCATTAATCAATTAATTACTCCAAATGATAAGATTACATATGACCCAGTTTATTATTTAAATCCATTCCAGTCATATAGTTTATGGCTTCCTTATTTAGTTTGGTTTACATCGTTAGCTATTTTAGATATTATTATGCCGGGGCATTGGGTTAAGGGTACTACATTAAGAAATGGACAAGTACTTAATTATAAGATCAATGGGATTAGTAATTGTTTATTATTGATATTAGTTCTAGCTTTAAGATGGCAATTAACCGATGGTCAATTACCTGAATTGCAATTCCTGTACGATCACTATATGGAATTAAATGTTATTAGTTTCCTCTTTGCGTTCTATTTAGCCACATGGGTTTATTTAAGATCTTTTATTAATGAAAGTAAGAGAGTGTTGGCTCTTGGTGGTAATTCAGGGAATGTAGTTTACGATTGGTTTATTGGTAGAGAATTGAATCCAAGATCCATTTGTGGATTATGGGATATTAAATTATATTGTGAATTAAGACCTGGTATGTTACTATGGTTTTTAATTAATTTATCATGTGTGCATCATGTTTATTTAGAAACTGATCAATGGAATGATTCATTATGTTTAATTACTGCTATGCAATCATGGTATATTTTTGATGGGGTATTAAATGAAGAAGGTCTTTTATCTATGATGGATATTGTCACTGATGGGTTTGGATTCATGTTATCATTTGGTGATTTAACCATGGTTCCATTTACTTATGCTTTACAAGCCAGATGGTTAAGTGAAAATCCAATTACTTTGGGATATACAAAGATCTCAATGATCCTGGCGTTAATGTGTCTAGGTTTTACTGTATTCCATCTTTCAAATCAACAAAAATCGCATTTTAAACAAGGCAAATTAAATCATATGAAATTTATTCCAACTGAACGTGGTACAAGACTATTATGTGATGGTTGGTGGTCAGTATCACAACATATTAATTATTTAGGTGATTGGTTTATTTCCTTAAGTTGGTGTTTAACCACTTGGTTTAATACTCCCTTAACATACTATTATAGTGCATATTTTGCCATCTTATTAATTCATAGACAAATTAGAGATGAAGAGAAATGTCATAAAAAATATGGTAAAGATTGGGAAGAATATCAAAGAAGAGTACCATATAAGATTATCCCATATGTCTATTAAGCAAAACGAAAAAAAAAAATATGTTTATATATAATTTATATAAGTTCTTTTATAAGTCAGCAGGGTTTAATCTTGTAAATCCTTTGAATGTTCGTTTAATAAATCAGATTGATAATTTAATAAGACTGATTTAAATGCAGGTATGAATTTAGATTTAATTAATTGAGAATTGGTTGAATTGAAACCCTTAATGGTAATGTATGGTTCATCATCATCATGCATAAATTCTGGGATAGATATAAAACCTTCTTCATTTTCTTCTTCACTTTCATCTTCATTAGAAACATTTACTTTGAACTCAATATCTAAATCAAAATAACAAATAGGTTTCCCCTTTCTTTGTGATACATTTGAATCACCATTAATCTTATTTATAGTGGTGATTGCTATCTTTGAATCATTTTCAGTTATTTCATAATTTAAAAATTTATCATTAAAATATTCCTTGGTCCAAGGTAAAGTATTTTTATCGACCCAATGCCAGTTATTTGGATTTAAAACAGCCATGATTAATATGTGATTGTAAGAATTGTGTGGTGGTTGTATGATCTGCCAAGTATCTTTTTATTTTTTTTCATCTCTTCCATCTTTAATTTCAAGATTTAAAGCTTTATAAAGAAAAAAAAAATTTGACAATTCATGAAAAAACACGTATTAACATAACTTAAACTTTCTGGAAGGTTCGAACGGAGTAATATTATTATATTTACAAATAAAATATTAACGTATCGGTTGAGTAGTAGTTAACAGATCTAATTGAGTAGACCGATATTCATTTAGATCATCTAACCATGGTTGTGTAGTGGGTTGAACTCTTTCTTTAATGGCAGAAACAAATTTAGGATCTATTTGATCGTTGATATGCAATAATAATAGACCATTTTGTAAATTAATACCAGAGTTTCTTATCATTTCGAAAGAACCCGTGGGTAATTGTACTAAAGTCACGTCATGGGGACATAAATATGCTAATGTGGGAATTTGTTGTAATAGAATCGATGGAACGAATTTTGTATCTTTATTACAAACAAATAAAAACATATGTAGCGGAGTTGCAGGTGTCTTTTCAGACAACAAAGATACAATCTTATTATAGTCAATTTCTAGACTCCATGGCCATTGTGACATCTCCACATTAGTTAAATGAACACATTTATTTAAAATTGTGGATTTCAATAATTCTACAACAACAGATTGTTCATTAACATGTGGCCATTGTCCCAAATCATTGACATAAGGACTAGATAATATTGGTTTATAGACTTGTTTTCTGGTAGCCACTTTCTTATCCAAAGCCTTTAACGAAGACATCCTGTGCTAATTTGGTATTTATTTTTTAATGAATCTATCCTTTTTACTAGAATATTCATTATAGTATTCACTATAATACTCACTATAATATTCACAATAACAATAATAATAGTGGCTCATCTCATTTTAACATTTCATATTTGAAATTTTGAGAATTTCTGTTAAATCTTTAAAGTATCGCTAGCTACGGAAGATGAATTTCTAGACGCGAAAAAATTATGGGCTGTTTCCCTTTTGGGCGGTTTAACTCTCGCGCAGACAATAGTCGTTTTCGCGACCCCTATTGTCTTGCGCTGTTTGTTTACTAGTGGGGTCAACTTTTCTATTGTCCTGCCCTTTTCTAACAAGGAGAAACGTCGATCCTCTTTTTCGCAGGCACACTCTGAAACTCAGCTGAGATTCAAAACAGAGCTTGGCAACAAACAACGCCAACGACAACAACAACAATTAGAGGTTCGAAACAGTTTTGCCTCGTCGTGTTCTCCTAAAGAATTTACCACTCGGATCAATTGATTGGGTGATCCATAGAAACCTTGTTCACTCTGGTTTCTCTGCAACTGTTTTTATAAAACTTTAAACTTCTACACATCACTACAAGTGATCAAAACTAACTTTCAATTCTATATTAACACAAGGCAAACTCAAGTACACAGACACGTAGAGATGTTGGAATTACTCCTGAACATACTAGCATTATTCCAACTCATATATTACACCAAGGCAGATGATGTTTTCTCCTATAGTGGATGTTATCAAGCCAGTTCATTACAATCTATGGGTCTGTCCTCAATGGGTCAATACACTTGGCAATCTCCCTCGTATTGTCAACAGCAATGTCCTGGGTCTGCCTTTGTCGCTTTAACACAAGGTGGGGACTGCTATTGTGGATCAAACGTTAATGTGTTGAGTGCCTCAAAACAATCTGATTCAAATTGTAATAAAGGTTGTAATGGGTGGCCACAAGATATGTGTGGGGATGATACTGGGAAATATATGAACATATATATCAATAATGCAAAGGTAAACATGGATGCAACTGGCTCCTCGGCTATTACTGGTGGATCTTCTCATGTTCATTCCTCCGAAAAAAGTAAATTACCATCTACCTTCATTTCAACTTCCACATTACATCCAAATTCAAACTCAAAGCGTGTTTCCTCGGCTCAAACTACTACCATCTCTACTACACAAGCTTCCTCTAGCGGTAATATGAAATCAACAATAACAACATCCACTACAAGCACATCATCAAAACATGAATCTGTATCTTCAATCAAATTTACTACCAGGATTGTCACCAGATCTGTCGTTACCACTTCAAATAAAGCACAACAAACAATCGTCATGACAGCTACATCTGTCATTAAAACCGTGGTACCCACCGCATCAATGGGGGCTTATTATAACGGAACAATGAATTTAAATGATAAATCTACTACATCATCATCAAGTTCTCTAAGTGGTGGTGCCATTGCTGGTATCGTGGTCGGTTGTGTTGTGGGTGCCATTGCTATTGTTGCATTAATCATCTTTTATTTCCTTTATTCAAAACATCAAAGACAAAATCCTGCTGTCGACATCGAGGAGTCAAAACAATATCAACCATATTCATTTGGTGATCAAGATGCTAATCCTGTGATTATTCCTGAACCCACCGGTTATTTAAATCACGGATCTATTAAGAATAAATTACATCCACATAGTAATGCAAACACTATAATCCCATCAAATAATAATTCAAATAGTACTTGGAAATTACCTTCTAGATCAAGTACAAGAAATAATAGTAATGTGAACATTAATAACCCTGAACCAACTAAACGTAATGGTAGTATACATTCTACTCCAACTCTCACGAATAGATCTCCATCATTGGGGGTTAATGATATTGAAAGTAATAATAGTCTCGGGAATACACAAACATTCAAAAATCCAGCTAGTTTAAATCAACATGTAATGAGACGTTCGCAATTACCCTCGACTGTTTTCGAAGAACCAACTAACATATCATTTTATGATGGGGTACAAAGATTTAGTACTAGTTCATTACCTGATATGATGGAACAAAGAAAACCTTTAAGAATTGTGAATCCTGATGATTCTTCAGTTAGAATCTATGATAATGTAAACACTGCAACTTCCATGAATAGTGACGATATTAAAGAAAATAGCCATATAACTGAAGAAGAAGAGGGGAATACAACAACATCATCTGACGATAATGAAAAGTATTAATCACCTTTCTCACTCTCATTGCATACACTTTCAACAACTCATTATATCGATTTCCAAACATCATATTTTTTCAATAAATGCATTCATTCATCTACCCATTCATTCATTCATTCATTCATAATACGTAATTTAAATAATATATACACAACATATGACATTATCTAGTTTCTAATTCAATACGCATTCACATCTGTGAACTTTCTCAAGCTCATCTCTTATTAGTACCCTCTCTTTGGTTTAATTCTACTTTCGAAAAAAAATATAATTAAATCTTTAAAATAAACTTCTTTAACAAAGAAAGGGAGTTTAAGAAAGTTTTAGAAGTAAACAAATCCATACAGGACAAGTCACAACACTGCCAAGAACACGATGTTGCAAAGCTTATTTGGATCACTAACAATACGTGAACTTGCAAGACCACAACAACTTACCCCGGTAAGGTTTATGCAAATTTTGTCTACATTAAAACCATCCCAAAATTCGACCAAAAAATTTAAGAGACTAGGGAGAGGTCCATCAAGTAATAAAGGTAAAACCTCTGGACGTGGTACTAAAGGTCAGAAGGCTAGAAGTCATATTAAATCATGGTTTGAAGGTGGTCAAACGCCTATTTATAAATTATTTCCCAAGGTTGGGTTTACTAATGTTCATTCCAAAGAATTAGTTTCATTAAACTTAGAAAGAATCGTTGAATGGCAAAAGAAGGGTAGATTGGATTTACAAGAAGGTGAAACATTAACTATGAAGAAAATGAAAGATTCTGGGTTGATTAGTGGTAGCATTAAAGATGGTGTCAAATTATTGGCTCGTGGTCAATTCATTTACAATCTACCATGGTCTATTGAAGCTACACAAGCTTCTAAAAAGGCTGTTGCTGCTATTGAAAAAGCTGGTGGTTCGTTTGTTGCAAAATATTTTACTCCATTAAGTTTGACAGCTCATTTATATCCTGAATGGTTTTTGAAAAAGAGAGGTTGGGTTCCATTACCTGCAAGGCCTACTAAGAGAAAGGATATTGAATATTACAGTGATCCAGAAAAGAGAGGTTATTTGGTGGTTGAAAATGATCCATTCTATCAATTGTTACAAGAAAATAAAGCTAAAAAATTGGTATCTAAGACAATTACGAAGAAATCCACATTAGAAAAACAATTAGATAATTTAGTTGGGAAGCATCATACTCATCATATTGCCAATGAATCCAAAATAGTTACCTTTGATGAACTTAAGAAATGAAACTAAAAATAAACGCCGTGATAACATTGGATATACTTACTTGTAAATAAAGTACAAATAATTCAATATATAAATATATAAGAAGAAAATAATGATATTATTCCCCTAAAAATAAACTTGAGTTCTTTACTAATGAAAAAGTTGTATTTTGTTATGGTTTAGAATATATGTAATATCTTCTGGTATCAGGTGGAAAAAGAGCTGTCCTGCTACAACGTTTCCCAAAAAAGATTCTTCAAATTTCTATTGTTCTTATAATAAAACCTTTTACCATATTTTGAAGTTAATAGTATAATATTGCAATCCATAGACAACTGTATTGTGATATTTTAAGACATCTTTTTATCAATTAGAAAAATTCATAACTAATCAACAACTTAAACTAAGTTAACTTCCCATATTCCCTCTGCTTAAATAGGTCTAAAGTATACCTTTCAGGTATTAAAATGTTTACTTTTTATAATATAAACCACTTCCTATATGTCAAGATCATCTATTTGGAATATTGACACGATTAATATGAATATACCATTAAAAACTAAGTGATTACAACCGAAACTGTCCAACGCTAATTGTTTTGGACACATCCTTTACCATATTATACTTGTAAGATTTTGGAAACTATTTTTGTATATATGATTTTTTTTGACTCGTTCTAAACAGTTATATAAGTTTTAAATAATTGTAGTCTCTTACTCTAAAAACAACGTCTCAAAAACATCATAATGTATTATTTCACCTTAGATCCAGAATTCGTCTAGAAAGATGATTTTACAATATTATTAAAATACGAAAAATTAAAAATGGAAATATGGCGATGAGATAAGATCTTTGTTTGTTAACATTAACTATGTATATTATGTATACTATTTTTCTTTATATATCTATTATAAAGAGGATATCGAATTGTTTTATTAATATAGTATTTGTTACCTTACATTTATTACCCATATTATACAAGAATAGTCATCCTATCACGTATAATATTATACCATATAAACCACTTCGTAACTAGGAATCAATCTAAAGTTAAATCAAACTTTCATTAATTCTCATTAAAAAGAGAGAAAGATTTATAGATTCCTATAAATCCACTGTTTCCCGATCGAAACAATGCAAGATAATTAAACACAACCGGGCGGTTAGTGTAGTGGTTATCATTCCACCCTTCCAAGGTGGAGACACGGGTTCGATTCTCGTACCGCTCATTTTTTTTTGCTCTATTAATCAATGTGAAAAGTCCGAAAGTTATATCAATTTCTATGTATTACAACTAGATACCCTCTATAAAATCATCATCATATGCTAATAGACTGCCCTCCTGTTCTTGTGTTTCTGCCTCGGCATCAGATAAATCTTCTTCATCTAACATATATGCCAATATCTTTCTGCCGTCAAAAAATCTACCATTCATGGTTTGACGACATTTAAGTGCTTCAGTTCTATGAGAAAATGTAATATGTATTTCACCTCTATCACCATTCACAACATGAGATATTATAGTTCCGAATGGTTTACACCCAGCAACAATGTCTTCTTCTATCTCTTGGAGCTCATCAGATTCTAAATCTTGGTATATGTCAATTATATTTGCCAGAACCAAGGTTCTTTCTTTCCTTGATTCTTTGGCAGTATCTTCATTTGTGTTTATATCAATTTTCCTACGTTTTTTATGTTTAAGTTCATCGGCACTGTCACTTTTATCGTCGTTTGGATCTTCTCTCTGTTCTTTAACTATATGCTTCTTTTCTTCAAAATGTGCCACGTCTACTTTCAATCGATTTCCATGAAATGAGTAATCATTCATCATTTCAATTGCTAAGACCGCATATTCTTCTCTGGTATATATAATCAAAGCATCACCTTTAAATTCACTCTTTTCATTCATGTATAATTTGCATTTAATTTCATCATCTTGGTTCTTTTCTAAATCACCAAACTTACTAAATTCTTGAATCAACTCCTTGCGTAATGTCGTTGCATCTTTATCAACTGGTATATTAGAGATGTATATAGCCTTTTGAAGAATGTATCTGTTTTTGTTTTGGTTATTTCCTTTATTCTTGGAGTCTTCTCTTTTCCTCTTTCTTTCTTCCAAAATAGCCTTTTTCTCCTCTTTCAACTTTTCTTTCAGTTCTAACTCGTCCTTATCCATTTTAGTGGCTAGACTAAGCGTTTTATGATATTAATTGTGCTTGTTTTAGGTTAAGTTATGCAATTATTATTGTTACCTTGTCCTTTTATAGAATTGTCAAGTAAGATTGAAATTTTCTATAACAAGCTTTTTTTCAGATTATGAAGAATAAATAAAATATCTTAAAGCAATTCACAAAGAAACCACTTTAATCAGAGTAAATGTCCTTGGAAAGGAGTTATATGTAAATATACAAATTTATGTAGAGAGGTTTATTTATATTAAAAAAGCGTTATATTTGAATTTAAAAATTATGATATATTAGTGAAAGTTTACATTAGATTGTTAACCAAATCAGAAGTTAAAGTGGCATCTTCACCTCTACCTTGGGCTTTTAAGGCAACACCCTTTGAACTCTTGATCATCTTAACGACTAATGCAATCTTAGAACCATCGAAGACACTTTTTCCAAACAACTTCAAAGCATGAGAGTTAGAATCATTGGGAGCATATTGAGTATTACTTAGTGGTAGACAACTTGTGTTTAAGATTAATTTGTCAATAATTTCTTGTAATGAGAGATCTTCTTTAATGTTGTAAACAGCAATATCTTCATTAGATAATTCATCAAATGCATTTTCGAAATTACCAATAAAAGAGGTCTTGATGTAATCACCAGCGGTTAAGTAGATTGGATCAATTTCATATTCATCAGCAAAGCCTTCATCACCATCAAATGGTTCATTGGTTTCTGGGTTTAATTCTCTAGTGGTGAAGTTTAATGTGTTTAAGAAACCTTCCATAACAATGGCTTCAGATTTGTTGAAAGCAACGTAACAAGCAGCTTCACTGTTAGGTAATAATCTATCAATTGGTAAAGTAAATAGCTCTTCTAATTGGTTAGTTTCTTCAGCATTACAAACAACGGTAACGTTATCTAAAGCAACATCTGTTAATGTGTTAGATACATTGAATTGGAAAACAACATGATTTTTGAATAGATGTTTTATGGCGTGAACCACAAATTCGGCTTCGGATTCAGTTAATGGTATTTGTTTTGATGAGTTTATTAAATTACCAAATTCTTTGAATTGATCAATGGCTAATAATTCATCAGCATATTTGGTTCCTAGTAAATCTTCTTGATGTTCAGCAATGTTAGCACCTTTATAACTATCATTATCAGCTCTACCTTCAGTCTTCTTAGTACCTGGAACCACAGCTTCATTAGAAGATTCTTCGTTATTACCGAAAGCTTCTTGTTGTTTCTTCTTTAAGTTCATAGCTTTAACTTCATCTTCAGTGAACTTACGGATAGAAGAGCCGTCAAAGGCAGTTTTAAAAGAATCTTCATTAGAAGACATATAATTGGATAATTTGTTTTCTAAAGAGTTTAAATCATAATAATATTTGGATTGAATTAATTCTTCAGCAATAATATTATGTTTATTTTCAGCAGAATCAATTAATTCTAATGCAATAGTAGCTCTATCTCTAACTTCATCATCTTGATCATTAGCAATTCTCTTTAACAAACTGATAATAGAATCCTTCAAAGTTGGGTCATTCTTAGTTAGAGCAAATTTAGATAATGACACCACAGCAGCAGATCTAATAATAGAGTTTTCTAAGACAACTCTATTATAAATATGTCTAACATATAAGGATGGTTTGGAGGTAAATGGGCCTTCTTTACCTAATAAATGTAAGACTCTGACTAAGATTTCATTATATTCACAATCTTCAATAAAATCACATAAACTTTCTAAAGCTAATTCCTTAGATTGTGGGACAAAAGAGACGATATCAATAATGGCTTCAACGATACTGTTCTTAAATTTAAACCCACCTTCACCATTCTTTAAGACATCAATTAAGAATTTCACTATAGATTTCCATTCTTGAGGGAAATTTAAGGATAAAGTACGTACTGCATCAATAATAATAATCTTGAAATCATCTGAAACTTCATGAATGAATTTTGTTATAGTGGAGATTAAAGAAGAGATATTCTTGGAAGTACCAGTCTTTAAAAGAGTGGTAATAGCATAGGTGGAGATATTTCTGTTTGAATCATTAATTAAAGACTCTAATTCTGGATTACAAACAACAATCTTTTCAGGAGTACTAATAGAAATCTTATTTAATACTCTTAAAGCTGCAAATCTGGTAGTAACACGTGGAACAGTTAATAATGAACGTAAAGTGTTAATAGCAGCAATATATAAATCTTGGGAGACAAAACGGTTGTTTTGAATAGCGAAAGATGTAATTAATTTGGCAGTTTCCAATTGAACAGATTCATATTTGTTAGATAACCAGGTATCTAATAAAGGTTGGAATTGTTGGAATAATTGTGAATCTCTATGAATCAAATCGTTGACTAATTTAACTAATTGAACTTTAGCTAATTGATTCTTTAAAGTGTTAGCCTCGGCAAATTGTCTCACTAATTTCAAAAGTGACATCTTATCATTCTTTTTTAATTGATAAATAAGACCTAAAGCATGATATTGTGTAATAAAAGTGGAGTTTGGATAAAATTCATTATTTTCATTATTTGAATGTGGGAATTGTTTTAAATCCACAATAGCTTCTTGTGCTTCATTAGTAAATCTTTTCACAGTAGCTTCTGAAATTGGTAAAAGATGGTAAGAAGTACATAAAGCAGCACTTGAGATAGATGGATGTTTACTCACAACGGCACTTTTCAATAATCTTTCAGCAGAAAATGCAGTGGATTCATCTAACACATAAGTTAAAGACCTAATAGCATTTGGTTTCACTAAATCGGACCCATTTTGAACATCTTTCATAATTGAAGAAGTAGCCATTAAGACATCTTCAGAGATACCACTTAATTCTTTAATTGCTAAATAAACGACTTGTCTTAAGGAATCATTTTGATGTTGAAATAATTTAGAGACGGAGAAGAATAAAGCAGTGGCTTCACTTTCAGGGAAAGTTTCACCATCAGCTAATAATCTTAAAAGACGAGAAATTAAAACACGACATCTCTTTGGATTCACTGGTGATTCATTAAAAGTATTCATACAATCTTGATAGATTGTCATCTTGTCAGGCAATTCACCCGCAGCTTGGTTTTCTGACTTCTTATAAGTCTGAGTGGACATTATGGCAATGTTTTTATAATCCAATTGATTGAGTCCAGTGCTAGTTTATTCCAGAATTTCCCTTGTTCTTTTATTTCGTGTCTGTCTCTTAAAAGCTAAGGTTCAATTTCAAGTTTCAATCTTATTTTGATTTCTTTCAGGATTGGAAATTTGAAGAAGAAAAAAAAAGACAGACGTGTTTTCTTTGACCGTCGTGTGTAGTGATGATAATACGGTCTACTTTTGTGATTTAGTATATTAAATTATATTTTATTATAGTTTGATGATGATATATTATATGACAACTATTTATATAAATACTTGGATGCTAAATATTAGAATGTATGTGTATATCGTGAGAGAAAGAGAGAGTTCTAGAAGCGAAAAAAGAAAGAGACTTCACAGAAAAAAAAATTAACATAACTACAATGAATCAATCATTGTGTCATTTGTTGTTGAGGTAAAGGTATTTGCATTTGTTGTGGAGGTTGTTGTTGTTGTTGCTGTTGTTGTTGTTGTGGAGGTTGGACATCTTCATTAAGAGTTAATAATAATTGAGCTAAACATCTCTTGGACCCAACATCATCTTTCAAGACCTCAGTGAAAGTGTTAGCTCTTAATTTTTGTGGTAAGACAACTTTTAGTAATCTACGTGCTTCTAAATCATCACTTAATCTCAAGTAGCATCTAATGATATGTTTTAGTAATCTACCTGGTGGGGTATGAGCAGTTAAATGTTCGACCATATCCTTTAATACATTTGTGACAGCATAAAATCTTTCTAAAGTGGCACAAATATATTGTAAGCCAATGTCAGCAAGTAAAATTTTTTGTAAGATGAAGATTGCCACGGTCTTTGATAATTCAGATGATGATTCCATAATTCTTAAACATAATGGTACGATATCAGTTCTTAATAAGAATGAAATAACGTCTTGAGAATCATTTTTCACTAAAGCACCAATAACACCTAATGATGTTAATCTTAAATATTCAAAAGTTCTTTGTCTTGAAGTAGTATTTAAAAATGGGAATAAAAATAATGGGATATGAGCTTGTAAAAATAAATGTTTTGTCTCTGGATGTGATGCCACACATTGTAATAATACAAGTGCATTACAAACACGATTTGATAATTGATTTGATAATAAATTTGGTTGTAACATTGGATATACTGAAATAATTTCAGATAATAACGAGGTCATAACACCAAATGATGACCATAATACAACAGCTAAATCATCAAATTGTTCTCTTTTACGTCCTAATTCTAAAAGAGCTTGTTCCTTTTGTGGACCGTAGGTTAATTGACAAATCCAATGGTAAACATTTGGATCTTCTAATGCATGAGCAAAATTACCATTATTCCCAGTAGTGGTTAAATTACCATTATTACCTGGAGTAGCAGTTGGAATTGGTGTAACCACTTGATCAGGGTTTGGATTAACAGTATTACTAATTATTGGCATTGGATTGATTCCCGGTGGAGACATATTAACAGAATTATTATTATTATTAGTTGAACCGGTGTTGTTCATTAAAGTACTCATCAAAATATTTTGATTGTTAACATTAGGATTTGGTTGGTTCCCTACTGGTGTGGAACCAGTATTATTAGTACTATAAACTTGATTATTAACAAACATTATGGTATGAGTATGGGGGAGGGATATTGAAAATGGAAAATAAATATATTTTTAATTGATGGGATGTAATGTAAAAATACAAAAAGAATATTGATTTAAAAGGAGTGTGAGAATATGATTAATTCAATATGTATAAATAACAATAATAAAATATTGAATGAATATGCGAAGGTTAAAATACAGTGGTTCTTTTATTATTATTTGGAAATATTGTATCCAATTCTTAAAATGAAATGAAAAATAAAAAAAAAAAAGATGTATGTGTTAAAGATAAACAAATTGAAGTAAAATAACTGGAAATTTCTTCTAATCAATAATTTATACCCTCGATAGTTGTTGTATATACCTTCTAATGGTTGTATCCCTGTGTCTATGATGTATTAAATCTGTATATTATCGCTAGTTAATTGAATCATTTGTGTATATCTCTTCTTTTACAATTCGATTAATTTCAACATTTGGGAAATTTCAAAGTGTAAATTTACAAAGTGGTAGTAATATCACAGCATACGAGGTAAAGGTGTTGCCCGGCTTTTGCCATAGCGTATTGTCTAAAATAACGATTTGTTATAAAAAGTTGACTTTTGGTATTTCTTTTAAGGAAATAGTTAGAGTTCTAAAATAAACAATTAATAACATTGGGATAATACTGTGGGTAGTTTGTGTTGCTTGAAGCATATTCAAGTTGATTAATATTCTATGGAAAAAACTGTATTGAATAGTAAATTTTATATTTAAAAACCTTGAATTTTAGTGTATATAAATCAATTATTTTATATTTAATTTTACTGTAGTAATGTAGCAATAATATCTAAGAAAATTATAAGGATTTTACTGTTTGATTGTATAGTGGGTGGTCCCTTCTATGTTCAATATAGCTACAGTTATGTTTTACTATATTCATGTGCGATATATGATCTAGAATATATAAATATTCCTGTAATAATTTATTGACACACTTCAATCCATGTTATTAAAACAGTAATAACAAAGATTTAAACGGTTATAAGTTCAGAACCAAGATTGAAAAAAGTTATACAATGAATATAATATTACAAACTTACAAAGAAAACAAGAAAATAAAATTTAAAAGAAATTTAAAAAATTAATAAAAGATGGATCAGAAATTTGGGTATACTTAATGCTTCAATAACACCTGAGTACATTGTTAGGTGCCAAAATTCAGACTGGTGCACAGCGTTTGTCTCGTCATTTAGACATCTTTGTTAATTTTTTTATTTTCAATTAAAAACTATAATTTCCATGAATATAACAAAAAGATATTTTATATTTGATACACTTATCAAAGTATAACATATTCTTTTGATCTATTGGACTGCTTGATGGGTTATCTTCTTTACTTGAGAACGTAAAAATTAAATGGTTCAAATATGAATTCACAACGGCCTTTTATATAAATTTTTACGACTTGAAATTTGAAAAAATTGAAATTTTCAGTGTGAGAGAGAGGTTACCCTCCTGAACTCAATTTTTTGGTTAGGTTAATGAGGTGTCACAATGAAATTGGATAGGTTTAGGATTCAATGTAATAAAGTGTAATAAAGTGTAATAAAGTGTAATAAAGTGTCTATTAATTATTAGGTGAAGCGAATGAATAAATAAGTTTGTCTGTAAAGTTGTATAAGTATATATATGTTGAGAGGTTGAATGGGAGGGAAGTGATTATGATGTTAATCCATATGATTTCATTATATTCCCCAATGACCATGATTTACCACTTCTTTTCAATAATTTACCGGTGTCTTTCTTCATATTATTAACAATCTTATACTCTCTTAATGGTTTATTAAGGTCTTGTTGTGATAATGGGTTGACCAAAGTAGATGAACTACTAAGATTGGACCAAACAGATTCGTTTCTTTCCAATTTGTAAATTGGACTTGGTGGTGCCATTAATGGTCTCATCACTTGTAGTACTTCACCTTCCCGTATTGTAATATTCCAATCCAAAAGAGATAATAATTGTCTTTCCATCAAGTTAACATCCTGTAATGTGAAAAGACCATCTGTATATTTAGTCCAATGTTTATTTAATGGTGATGAATCGTTGTGATTCTTAGCACTAAGAATTAAACAGGAGAGAAAGATTCTATGTTGTGTGGAAGGTAACCCAGTGGCATTGGCAGGTAATTTATCTTGTAATCTACGTAAGTAACATAAGGTCATGATTAAAGTGGCAGTATAAACATTAGTATAATCAATCAATTTAATGATAAATTTACGTAAACTGGGCAATTTCTTCTTCTTTGACAAATCTGAGTCTGGTACAATAGTGATCACTGATTCAGTGACATCGACCAATTCATCAACCATCTCATTGGTAATCTTACCATCCATCAATTTTGTTAATGCAACGGTTTCCATCTTTTTGTTGTGGGTAGTGGTGTTTGCTTTTGGGTTTGATAATCATCCATGGGGAGAAGAAAGGTTACAACCACAAGAGTTCAAGATATATATACCATCTCACCCACGCCTGCCTCTGCTCCCTAGCTTGGGAGCCAGGATCTGCAAGCTCAGGCCCCACCATCTTAACATTCCACTAATCCCTCACCATTAAACTGGCTTCTCTCTTTGGTAATATGTCAAAATTCGCGATTTCAACGCTTAAAAGTGGGTTTATTATGTGATTTGAAAGTGATATTTTTTTTTCGCGTACTGAAATTTTCGCGTTACGGGTCTATTGTTTGCAGCGTTTCAGATCAGCTTTGGATCTGGGCGACTACCGCTTCGGGAAGGTGCCATTGTTATTCAGAGGATTATATAATATCAGACAACATATCACTTATGCTACAATATGAAGATATTCAGGTAACATTTCGTGACAGTATGGCGAGATTACGAAGGACCACGGCGGCTGGAACTCATCTGAGACATCCTTAGAAGATGGCAAACGCCAATGTTTGAATCATAGGAATTAGCATTGTTATTATATATTTAGAATAATCTTGATACATACTTGACACTAATTATTTATAGAAAACAATACACATAAGCAAAGAGATTACACCACTTCACGTTCGAAACTGGACTTAATGGCTCCAATCACTGCACTACTTTGAATCTTATCATTACCACCTTTGGAAATCGAATATTCAATATCACCTAATTGTGTTAATAAATCGATTCGTGTCTCTTCATGTTTCAAATCATAATCCTCTAGAATCTCTACAATTCCCTCGATTAAATCAATCAAGGCTAAACCTTTTAAAGTACGTATCTTGTTTAACGTGTAATATGCAGTATTCCAATCATCTTCCAAAACGGATTTTAATATTAATTTGATATCACTTGGTCTTGGCGCACCACAACATTCATATATGGTCTCTTCAGTAATCTCATCATCATCATTCTCTAGTGTGGCTTTACTAGCTTGTAAAACGTTTAATACACGTCTCATATCACCATTAGATAATTTGATTAATGCCTTCTCAGCTTCACTACTCAATTTAATCTTCTCATGAACCACCACATTGGCAATACGACGTTCAATGGCATCAGTGGGTAAAGGTTGGAATCTAAATCTTGTACATCTACTCAATAAAGCTGGTGTCAGTTTATGTGAATAATTAGCTAAGATACAAAATCTTGTATTTTTCGTGTATTTCTCAATAATACGTCTTAAAGCATTCTGTGCTGCATTAGTCATGGCATCTGCTTCATCTAATATAATCAATTTGAAACCTTTAGAAAAAATTTGTCTTGTTGAGGCAAATTCTTTAATTTGATTACGTACCACATCAATACCTCTATCATCTGAAGCATTCAATTCTAATACCATATTAGAATAATTCTTACCATAAATCTCACGTGCCAGAGCAACAATAGTAGAGGTTTTACCTGTACCTGGGGGACCATAAAATAATAAATGCGGTAATTTATTCTCTGATATAAATTTATGCAAAATTGTAACAATTTCTGTTTGACCATACACTTCATCTAAATTTGTAGGTCTATATTTCTCAACCCATGGTAAATGATCGTTATCTATCTTGCTCATATTGTAATGTGTCCGTTGTGTGTGTGTGTATATGGGTTTGCTTGATCTGTTCTGTGTCATTACAATCTGATGAACTTATATCAAATAATTTTTCAATTCAACTTTTCAACTTTTAAAGATTATAGATTTTTTTTTCGATATAAAGATGAGCTAATGTCTATCTTGAATAATGCTTCTTAATCATTTGAATTACTGGTAGAAATAATAATGAAATAAGCACAAATCATGCTATATCTATATTTCTGGCTGTGCCAATTGATTTCTATAGTTTCAGCAAGTGGATATGCTCGATTTTTCGATAATGATAGCCAAGGTAATGATGATGATTTATTAAGAGATCTGTTAGTTAATTCAGATAATATCGCCTCTTGGGAACCAATCTTTGCTAACATTACAGCTGGTGGTTTAGATTACTATGAATTTTCTATTAATAAGAATGCCTCGGGACAAGGTTTTGCTCCAAGTTATGAAGTGTTGATTTTTATGAGTGGGAATATTTGTCAATATCCATTATATTTACCTAATGACACTGCCACAATGGAGAAAAATATAGCTGCTAATATCACCAAGGATATACAATTGGCTATGCTTTATTCTTTTAATGAATCCATGGCTTCTAATACATCCATGGCAATGCATCAATTATTTGATAATGGATATGTAGAGAGTCTTGCTGTAAGTCCTATAGATACTGATTATTTGGGCATGGATTTAGGAGAATCACCAATATACAATACAACATTAAAATATCCAAATTTATACGTTATGATCCAATTGTATAACACCACTACTGGGAAACCATTGGAAGTCAATTCTCGAACCAAAGATTTAGTATGGAATTATAGATTGGGTATTTCTGAAAGTGATTTAATCTATCAATGGGATGAAAGATCATGGTTGGAAGTTTTGGATACAGATAATAATTCTGCATTGTTAATGTCTGGTAATGTGACAAGTGATAGTGTGGATTCAAAGACAAATTATACCGTGTATGATCCATCATTATATGATGTCTATATTTACACAGAAAAAGAATACAATTATTTGTATGAGGCACAGCTATCACACTCTATTTGTGCCATTAAACATGGGAATTACCTAACCACATCTGCGGTAGAGAATATTACTAGTCATGATTTAGAAGAAACACATCTAAGAGTACAAAAATATGTTGCCGCTTCAAATAATGGGATGTCAGAATTTTTCTATGTGACAGGGCTTAATGCATCCACCACTTATGTATCAATTTTGGTGAAGAAAGTGGGACAAAGTGGTAATTTAACCGATGTGGGTGGGATTCTGTTTGATACCGAGGAGTTTACTACAAAGAAGGATGATACTTGTACTTTAATTCATGGGTTAGATTTTTGTCAAGGGATTACTTATTCTGTTCCATCTTCATCTTTAGCAGGTGGTAATAAAACATTGCTAGCACAGACTTATGAATATATTGCGACAGGGTTGTATAATAATTTTACTCAGGCACTACAATTGATCCCATGTGATAATGAATTAGATGCAAGGTATTCTCCATTAAGAACTTGTGATGATTGTGCACAATCATATAAGAATTGGCTTTGTACCGTAACCATCCCACGGTGTACCACTGAAGAATCTGAATATTATATTAAGAGAAAGAAGGAAGAGAGTAGAAACTCATTTATTAACAGTTATGTGAATCCATTACGTGATTATTTTGAAGTGCTTCCATGTATTGATATGTGTTATCATATTGTAAGAGATTGCCCAAGTGATTTTGGATTTTCTTGTCCTTCAGGAAACAGTAATTCTGCACTGTTATTAAACAGTTATAATTATTACATTGAGGATTCTGATATCCCAACTTGTAATATGCTTTACAATAATTGATTACTTTTTTCTTATTCTTTGTATATATATACATTCAAATATGTTCCAGCCCCAGGAACTTTATAAAATTCATTTCTATAGATTTAATTATAAACATTCTTTAAACTTCATCGATCTTTCTCTTCAAATCTGATTCACCTGTATTTTCACTGGTGACAGTGGCTTCTTCAGTGACAACAGCTTCTGGTTCTTCATTTTTTTCCGAAACATTCTTTTGAAATTCTTCTCTAGCTTTAAGAAGCTCTTCCTTTACGTTAACCTCTGGGCCATTATCAAAGACAGATTGTAACACTTTAGTCCAAACACTTTCATCATTTTCACTAAAGTCTTCAAGTTTAAACACATTGTCCTTTTCTAAAGACCATTCCTTTTGTTGTAAACGAATAAGTTTAACCATATAACTGGAAGATCTCATAACTTTACCAACGTCACTGATTAAAGAACGAATATATGTACCAGATGAAACTTTAGCTCTGAAGTGTAATAATGGTGCTCTATATGATTCACCAGCGGCATCAATTTCTTTCTTTTCTTCTTCAGTCAATGGAATTGGTTCTCCAATATTAGCAACTTGAGATTCCAACCCATTCTTTTCACAATATTCTTTAGAGAAGTATAATGTATCTTTTAGTAAATTGGCATTTAAATTTTTAACAGTTTCTTTAGATTCGTCTGTAGTCGGTCTTAAAAATTGATAAGAGTGATCTCTTGTCAAAGAATTTGGGAACACAGTCAAATCATAAATGCTCACTTGTCTTGGTTCAATGGCCCTTGGTAATGGAATGCCTTGTCTAGCATATTCATGCAATGGTTTACCATTCATTTTTAAAGCGGCAAAGATTGGTGGAGTTTGTTTTAAACTACCTTCAAATTTATCTTTTACAGTCTTCAATTCATCCATGGTTAAATGCTTAACAGAATTTTCAGATAAGATTTCACCTTCCACATCACCAGAGGTAGTAGAAACACCAAACAATGCCTCACTTTCATAAACTTTCACTGTACCTTGTAGATATTCAGATAGTTTCTTAGTACCTGACCCGACACCAATAACTAATACACCAGAGGCCAAAGGATCTAAAGTACCACCATGTCCCATCTTAACTTTAGAAACCTTTCTCAATTTTCTCTTACTTGGGGTCTTACCAGTCTGTTTCTTATATTCCTGCATTCTTTCTGCAGTGGCTCTAGCAATTTCCTTCGAGAACACTTGACTACCATTAAATAAATGTTGAATCTTCAACATAAAATGGTTAGAAGAGATACCAGTTGGTTTCTCAATAGCAAAAATACCGTTCATTGTGTATAATATCCTCTAATGTATGGTTCTGTTTGACTAGTTGTCCTTGGTATTCATCTATGTTTTGTGATATGAATCTGTTTAAAACTCATCTCATCGCATCTCGAAATTTTTCAGATTAATAAATTCAAAAATTAATGGCTTCTATAAAGAGAATATGTACCAAGTAAAGGTATATAAATAGGTATGACAACATAACTATTGGCAAAAGAACCAAGTTAGATTGATTATTAAAATTGTATTAGATTATTAACGATCCTTTTTCTTTCGAATTTGTCTTACTCTGCTTTTCAACCCGATGTTATTCCAACTGACATTAGTCAATGTTCTCTTGAACCCGTATGTTTCACGCATCAACACCTCAGAAAGATCCTCCGCGGTCATGATGGACTCTTCACTAGAAGATACAGAAACGTCGTATCTACTACTGTCAGAACTTTTCCCATCAGCGGTACTTATTACTGATGCATCCTTCTCGGTTTGTTTCTTGTTCATCATGTCGACAAAATCTTTGTACTTGTTTCTTTGACTCATGACATATTTTCTACATCTATCGATTTCATCTTGTCCTAAACTATTAAAGTTGACGATTCTTTTAAATATACTCTTCTCAAATAAGTCATTTGGGTCTAACAACTTCTTTGGTAACGATTGTACCAATTGAAACAATTCAATATCAGCATCATCTCCATGTGATTTTGAATATTTTGATGGGTTCGGAGTTGAAATCCCTGGTATTCTACTTTGGTGTCTCTTATGTAATAATTCATGTTCACAAATCTTGAAGATAGCTAGTGATATCTTGAATAAGAAATGAGATCCTTCATAAAACAAACAATCCCATATTCTTAGAGTAGTCTCCACAGGTACAATACCAATGAAACAACTCATGAACCAACTAACTGTACATAATGTAATGGGTGGTAATTTGAAAAGGAATTCATTTTTAAATTGTGATTTTCTTGATTGAAAGGCATTATGATAGGCTGTAGTCTCACACGTACTCTCAATAGTCTTCCAAATATCGGGTAGATATTCTCTAATACATAACATCAACACACCCTGATCAATATTAACACCTTCCAAATTAACCTCATGAACACCAGGTAAATATTTGGAAGTAATTATAACCAACATCCAAAAGGCCTTTTCTTCTTCAAGGAAAAGTAATAATAAAGCTGCTAAAAAATTCATCGATTGGCAATAGCCAATCTTTGGATTATAAATCGAAAAGGCAACTAGAATTCTTCTCAAAGCTGAAATCATTCTAGGTTCCTTGGAAGAATCTGGATCTTGTTGAAAATATAAATTGTCAGGGAAAGTTCTGTTCAAATCCCTTTCAATAATTTCCATATTCATATAAATCTTACTATATTTTTCATCAGTTTGTGATTGTATCAACATTTCCACTTGATCCACTAAAGATTTATATTTACCCACATTTTTCTTCAACATATCGTCACCATTAGCAAAATACCACCATGCATTACCTCTCCAGTCCCCGGGTATCCCCTTTCTAATATATCTTTTCAATTTCTCAGTTTTATCAGGAAATTTAGACGGTATGGCTTGACTATTTTGAGGTTGAATCTTATGCTTCTCCAAAAAGATTTTCCATTTAAGTTTTCTTCTTTGACAATATGGAGCATACTCTTTCCACCACCGATTGTATGCTATTTCAGATAAAGAATTACTTTGCTTTTTAAACCCATACCGATCGTAGATCCCATCTGGATCAATTAATATCTTATGTTCTGATGGAACATAATGATTAACTGTTTCGGCCAAAGATTCAGAATTTTCACTCCCAGTACGAGTGCCATAATCAGTATTCAATTCCAAGTTACTGTCACTGAAGGTAGCAACTGTACTCTTTGAACCGACACGACTGCTACTTGGATAGTCAGTACACTCATCATTTGTCCTTACATCATCTTTTTCATAATCATCATCGTTTATATCAATCTTTCTGGACATCACCTCATCTCCGTACAAATCAATGAAACTTAAGTTCTCATCATCATCCATGTAGGTCGATTCTATTCGCAATCGAGAGGGGCGTTCTGGTGAAGGAGTACCCTGCGGTGGCAACCAACTGGGTAACATTGGTGAAGCATTTCTCTTCATTTCAAGGTTGATATTCCTGACCCTCGTTGACCCATGGAAGTCGGGCACCGAAGGCGATTTCGGCAGCATTCCTGGTTTTCTTTGGTATCTCTCCATGTTCACTTTAAATTGTGGTTCCTATCGACGACGTCTAGACGAGTCTTAGTCTTTTTAAACTGACCTTTTAATCAACTTTGGAGTTTAATGAATCGCTTTGATTAATAAATTTCATTATTTAAATATTTTGAATTAAAGCTATAACTAGTATTCTCACTGCTCCGAAGATGCAAAGAACCAGTCAAAAGACAGTGCAAACCTCTATGATACCCTCATAAGAGGAGAACTACTACAACATAGACTATAACTGCCAGATCATTAATAAAGAGTATTTCCCTTCAAAGAGATTCACCTACTGTTACCTTTGACAAGATAATAAAGAATCACCCAGAACTAGTGATAGCTTGCCAAGATGGATGGGAATATTTGGAGAATCTCCAACATGGGGGGGTTCCAATCCTACCAGACCTGTATGAAATTGAACTTAGGGAATGGTATATTGATCAGTAGAGATATCCCAAATCCAGTTCTATATGCTGATCATATTCAATTTAGAAGTTACTGTTACACATTTAGACCTGTTTATATGGCTGCCAAACACATCGGTGTTCCTGCCACTTATTTACCAATGTTTAAGAAGGATTGGGATGCATTTACGAGTGTTAAGAACAAAGTAGGGAGGGATTTTACATCTGGGATCTTCCCATTATTAATGTCATATTCTGCAAATTTTGTTTTAACCGTTTTCCTAACATTTTTATCATTCCTTATTATCAAATCTAGACCATATTTGTTTGCGTCTGTGGTTTTTAAAGTTGGTTGTTTATTTTGTACTGTTAATTTGATTGTTGCCATGAGTCAAATGTTTATCCTTTTAAGAGATCAACATGTTAATCAAGGTGTTACAATTTCATCACAAGTGATAAAACTTTTAGCTCACAGTGCTACGTTCATATCATTACATTTTCTTTCCATTTTAACGTTGCAACTGTCTCAAGTCTTTATCATAATGAGAACTTTTGAGAGAAATCGAGAAAAGAGAATTATTTTGTTATGTGGTATAATCTTAACTATCACCACTAGTGTTCTTTGGGTAGCACCTCAGTTAGGTACTGTTGTTCGTCAAAAAAAGATTGATTGGGATATTTTGCCTGTCTTTGTTTATTTGTTCAGAATTGCCATTGAAGCTTTATACACATGCTTCATACTTTCTTATGCTGTAAGGCAAAGAAAGGTTTGGTCTAAGAATTTTCAAATGATCTTTTTAACCTTTTTAACAGTTCTATCGGTGTTATTACTTCCTGGATTCTTTTTAGCAGATGTGGCTAATGCTTGGATTGCTGAATTTGGTGAAATCTTTACAGATGTTTGTTACATTAGCTCAACGTTCCTACCGTGGGAATGGCTTGAAAGATTAGCAGTGTTACAAAGAACTGAAAGAGCTCAAAGTGTTTTAGGGAGACCAATTTATGATAATGAACAACAAGATTTTGCATTTGCTAAATATACATTAAAGGTTCAAGACGCTTTACAGAGGCATAATGATAATAATAGTATGAGTCAGGCTCATCATGAACGCAGCCATGATACTACCAACTCTCCAACTACTAATACTGTATGGAACGGTTCTGAGGATGAAAATTATGAACTGCACGATTTGCCAACGTCGTCACTATCAATGCATGGTTCTAATCACGTCTTAGTGGGTAGTTCAACTGGTATAGCACACAATGCACCTGCTGATCACGAGAGTATAAATGAGGTTAATTTTAATGCCCAAGAGAGAAAGAGTGATATTCTTAGGGATAAGATCATTTCCACATACAATAAATTTATTTATTTCACTGATCAAGTTATTTTAAAGAAGTTAGGTACAGATTCAGTAAATTCAATTTCGAATAACGATACAAGTAAGAGCTCAAATAAAAAGAGACAACAACTAATTAAAAAGAGGATCGGGCTGGAGAGACCACCTGAAACTTATCTTTATAACACTAAAGATGTGGTGTTCGATTCAGATGGTTCAGAAGAATCTGGAGACGATTCTGAGAATCCTACTGACGGTTCTATTGATAATAACAATGTTTCCAATAATTATGATTTAGGGAATAATCTTCATGATGGAGACATTTATTATGATGAAGATTTTGAGAGAGATTTTGGGAAGTATACTCATCCCGGGAAGAAATAGATTTATATATATATATTTTTGCATAAACTTTATAAGGATATTATTAATTTTAAATAAATTTCTATATAAACGTATAATATATTCAATGATTCTAATTACATGAAACTTTAAATGTTTGAAGATACCAGTTAATATGTGTAATAATCCCATTCTTTAAACACTTCATTTGCAGTTTTACCATATATCTGAATAGGATGTCTAGTACTTCTAATTCCTGTTCCTGTTATCTTTTGGTTTCTCGTTATTGGGAAAGTATATTCTTTATTACTATTATATTTGCTCATGGTAGACAATCTTTTGTTGGCATCTAACCAATGTATTCTTTTAAACCCAGGGACAGGACTCTTGAGTATGATACATTCAACTGCTTTAGTTGTGTCCACAAATGATAATGAAGGTATTCTTTCAGTCAAATTTGCTGAGATCTTACCCACATCTTTCTTGAATTTTATTTCAAAATCTTTAGATTCCTCTTTGGTATTAAAATTTGGTAATAAAGAAGAAAGTATTGGGTCAGTTTGAAACTTAATTGAACTCTTTATGATGGTTTTCAATCTTCTCTTGCTTAACATATTTTGTTGGAAATAGATAGATATGGGAAGTGATTGTTCTGTAGATTGTAATTGCAATTTTAGGCCTGTAATTTCTTCAAATTTATCCGTCAATTCCTCGTTTAAAGATTGGATAGTATTACGGAACCTTATTTGGTCATCTCTTATAAATTTATAATCATAAGCAAAACTTTGTAACTCATTATTATAATCATTCTTCGATTTTTTTAAATTTTTTCTAAATGCAAGATCTTTCTTAGTCATCCCATTATAGATAGAACCCTTTGAGAGTGGATGGTTGTGTTGCTCTTTCAAATTGAATATATCAACCAATTCAGATCTATCATTAATCTTGGAGTTGTGAACTTTCATTACTACCATCTCATTTTTCCTCTTCTTATTCTCCACGTCAAAAATATCTGACTCCGGTTGAAATTTGAATGGACGTAGTTTAGATACTAGGTTGGATGGTAGCTTGTGAAACGCCTCACCTTTATATTTAACACCACTTATTGAAGCATTCCAAGGAACTATCAGTTTCTTACTAGGACCAGAAGTGTCAATCTTGCTTTTCAGCAATACTGACTCGTTTTCTGTAGACAGACTATTACCCTCTGTAGGTATTGAAGAGTTCCCCAAAAATAACGGTCTATAACCTGCAAATAACCCTTCAATATGAATGGAATCATCAGGTATATATTCAGTAGAGGGAACACGGGGTACAATCATGGATTTTATAGGACTGGTGGTTTTATTCGGAGTCTTGACAGAATCATGACTCACGTTCTTATATGTTTCAGTAAAAAGCTTCTCACTTTTACTCTCAACCCGTTTTCTTATATTTAAATCTCCTCTAGCGTTCTCAGCATCGTTACTTGCCGAGTTTCTATTTATAGACTGTTCTGAATCCTTAGACTCTTCCCCCACAGATTTGCCTTCATTTTGATCTTTCAATTTACCTGTGGATATACTTCTAGTGGCTGGATTTTTCAAATAAAACCTGTGTTTGGTCAGCAATATTTGTCTATTAAAAACTTTAAACATGGCTATGTGGTTCCAATAATGGGAATATGGTTGCTTTATAGCACTGAATCTATTAGTAAGACAGTCTTTATCACACGGCCTTATCTTTAATTTTGTTAATTACGCATTTTAAGTTTTAAATATTTTGAAATTTGAAATTGTATAGAAAAACAAAATAACGAATTCAATTCAATGGTTTTTATAACAGTTGGAACGATTACGTTACAAGATGAAGTTATCCAGTGTTTAAGGCTGTAACTACTACAATTGTTGCTATTTAAAGCGTGTGTTTAAACAAGTTGAATTGTAGATACGTCAGGGAAAAAACTACTAATTTAAACTGCTGATTTTGACATCAAAATGAGTGTTTCCCAAACGAGTATGATTCCCTTTGCCACGTTACACAAGCAATTGGATTTAGAACTTCATAATTTGGCGTCTGAATCCAAGAGAAGGAACTCTCAAGTGAAGCAAGCATGTGACAAGTCCATTAAGATTTTAAAGACCGTTCATAACAGCAAGGAATTGATTAGACATCCCGATTTCGTCTTGCCATTCATTTTAGCCTGTTCCTCTAGAAGTGCAAAGCTAACCTCAATTGCTATTCAGTGTTTACAATTATTATCCTCCATGGAATGTATACCTAACGAAAGATTGTCTGAAGTGTTAGATGGATTTATAGAGGCTACGCATTTGGCTGCTGAAATTCAATTAAAGATCTTACAAGTGGTCCCCATTTTTTTCAAAACATATGCAAGGTATATTCATGATACACTAGTTTCTAAATTGCTACAATGTTGTTCCAATTTATTTCAACTAGCTAATAAATCGGTTATGGTGACTAGTGCTGCAAGTGCAGCCATGCAACAATTAGTAGACGAAATTTTTGAAAGATTGTCTTATGACTGGTCTAAGATCATAGACACTAGTGATCCACATGGTATTCACAGTCTGGAAGAGTTGGAGGAATTTCAAGATAACCATTTTGTTTTGGCGAATAATAATGATACCATTAAAGTAAATGCATACAGATATGATGCAAACAGAGTTTTTGCAAACCTTATTTCTTTGATGGATATATCATCAAACCATAATGAAACAGACTCTGGAGAAAAGATTTTAAACTTAAAGGAAATGCCAATGGATTATGGTCTAGAAATCTTAGAATCTATCCTAAAAAACAACAAAACTGCTTTTTTAGAATACCCAGATCTACAATTTTTACTTAGAATCAAAGCTATTCCATTATTATTAAGATGCATTACAAGTCCAAAGAATTTTTCAGTAGCTGTCAGAAGTTATCGTTGTATCAAGTTATTACTAAGAAAGGAATATTTATCAATTCTAGAACTAGAATTAGAAGTTGTTTTATCTCTATTAATTCATGTTATGACAACAGATTCCAAATCTCCTTCATGGCAACGTGTCTTATCGTTAGAGTTATTTAATGATGTGTCCAATGATTTCGAACTTATTGAAAAAGTTTACTTAATGTATGATAATTCCACAGAAAAGAAATCCATTGTAGCTACTTTACTAATAGAATATATTAATGTTCTAAGGTCGGATGATTTTGTTTCTATCTTAGGTCATTCCGAAATTATTGAAAAGATGGATATGCCAATTATTTCTAATGATTCATCGGTTGCAAAGACACCCTTTATTCAATTATTGGATAAAGCTCACGCTCCATCAACCAACATCACATATATTGCCTGGTTGATATTATCCTTAACTGATAAATTTTCAGAACAGTTAAGTGAATTAGCATTGAAAACTTCGTCTAAGAATTCAGAAGATGAGATAAAGGCAAATCAAGAAACTATATTAGTTTACGAAGGTATCTTTGAAAGTTTATATGAACTTAATTACATGTTTTTATATGCAACTTCCATTGATAGTCATCTTTTCCATAATTTAGTTAGATCATTCCAAAAATTAGCTCATGGTGCTGGTGTCCTATTTCTGCTTCCAAAATTAAATAAATGTTTAGATGTGTTTTCCAAGAGTATTGTAAACAATGTCTATATAGAGCCACCCACTGATGTGAGGGAAGATATCCCAACAGAACAAGAAAATGATAAAGTATCCAATGAAACTGAAGTTGAAGATGAGAAGACCGTATCATCTACAAATAAACCGTCCGAAAGACAAGAGTTACATCCAAGAATATTTAATTCAAGACATGTTAGTTTATTTAGAGCCTTAGTCTCTTTATCTATTTCACTGGGCGCCAATTTTGATAAAACAAGTTGGAAGCATACTTTCTCAACTTGGCAATGGGTGTCATATTACATATATGGCCCATCTATAGATTTTATGGAAAGTTATTACTCGCAAGACGTCCCCTCAGCTCCAGCTCTTTCAAAGAATGATATCAACTCTATTGAAGTGGGTATTTTAAAGTTATTTGAAAATACCTTAGCATACCCAACTGCCTCTTTCAAAGCTCTATTACAAAGTTTAATTGAAAGTTCAGACGAAACTGTGACAAACTCCACAAACTATCATCCACTTGATATAACTGGCGAAATTGTTAGTTGTGTTTACAACAAGGGGTTTTACATCACACAACTTGGTGAAATTGCTTCCTACAACACAACAAGGTTTTTAACCAACAACAAAGGGAAGGACTGTTGGGATATGATAGTTTCTTATTTCATCAAATTAATCGCCGATAGAAATGTGACAAGTACCTCTTTACGTCAATACCTTGCCCGTGTCTTTAACGATATAATAAAGGGTGCGACTGAGGAAGTCGGATCTATTGAAGATGGTGATGTTAGGTCATCTAAATTTTCTTCACTGGAAAAATTAATAATTTCTGCTATTATGAACTGTATATCTGGGCTTTCACAACTACCAGCAACTAAAGAAGACATTTATCAAGGTGTGATCACAACAGATGCTGATATTATATTACAACTTCTCTCAACTGTTAAGGGAATATTAAATGAATTTGGTGATATGTTGACAACATCTTGGTTGGTAATCTTCCAAATCATCAATGCTCCTTTTGATTTCTGGTCCAATAAAATCACCCTCATAAATAGCGAGGATAATGAAGACTCCTCTCTATTATCTGCTCTAAGTCAAAGAAGAATGGAAATGATCCAGGCTTCCTATGATGTGTTCAAGCTAATCTCAGATGATTTTCTCCAAACTCTTCCTTTAGAAACAATTAAGTATGTTATCGACACTTTGATTAACTATGTCAACCAAGATATGAATTTAAATATTTCCTTTTCTTCAATTAGTCAGTTTTGGTTAATTAGTGACTATCTAAGAGTTCAGTTTAAAGAAGAATTCCGTGGTAAGGTTTCTGATAATTTTGAAGATAGAGTCAATTCAGGTGATCTTATGGAAATTATAACTTCAAAAGAAACTGGCCTCGTTGATTTTTATAACGGCCTATGGGTATACCTATTAGAAAGTTTGATTGAGTGTTCAAAAGATAAAAGACTGGAAGTCAAGAATGGGGCAATTCAAACATTTTTTAGAATTATTGACTCACATTCCAATTATTTACCTAGTTGGAAATTGATTTATTCAGTTGTTTTAAAGCCACTTCTGACCATAAAACATTTGGACGGTAATTTTGCAGAATACATTGATTTCTACGATATTGCAATAAGCGGCCTTGTCACATTATATCCCATCCACTTTAGTAATTTTGATTCTGAAGATGCTCAAATCAACACAGATGCTTGGATAACATTCTATGGTACCTTACAAAAGTTATTTGGCTCCCAATCATCAGGTGTCAAATTCGTGGCAATTACTAACTACAAAAGACTTCTACAGTCATTATTGGAATTATCTAATGTCCCAGATGAAATTTTAAACAAATCCCATCAACTATGGATTAACTATAATATTGTTTACAGTGATTCCCCAGAACAAAAGAATGCCAATTCTAAGAGTGAATATGATTGTGTATATGAGTTAATTTCAACTTTCCCATTCGTCTACCAGTTAGCCACTAAATATGACAAACTTTCATTTGAATTTGTTGAAAATTCCTTATCATTGTTCAATGCTGCCTCAAGGTATCCGTTACTTCCACCTTACTCTAAGGATAGTGTAAAAGCTTCAACATTACAGGCTAGTGTATTAAATGGTCTTAAAGAATTCGATAATGAACAGTCCAATGAAGTTGAATTTTTAATCCTGTTTCAATTGAGTGCAATGGCAACATTAATGTTTGATACAAGAGAAAAAATCATGACTAAATTAGCCCCTAAATTATCTAAAGCAAACCTTTCAAGGGTTCCAACTTTCGAAGCTATCAGCTATAGAGCCTCTGTTGTTTTATGTGAAAGATTAAATTTCATTGAAAATATAGAGATTCCATCTTCCAAAGAAAAATTAATTTTGAAAATACTAAAGAATCTAGTAGACGTTATAATCAAGAAGCCATTGATTTCTTTACCAAAAGAAGATGACACCCCAATGTGGGTCCTAACCTCCAATTCTTTGAGCAAGCTATCGAAGAAACTATTTGTACCAGAAATACTATCGTCATTTAGTCCTTCCTTCTGTTCAGAATTCCAATCATTATTTGTTAATGCTTGTTGTATACCGATCCAAAGAGTTTCTTCAGAAATAGATTGCAAGACAGAAGAATCTGATATTTTGAAATATAACGATTTTAAGGAGATTCTTCTAAAGAAGGAAGTTATTCATTTTATAGATAAGGATATTTTGGATAGTTTCATTTCTACAGTATGGGACGCTTCATTCTCATATCAACTCGATGAAATAGAAACTTCATTTATGTCTCAAAGTAATGACCTTGAGGACATTATTAAAAGTTTATCTAATTTCGAATTTTCACAAATTTTTGGGTCTACTGTTGAATCGCAATTCTGCACAAAGAATAAATGTGCTCAATTATGTCTAAGTGATCTTATTAAGTTTTTGCTTTTACCTGGTGACGAATACAAATTATTGAGAGATTTAACTGTTCCATTCTTAACATTAAGAATTGCTTTGGTTTTAAGAAGATATATTGCGGATGAAAGTTTAATTGGTAGAGCCCCAATACCTAAAGCTAGAAGAATAGAGTTACTTACACTATTAAAGGGTCTTTGTGAAATTTTAGATGCAATTCTAGCCTCTAAAGATACAACGAGATACAAAATCGAAACAGAAAATATTTTACAATTATATCCTTTAATCTTAAAGACTATTCCAGTGGCTCATAAAGTCAATGAATTACAAGATATTGTCCTACAATTATCTCTTCGTTTTGCTAAATTAGACTCTCTTTCCAAATCGTCCACCTAATTACATATAGCATATTAAGTAGAAACAAAACCAACGTTATATCATACTAACATTTATCACTTTAAACTCACTCTTGTAAATCTTTTTAAGGTATCCATTCAATGAACTATATGCTTACTTGTCTATCAATATTTAAGTCTAAAAATCGTTATATAATATATCAATTTTTCCAATCAAGTAAAGATGTTAGATCACTTGGTTCACATGCCATGCCAAAGAAACTATGATGTAATAACTCTTCAGTAGATGCTCTGTATCTTACATCAACACATAAACAAACACTTAAGAATCTTTTAATTTCCAAAGATAAACTTTCTGGATATTTCAATTTTGGTGTACCATTAGTGGCAATCAAATATAAAGCCTTTAACGGATCCTCATTCAAATATGGTGGTTCACCTTCTAACATTTCAATAGTCATAATACCTAAAGACCAAACATCAACTTTCTCGTCATATTCACGTTGTTTAACAACTTCCGGTGCCATCCAGTATGGAGTACCCACCATGGTAGCTCTTTTACTTCTCTTATCAGTTAGTTTAGCACAGAACCCAAAATCTGTGATTTTCACTCTGGCTTGATTATCTAATAAGACATTATCAGATTTAATATCTCTATGAATAATATGTTTATCATGTAAAAATTTCAAACCTTGACAAGTTTCACGAACAATATAAGCAATTTGTGGTTCAGTTAATGGAGAATGTGTAATTGGATCAGCTGGACTATTTTCAATAATATCAGTTAAAGAACCACCTTCCATAAATTCCATAACAACCCATAAATCATCTTCAGTTTTCAAGTAAGCTTCTAAGAAATTCACAATATTCTTATGACGTGAATCCTTCATGACTAAGATTTCATTAATAATCAATTCTTTACGTGGTTGTTTAGATAATATCATTTGCTTGATAGCCACTTTATCGCCAATTTGTGTGTTACCATAAATTTCTTCATCATAAGTTTCAGTAATTGGTGGGATTTGTGTTCTTTCAGCTAAATAAACAGAACCACTTGCACCTTGACCAGCTTTCTCAATCATATGGAAATATGGAGTTGGATCACAATTAATGGTAACATTTTGTAATTTAGACATAATTTCTGCATTGGACATTTGTGGTTTAGATTGTTTCTTTGACTTAGCGACACCTGGAGCATCATTTTTAACTTGCTGTTGCTGTTGTTGCTGCTGTTGTACAGGCTTTTTAGGAGCTTGTCTTAATGGTTGTGGGAATTTATTAACAGGATGATGAATAGTCTTATTATTTGATGGTGAATCTTGTTTCATAGCTGCTGTTGCAGCAGCAAGACTAATATTCACATTATTGTTTGGTGTATTGTTCAGATTATTGTTAACATTTCTCTGTTGTAAATGAGCTGGTGGTTTTGGTGCAGTACGTTGTGGTTGTAATCTTGTTGGTGAAATGGTTGGTCCTTGTCTTACTGGAGAATGACTATTGTTATTATGTGTAAAATGTGCATTAACAGGAGATGGAGCAGTTCTTTGTGGTACTTGTTGTACAGGCTTACTATTATCTCTATATGGATTGATATTAGCATGAGAAGGAGAAATCTTTTGATATTGTTGCTGTTGCTGTTGTTGTTGTGGTATATTTTGATATGGAGATTGTCTTAAATGAGAACGTTGTGGTGGTACAGTAGTATTGTTTGGAGATTGATTCTTTGAATATTGTTGCTGTTGTTGCTGTTGTTGGGTTATTATATTATTATTATATTGCTGTTGTTTGTATGGAGTTCTTTGTTGTGGTGTAGTTGGTCTAGAATTATTAAGATTATTGAGATTACCAGCACTATGTAAACTTGAAGTACTGGCATTATGATTAGTTTGTATTTTCAATTTTGGTGGAGATGGAGCATGTCTCTGTGGCATTAAATCAAATGAACCCGCATATGATGAATTTGTACTACTATCTGGTTTTGAACTAGATGAAGATGAATGAACAGAAGATGAATTAGATGAGGTACTACCATTCCTACTTGAGTTAACATTATTACTATTAGTGTTATTAAATTTGTTATTACTGGTATTACTATTAGATCTTAATTCTTGTACTCTAGATGAATGATTTGTTGTATTGTTATTGTTATTATTGGTCAAATCAATACCATTATATTCTTGATAAAATTGTAAAACTTGAATAACTGCAGCAGAATCATTATTCCAATCTTCACCAGTGATTCTAGAATGTTTCAACAATTTTTCCCAATTTGTAGGCATCCCAACAAAACTACCAGTTTCTGGATCAAACCCAACATGAACCTTATGTGTAAAATTTGTTGGTGAAGAGACACCGCTAAGTAATGGACATCTGGCAAAGATTGAATCTAACCATGAATGTAAATCTTGTTCAGTCTTTGTAGCAATATATATGACTTTCTTAGATGAAGAATCTAAATTAGAAGTGTTATTACTATCACCACTACGAACAATTTCAAAACAATTTTGTTTCAATTGATTTCTACTTACACTCACAATACTAGTCAATGGGATGGTTAACATTGGATCATCTTGATTTCTTTCATTCTTATAAAGTGATAAATATGAATCATTTAATATTAAGAATCTCTTTTGCCATAGAAATGAAAACACACCATCATCTTTATATGAAACGTTTCCTGTCTTTCTACCTCTCATTTGTTGTGTTAATGGAGTGGAAATTGATCTTTGTGTATTATTACTATGTAGACTACTGGATGGACTTGGACCTCTATTTATGTCCAATTGACTCATAAATTTGGTAATAGGTTGTGTTTGATTAAAAGCTGCAGAACCTACTCTTTGTACAGGAGGTCTAGGAGCAGGACCAATGTTATTAAAATCGTTATCTGAGATACCATTAGCAGCAGCAGAAAGAGACATGATTAGTGTTATATAAAAAAATGTTTCAAAAATTAAGTCTTTTGTTAAACGTGGGTATGTCTATATGTGTATGTATGAGTGTTTATTATATCTATGTCTTTGAGGGGTAGAATAGAAAAGTGGGTAAAACTGTATTAAAAGGTTATTAATAGAAGTTCCTTTTGGATAAGATCAGTGGTAAGTATAATTCAAAGAAAACGAATGTAATGTGGAGTTCCAATTGTAAAGTAGAGAATACCAAACTAAAAAGGACACGAATTTTAATCAAATCCAACACTTCCGAGTAACGTAAATCCTGAATAATATGTGTTATTCCACCGAGTCACTGTCAAAGTATTCCTGTGGATATCTGGGTCGTTTTGCCAATAAAGCTATCAAATCTTTCAATGTATCTATCAATTATTATCTTATTATTATCATTTCAAGAGAAAAATTGGTGATTTGAAATTTGAAATTTGTTGCAATTTTTCAAAACGAAATTCTCACTCGACTGAAGTTTCCCGATTAGGAAGGTGAAACGCGATCGGCCGAAATCTCAAATTTTCGCGTCTGTCTCTGTCATTATGCACGGGATAATACAGAATTTTGGCACCGAAAAAAATATTCTTTATATTATTCTTAAGAAGAACCTAGGGTGTTCCCTTTGGAGAGCCAGTAATCACGTCTTGTCTGGGCATCTACTGTGCTTTTCCTTAGCTTTGACGTTGGGGCCACAAAAACATTTGTGGGGATTGGTGACGGTTCCACGCTGGTGACATTTGTGTCGTTATAATCATCATCGTCATTGGTATTGTCGGAAAGACCCATTAACGAATCCACAGACTCTACTCTTTTCGTTGGAGCGTGTTTCTTTATCAAGGTCACAGGGTTGACTTTCCTCTTCTTCTTTTTATTATCTTTCTTCTCTTCTCTCTCGTTCTTCTTCTGTCTCTTACCCTTCTTACTCCCTTCACTTAACAAGGATCTCACTGTGTTCTTGTCCAATTTGTACATTTCTGTATCATCATGACCGCCAGTCAGTACATCATCATCACTTGGATTTAAAAACATATCATCTTCACCACTATCAGTTTCATTATCACCATATTCTTCCATAAGGGTAAAACTCCTTTTTGTAGTATGGAATTTCTCATTTTCAATAATGGCTCTATTAGCCACTAAATCTCTTTCATCTTTAAAATCTCTTGTAGCACCTTTATATTTAATAACATTACCTAATATACTTTTACCAATACGATCTTTAAAAGTACATTGATTTAATTCAAAACATTTATTTGTTAAAAGATCAAATGCACCAGCAAATGATTTCTTAATAACACCCAGATTAAATGATCCACGAGATAAATTATTTGATGGATCCTTTGGATCTTGAATGGCAATAGAAAATTGTTTTCTGACTGGTAATAAAGCCTTCCAGTGAGATTTAGGTAAATAAATTGGATATTCATCTTCATTAAAACTTAATGCCACTTCATCATATGCAAAACTTTTACCATATAATTCAAAAAATTCAATTAACAAGACACCTAAATTATCTTGAGCAATAATTTCATTCATTTTAATCTTGGGATGTAGTGATAAAAATGAATAAACCATACAAATAATGGAAAAACCACCAAGTCCACCTGTGTGAACATCATTTAATCTACGTGATGCTAAGAATTGTTTAATAATTAATGTCAATTCACGTAAACCGGGGGTAATATCTAACCAACCTCTAATCAATTTTGCCGTGTCAAGACCATTAGTTCTTTCAAAAGAGACATCAATATGTAAACCTGAATCAGGTTCTACAAATTTAATAATTGGTACTCTGGTTCTGCTAATGACTTCAATTTTTGTGGCGACACCAGCATTTTTCAAATGCCGTGCTAAATCATATAAATATTGTCTATGTTCTTTATCACCAGATTTACTATTAATCACGACATCAATATCTGAACCAGGTAAATATAAATCTGTGGCAAAGGATCCAAATACATGTAGTGATGAATCTGACCAAATTTGTTTCACCAAGTAACGTAATAATTTAATTAAATCATTTCTTTGATTAATTTCTTCTTTACTTGGTGAAATATATGAAATAAAATCTTTAATCTCTGTTGTTAACCAGTCAGATATATTTAATTCCTTTGAATGGTTATGTGATAATAACCAGGGGAAATCAGGATTTAATCCGCGAATATTTTCATTTGAACTTTCACTTTCACTTTCACTTACACTCTTATCATCTGGTTCATCATCATTCCCACTACTATCACTATCAAATGCAATAAAATCATCATTATTTTCTAAAGAAGGTGTATGTAATGGTGTTTCTTCAATCTCAACTTCATCATCTTCTTCTATAATTTCAGGTATATTCTCATCATTTTCTTCCAATGATAATAAATTCTCATAAGATTCATCAATTAAATTTTCAAATCCATTACTCTGTTGTGCTATATGATTATTATGATCAAAAATCTTGAAATCCTTTTTCAATTTATTGAACGATGATCTTCGCAATTTCTTATTATATTTAACCATTTTAACTGCATCCCTCACTCTCCCTCTATCCTTTGAAATAAGATGAGTTTTGAAGGTTTAATGTAATGAAAATTTTTGTAATGTTTTTTAAATTTTAAATTTTTTTTTATTATTAAAGATTAATTTTATATAAAAGGTTTATTATATATTACAATTGGTATGCATAGAATATGTAGATTAAAATGGTATATTAATTATTAAGATTGAAAAAGTTATTATAATAAAGCAATACCAGCGATAATCATACCAAACATACCACCATTCTTAACGTTCAAATTATTACCAGCAGCAGAAAAGGCATCCACTTGTGGTAAGTTTGAAGTTGAAGAACAACTTGTCACAGTCTTTGTTTGCTGAGCGACTTGTAAATCGGTAGATGTAACGATATCTTTCTTGGAAGAAGAGACCTTACCGGAGATGGTGGTGGTTACATGTGGAGTGGAAGTGGATAAGACTGTGGAGACAACAGACTTGGTGACTTCTGGAGTGGTGGTCACGTCGACATAAGTGATGGTTTGACCATTTGAGGTGACGACTTCATTGGCTAAAGCGACAGAGGAAATAATAGCAGCGGATAATAAAGTAGTGAATTGCATTTTTAGTTATTTTATAGTAAAGGAATGAAAGTGTAAGTTGGTATTGAAATTTAGTAAGTTTATAAAAGGAAGGACGGCAGTTGGAAGAAAAGTTTTTTGGCTTCTTCTACGAGATGTACAAAGAGAGATAAAGGGTAAGAGAAGTCTTAGAATTAAACTTAAATTTTTTTTCATTGGAAGAGAGCAGTCTTTATATATGGTTTATTTGTTAATAAATCAATTGAATCGTCGACACGAATAAATCATGTCGTGTCTGGATTAGGAAATCAGCATGTTAATTACTGATCCACCAGGATCAATCTGAAGTATATATTGTTGTTTTATAGTAAAGAGATTTAACCTCAAGTCATGGAATGGTTAAATATAGGGTGTTGCCATGGTTACGACAATAGAAAGCGAATTTCGTAACTTATTTTTTCATGCAGAGTGAAATTCGCGTCTTTTCGGGAAATCGAAATTTTGGCGTCAGAACACGAAATATTCGTGATTCTGTAATATGGAGAGAAATTAAAGATGATATAGAGATATTCAAGGGTAGTTAGAGGATGGATGCAATAAAGGCTATTCAAGTATTGTGCTGGGGAGTAGTGGGGTGAGTGTGAATTGGATGTGTTGAGGTTAGAGTTTGAGGTTAATTTCAGAGAAGAATGTTTAGAGAAAGGGGACTAATCTCTATCAAGCACAGTGTAGGGTATTAAGATAGTAGTATAATTAAAAGTATCAGATGGCAGTTATTGTTAAAATTAAAACAGCGAGGAAAAACTCCGAGAAAAGTGGGTGTACGGGTGGCGAAACAGTCCTCTGGAAAGGGTTTACCTTGCAATTACCCAAACAGGAAATTCGCGTGTTTGAAAGGATTGCGGGAAAAAGTTGCGGTGGTTTCATTTTCTGGAAATTCATTTCTGTCTGAGAGAAAATTGGGGCTTCCTTGTAGTTTGTAATTCGTGCTGTCTGGAGAGGGAGGCTACTTTTTCTCCACACTCAGCACGGGTCTGTCTCTAGGCTGGCCCGTGGTTTTGTTTCTCTGTCTGGCCAGTAACTCTCTCCTTCTGTGGTAGTCTCTCCTTCTGTGGTAGTCTCTCCTTCTGTGGTAGTCTCTCTTTCTCTCTCTGGCTCTTCTTTCAACCAGCGATGAGTGGAAAATTAATTGATTAATTAGTTAAACATATTAAACCAAATTATTTGAAAAGTATGGTTATTTCTAACTTCTATCCGTTCCTAACAAAACTAACCAAATCAATACATATAATTCAAAATGGCTGGTGTTTCCGTTAGGTATGTACCTATTTGCTCGTAATTGAGGGGGGATATCTTTTTAATTATAGTGATTCAGAATTTTATTTAATTATTTTTGATTAACAAACCAAAAAATAATAAAAGAGTATGAATATCCTATAAATATTAAACTATATCAATTATTCTTTTTTTGTATTCAAAGAAAAAAGAATAATAATAAAACCCTGTCAATCATTTTAAAAAAATATATATATAATAATTTTAATACTAACAAACATTTTATCTTAACTTATTATTATTATAAGTTATTTTAGTATCTTTTGAATATAGAGATGTTGCTGCTCAAGAGTTCATTAATGCTTACGCTTCTTTCTTACAAAGACAAGGTAAATTAGAAGTCCCAGGTTACGTTGATATCGTTAAGACTTCTGCTGGTAATGAAATGCCACCACAAGATTCTGAAGGTTGGTTCTACAAGAGAGCTGCTTCCGTTGCTAGACATATTTACTTAAGAAAAAATGTCGGTGTTGGTAAATTAAACAAATTATACGGTAACGCTAAATCTAGAGGTTGTAGACCATCTAAGCATGTTGACGCTTCTGGTTCTATTAACAGAAAAGTTTTACAAGCTTTAGAAAAGATTGGTGTCGTCGAAATCTCTCCAAAGGGTGGTAGAAGAATCTCTGAAAATGGTCAAAGAGATTTAGATCGTATTGCCGCTCAAACTTTAGAAGAAGAAGAATAAATTATTTAATAATTTGTGTATTATACTATTATTATCAATTTAATTATTTAACCTCTTTTTTAAAATCTTATTCTCTTTTTTTCTAACTATATCATTTGTACTATTATAATAAAATAAAATTATCTATCTATAAAGTTAAATATATAATATTATAAACACAAATTTAACCACAACATGAATATTCAGGTTGGGAAGATATTAATGGATCAGTTAAATTTATAATCTTATCGTGTTCACTCCCCACAGAATAAAATGATTCCATCTCATCAGTATCAACTTCTTCCTCGGCATCTGGTAATATCTTATCATTATTATTAAATTTCATTCTTATATCTTGATAACAGCCGTTCGATACTAAATCCGTTATTATACTATTCATAATATTATCAATAATTTCCCCCCATTGACAGGTAACTTCAAAATTACCATAAATCTTAACATTTAATGTCTTTTCCACTTGATATATGGCTTTTAAAATATTTTGATGTGTCACTTGTCTTTCTGGATATAAATCAATTTTGTTTCCAACAAGATATATTCTACATCGTGTCAACTGTTCTCGTGGGATATATTTTAATGATTCCATTAACCAAATATGGAAACAATCTTGAAATGATTGAAAATTGGTTATATCATATGTCAATATTATACCATTACAATTTTTGTATAATGATGGTACAATTGCATTTTGATATCTTTCTTGTCCGGCTGTGTCCCAAAAGGTACAATTGAAAAATTGATTATCTATATTGATTAACCGTGTCTTAATATCCACACCAATGGTTGATTGTGTATATAACATTATTTCATCATCATTATCAAATTTATGTGTTGGTTCTTCTTCATTAATTTGTTCATTGAAAAGTGAGGAATAATTATTTGTGAAGATTAATGATCTTCTTTTATTAAATTCATCAAAATCTGTAGAACTATATCTTTTCCTTTTATCTTTATCCTTTTTCTTTGTATTATTATGTTTAATATTTCTTCGAAGTAAATTATTATTTTGTGGTGATATTGTTGTGACTGGGGATGATGATGGTGATTTTGGACTTATTGATCTATTTAATGCACGTAATTGACCTCTAGTGGGTAATTCATTACAAAATCTTAATATCATAGCAGTCTTCCCAACATTAGCATCACCAATGAATAAAATTTTAATATTTGGTAATTCATTTGAATGATCAATTATTGAATCAATAGAATTATTTTGTGATAAATAAATATCTGAGGATGTCGAGAGTGAGTAAAATGATGCACTATGTCTTTTATTAGACATTGTGTAATTGTATAGATTTATCTTTTGTATTCCTATCTATTTAAAAGTTAAGCTTCTTTCTATCTCATCGATCTTTGTTTTATTATTTTATTTTTTGAAGATATTTTAATAATATTTAAACAAATCAATTTGAGGGAGGAGTATTAACACATTGATAAAAAGTAGAACAAACCAAGTAAGACTACAGAATGTACTCTACTACACGCAACGATACAGCACCCCCACCATCATATCAAGATACAGTGAATGAACCCGGTTATGATGGTCCTTTTATTCCCGATGATTTTAATTATTCCACCAAGGTATTTTCATGTGAATTACCAGTAAGAGCCCATTTTATCAATCGTGTAATGAATATTTTATCATTACAACTTTGTGTTACATTAGCAAGTATTTTATTTGCATTTCAATCTACTGGGTTCCATGATTTTATGATTAATAATCTTTCAATTTTTTATTTATCCTTAATAATAAGTTTAATAACATGTTTTTGGCTTTCATTAATGCCTAGATTAGAAACTTATGAATCTGAGGATGTGATTCCATGGTATGTCTATGGTAAACGTGGGCAATACATTTTATTAAGTGTATTCACTATTACTGAATCCTGGATGGTGACAATATTCACATTACAATATAGATATGAAATTGTACTTAGAGCTATTGTCATTACTACAATTTTAGTTTTGGGAATTACCATACTATCAAAGTTTGATAAATTATCATTTCTTGTTGAATCCAATTCATCAATTTATTATTGGTTGAATGGATCCCTATGGATAATGATTGGATTAGGTATTTCAAGTTTTTTCATTCCATGGTCAAACTCGATGGATCTAATTTATGGTTGGCTTGGTGCGATACTTTTCTCAATTTATTTACTTATTGATTTACAATTAGTGTTAAGGAAAGTTTATTGTGATGAAGAGATACGTTGTGCCATGATGATTTATTTAGATATTATTAATTTATTTTTATCAATCTTAAGAATCTTATCCCATAGTAATGATGATTAGTTGTCATATAGTTTTAAGTAAATAGATTTATTGTTTTAAAATTATAATAATTTAATAATATAAAAGAAATATATATATATTAGATTTAATTAAATTAAATTAAATGTAACCAATTCTGTTAGCAATATCTAAAGCATCGAAATCAGCAGTTAATCTAACATAAGCTTTCTTAGTACCATTTGGTCTAATTAAAGTGTTAACAGATTGAACATCAACTTCATATAATTCTTTAACGGCTTTCTTAATTTGATATTTATTAGCTTTTAAAGAAACTTGGAAGACTAAAATATTACCATCTTCAACCTTTTTCATAGCAGTTTCAGAAGTGATTGGTTGTTCAATAACTTTATAAGAATCTAATCTATTATAATGTGGAACAGATTTGGAAACATATTTAGATGATCTAGATAATTTTAAAGTCTTTGGTAATCTGAAAGTAGCATTATTTCTAATCTTTAAAGCTTTCTTACCATTAGTACCTTTAACGACAGCCTTCTTGGCAGCAGTAGCTTTAGCGGATGGAGCCATTATTATTATTTGATGGTTGAGTTATGTTTCGGTTAATTATAAGTAAATATCTTCAATATTAACAATAATATATAGGCTATAATCTTAATAATATCTTGAATTGTATATTTCAAAATATCATGAATAATTAGTTACTATGGGTGTGAAGGACCTGTCTCCCGTGGAGAGGTCATCTCATCGCTGGGACGCTGGGCAGAGAACCTCTCGCTAGACAGAGAGCCTCTCGCTGGGCAAAGAGGCTAGACAGCGAGACAGGCCCATACACAGAGAGGAGCAGGTCCCCGGACAGAGCCGGCGCAGAGGATGGGCAGAGCGCTCTGCCCATCCTCTTTCCACATTTCTCTGCTCTCCGCCTAGCACTCCCGCGCCGGCTCTCCGGCCGCTTGGTTTCCGCCCAACAAACAGACCACGCACAGCTCTGGCAATTACCGCATCCGGCAACCGCGCTGCGCCCAGAAAAAACACAACACCCAGCCACCCGCACACAGAAACAGTCCCGAGAGGCACTCTGAGAATGTTGAGAGTCCGAGAGTTGAGCTTATTATAGTATTATAGTATTGTAGTATTATAGTATTATAGTATTGTATAAGTAACATTGAAATAGAGTGTAGCTTATTAGTGGTGAAATACCGTGTATTATAGTAGAGTATTATAATATCATAGAATATAGTATTATTACAACAGCATATTATTGTAGTATTAAAGTATAGAGCATTATCCTATTATATAGAATTATAGTATTGTATTTACAGTGTGTGAATATGATTTTAGACAGATTTATAGCAAGCAATTATAACCGGCGGATCCCAGGAGATCTCACACCACCGAACTTCAATGCAGTGGCATCACTCACCTGTCTAATGTATGGTCTGACCATGCAGCCCTCTTTACCATTCATTGCGGTAATAAACGCAGTCCGACCTTTACCAAAATCTTTCATTACAATATCGATCGGAACATGTTTATTACCACCACTACCACTTAAATTCTTGTCCCTACGGATCTGTGTATATAACTGTCCAAGACATTTCGTGGCGGTTTGAAATCCAGCTTCATATTCACCACGATTGGCCTTTCTAAATCCCATAGGTCCCGTTGATAATTTAAATTCTACTTTACTTGGTAAATGTAACCAATATGCAAATTTATCATCATATGTAGACAATGGAGAGGTTAATATCTTATTATTCAAATCTTCCCAATGAGAACATAATGTGAAATGGGTATTATTCTTTGTAAATTGACAATGTAATGTATATTTATGTAATTGTGGCTTACTCACCGTAGAAGCTGGTAATTTCACCTGTTTAACTAAATTACTAAATCCTGGTGTTATTCTTTGGCTCATAGCGTCTTATTCTTGTTATTCTGATTATTCTGATTATTATTATTATTATTATTATTGTTATTGTTAATATTGTAAGTTCATATAACTCTCCCTTTTATATTATTCAATTAATTTAAGATTTTGCGAAAATTTTAAATGTAAGAAATTGAAATTTTATCATTATAATTCGATGAGCTATGGAATCTCTTCATATTATAACCACAAAACAAGAAGAAGTATAAACATATATATCTGTAAAGATGGCTAGAAAGAAATCTGCTGCTAAGAAAGCTAGAGAAGCCGCTGCTAGAGAAGCCGCTACCGCTGCTGCTGCTGTGGAATCTACTAAACTGGAAAAGGAACAAGAATTGAAAAATAATCTACCAGTAAGTGACAGTGATGATAATATTGAATCTAGTGACAGTGAAGATGAAGATGATTTTGGTGAATTAATCACTGAAGATGTCGAGCACGGTATTAATGAAGTGTTAAACGCTATTAAAAATAATGAAACAAATAAATTATTAGATCCAAATGTTAAATTCTTTAATGAAAATAATAACACAAATAATACGGTAAAGACAAAGAAGGAAAAACCAATATATTTAAAAGATTATCATAGAATGAATATCTTATCTGGGGATGCTTTGAAAAGTGATGATGAATTGGATCAAGATAATGAACAAACCACTATAGATGGTCAAAAATCTTTTGTCACACAACAAAGAGATGAAAGAAATAAATTATTAGATGAAATTAAAAATGCTATCCCTGATACTGAAAATGATAGTGAAAATGGTAGTGATGATGATGATGGGTTTTTGAAAAAGAAAGAGCCAACAACAAAGAAATCAACATCTTCATCATCATCAACTAATAAAATTTCAAAGGAAAATGATGATGAATTCTTAGATGATTTTATGTCAAAACAAGCTTGGATACCACAAACTGGTGATAAAATTATTAATCTTGATAATCAAATTGAAGAAGATGATGAAGAGTTTGAAAATGCTGTAGAAGATTTTGAAAATGCTTATAATTTTAGATATGAGGATCCAAATGCAGCAGAAATTATATCATATGCAAGAAATCAGGCTACTTTGAGAAGATCAGATAATACATCCCGTAGACGTAAAAGAGATGCTGAAAAGATGGAAAAGGAATCAATTAAATTAGAAAAGGAATCAAAGATTCAAAAGAAAAAGACTAAAAAAATTAATAAATTAACTGATGTCTTAGAACAATTACAAAAAGAATTTGGTGCTAAAATTGAAGATCATATGGTCAATAAGATTACCAAAACGTTAATGAATAGTGATTATAAAGAAAATGATTGGGATAATGTCATTGCAGAATTATTTAATGATGAATTTTATAATGATGATTCTGAAAAACCAACTTGGAATGATGAAGATGACGGACAAGATATTGATATGTTAGATGATGATGAAGAGAATGAACATATTGAAGAAGAAGAAGAACAAACTGAACAAGTCGAAGAAACTGAACAAGTTTCAAATAAAAAGGCTAAGAAGGATGCCAAACATGCTGCCAAAAAGGAAAAGGAAAAATTAGCTGAAATGGTGGAAAATGCTGTTGAAGCCAACAAATTAGCTATCGTCGATGAAGTAGAAAATGAAAGAGGTAGATCTAAAACAAGAGATGATGATGATGATGGTATTAAGTTTAGATATCGTGAAGTTTCACCAGAATCATTTGGTCTTTCAACAAGAGAAATCTTTGCCGCTGATGATGCTGATTTAAATGATTTCATCTCATTGAAAAAATTTGCACCATATAGAGCTAAAGAATTAAGAAATAAAGATAAAAGAAAAGTTACTAAGGCAAGAAGAATTAAAGATTGGAAAAAGAAAACTTTTAATGATGAAAATGGTCCAACTTTTGATGGAGTTTGGTTACCAAAGGATGATGATAACAAAAAATCTAAACATCATCATCATCATCATCATAACAACAAAAAAGATCGCAGCCATAAGAAATCTAAGAAATAGAACAGTTAACAATTCCCCCCCCCCCCCTTCATTAAATAAACATATTTTGATTTAATATCAGATCGTATTGTTTTGTTTTTTTTTTGGTAAAAAAGAACCTCATACATACATATGTTTATATATAATCTTTGTATCATATATCTCATACACTCCAATTTAGTCTATATATTATTATTGTCATTTATATTAGCATTATTATGATTTTTGTTATTATCTTCGTTACTATTATCTCTACTAATTTGATCATCTATTATACCATTGTTACCATTAGAAGCAGTAATCCCACTGGTAGATAATAATGCCACTTGAGCTAAACTATTACTAATACTATTTCGTTTCAAATTACTAATGCTTCTTTCTTTATTAATATTATTTATATTAACATTAGGTGATGGACTGAAAAGATTATGAATATAATCACCCATATTAAAATTTGGTGTCTTCAATAAATTAGGGTTGAAACCTGATGCATTAACATTTGATGTTGTGTTTAAATGTGAATTACCATTACTGTTATTACTATTATTCCCATTAGTTGAAGCCAAAGTACCAGTACTATTGTATAAAGATGGTGATTCTAATAACATATTATTAAATGGTATAGTGGTACCATTACCACTAATAATATCACCATTACCATTATGATGAATATTTTTAAAAGTAGATTGTGGTGAAGTTAACGACGGTTTCAAATGTGATAACCTAATTGTATCATCTGCACCCAATTGGCCAAATGTAGAGGCTCTTGGAGTCGTTGGAATCTTGATCCGCGTAGAGGCGTTAGATTCATTCTTGGTGTATGGACTTGTAGCAAGATATATTAATAAATCTGCTCCAGTAGAGTTACCAGGTGCATCAGTGTTATTACCATTATTGCTAGAAGTAATATCATCTCCATGTAATATTCTGGTAATTTTTCTTTTAGGAGTGGTTTGAATATTACTTGAAGAAGATGATCTACCAGGGGTAGAGGGAACTTTAATCACAGGGATGGAACCTGCATCTTTATTCTTCATTGGAGACTTAGGTTTCACAAAATTATCCTTCTTGGAAAGTTCTTTAGGATTTTTTAAGAGGGCACTTGAATGTTTCTTTAATGGAGAAGTTTCTTTACTGTCTTGTGGAATAGCAGTGATTCTTTTTCTAGTCTCGAGGGGGCGCAATGGAGCATGTTCAATATGATCCAAATTGGTCTTCTCATGTTGTGCATCGTTGTGTTTATTAATATGGCCATTATGATTATTAGTTGGTACCTGACTTAACCCCAGTTTCAATTTTCTTGTCATTTGAGCCATTTGAGCTCTTTCTAAAATTCTAGCAGCTAAATCCCTATCTGGAGGGGAAGTCATTACTGGTTCTGATAACATTGAATTGGGTTCACTTTCCCTTGAGCAATAAATCTTCTTTTTTACGTGGGATCAACTCAACTAACTAAAAGTTGATCTTCAAATATGGAACCACAAATTGATAATTTCAAATTTCGAAGTGAAAATTTATAACCAGGAAATTTAAACAGTAATTAATCAAAAAGAGATACCAAAAAAAAAGACTTACATAAGGTGATGCAGCAGAGTGTACTTGCATAATAAGTTGGTGAATATTGGATCAGTTAAGACTTGAGAATAATTGAAATAAGAAGAGCAAAATGTTTAAAAGCGTTGTGACCAAAAGAACAGGTGCCATATTGGCTAGAAACTCATCAAGTTGCAAACAAAATATACCGAGCTTAACAGTGGGGTTAACCCATCATTACATCAGAAAGCATAATAATGTTAGTGGGTTCATTCAAAAGAACGGTTTCCATTCTATGATTCCAATCTACAATGAGGCTAAGAATCCCGCATTAAAGGACTCTCCAGCCTCTTCTGTTCCTCAAGGCAATAAGACTGCAAGTGCTAAGACCGAACAACCACAATTAATGATTGCCTTTACATGTAAGAAGTGTAATACTAGATCATCACACACTATGTCTAAACAAGCTTACACAAAGGGTACCGTGCTAATTCAATGTCCCGGTTGTAAAAATAGACATTTGATTGCTGATCATTTAAAGATTTTCCATGATCATAATATTAATATTGAAGATATTATGAAAGCAAAAGGTGAAGATGTTTCTCAGTCAACTGAAGATTTGGTTCTTGAAGATATCCCAGAAAAATTAAAACCGATTTTATCGAAGTATGTGGATGATGACAAAACTAAAGCCATTAAAGGTGATAAGAACTGATTTCTAGACGTCTTTGAAAAAATACATATATTTAGTAAAACTTTGACATGGATTTAATTATTGCTTTACTCATACCCGAACATTTCTTGCTGATTATGAGGGGAGAATGCTACTTTCACTGAAATTTTCATTCTAACGATTAAGAAATTTTAAGCTTGAGTTCAGCTATAATAAATGCTAACAAGTAAGTAAGCATATAGTTTTGTTCTACATATCTATGTATATATTTGTTTATCTGGCGTTATCTTGTATATATCTTCATTGCCATGGTGACAAAAAAATACTTTTCATAGATTAAGACAATTTTAGCTGCCTCAATTAGACAAAACAACAAGATTTTTTTTTTTTTTTTGAAGCTTAGCAGTAGTACCTAACTGCGATAATTAAGAATAACTTACATTGTAAATCCCAGTTTAATTAAAAAATTTTAAACATTTGTTAATAATCTTTTCTACAATTTTTTATTTTGAAACTAATCAAAAATAACTTTTTAATAATTTCTTTATTTTCAAACATATAAGAAAACATAACTGCATTTTCTTTCTTAACAGATATTACTCGACTAAATCTTTAAGTTTATTAAAAGTTTTAAGTTTAACTAAATATTTTTTCCAACAACGATGAAATTAGTTATAAGCAAGAAGGTCTTCTCATATTAAAAAAAACCCGTCTTAAGCAGCTAATAATTTGCTTTGTTATATTGCTTGAAATAGCTGTTGTCTTATTAGTTAAGATAAAAAGATAAATTCGTTATATATCATCCCTGTAACATAATTTCAATCTGCTATTTAATTAATTTCAACTGAAATATGATTTACTGTGATAGATTTTAATTTTGAAAATCCTTTAATTTTTATTGTTTGTTATTTAAAGGCAAATAAAACAATAGAAATTCTCTTTAGTATATGTATTGCATAAAAAAACATCCAAGGGTACAAAGAGGTAAAAGAAAAAGAAGACTACAGAACACTTACCATACTGGTGACTTAACCACTTCGTTTTTTTTTGTTCCTTTATTTAACTTGAAACTAAGAAAAATAACGCGTGTTATCCTTTGTGCAACATATTAAAGGAGATAAGGTAGAATAAACAGTAAAAAAAAGTTTGTTTTAGTAACCACTCCTTCCTTTTAACTCTACTGTAAATAGATATCTCAGGGAGAGAACATCCTACACTGGTCCAACATTAAAGCACTTTACATTCATTATCACGGAGTTTTCAAAAAAAAAAACATTATCACAGGAACGACCTCGATTCTACAAAAAGGAACATAGTACTATTAGAATTTATCTTATGATTTTAACAACAGACACATACTAATATTAACACCTAGTGTTTCTAATTTTATGTTATCCAACTGACACTAAATTATTCCTTGTAACTTTCAATCAAAAAAGATTCCCCAATAAACTTAACTGAAAAGGTCCCCAAACGGGGTATAACTTATTTATTTTGTTCATTCTTTTTCAACATCTTTTTAACTGTCTCCGTTAACACCTATTCACCAAACAAATATTGCCTGTTCTCCTGCTAAACTATCTCAGTTGCCTCTGTTTAACAGTCTCTGGTCTCAAATTTTTAGCAGTCAAAAATTTGGGTTCCACGGAACCTTCAAAAAAGAACAATAGAAGCCGAAATCTCAACGAAGCAAACCCGCGGATATAATTTACTGCCGAGAATCACCCATTTGGAAAGTTTAAAGAATCACAAACGAGTTAATCACTTGATGGGTCTTAGCCTCATTGAAACGTATAAAAGGGTCGTAGAATGAGTTATTCCTTCCAATCAATTTGCAAGGTTTGAACAAAAACCAAGCAATCTGTTAAATAAACTAGTACTAAACTCAAATAAACTACACTGAAAAATAATGTCTGTCCCAACTACTATGAAAGCCCTTATCAATGAAGGGGGTAAAATGGTTTTGAAGGAAAATGTTCCTGTTCCAAAATTAACTGAAACCACTATGTTGGTGAAGACTAGAGCTGTTGGTTCTAACCCATTCGAAGCTTTATTAATTGACTTCAAATTTGCCCCAGAAGGTTGTATTATGGGGTCTGATATGGTTGGTGAAATTGTTGAAATTGGTTCTAAAGTGGACCAAACTCAATACCAAGTTGGTGATGTGGTTGCTGCTGTGATTAATGGTGGTACTGTTCAATTCCCAGATAATGGTGCTTATTCTGAATATGTTAAAGTGGACCCAAACACTATTTTCAAATTCCCAAAGACATTAACTTTTACTAAAAAGACTGACGTGGCAACAGGCAAGTTCGACACATGGGAAGCTTGTGCCAGTTTCCCAATGGTGTTCTACACTGCTTTAGCTGGTACCTTTTACCAATTGAAATTAAAATTAGAATGGCAACCAGAAGAGCCACAATATGACCATCCAATCTTAATTTGGGGTGGTGCCACTGGTGTCGGTCAATATGCTATTCAATTTGTTAAACAAGTCCATGGGTTTACTAAGATTATTGTTGTTGCCTCTAAGAAACATGAAAAGTTGTTAAAATCTTATGGTGCTGATGAAATCTTCGATTACCATGATGAAGATGTTGTGGAACAAATTACTGCAAAATATGACAATCTAAGAACTTTAATGGATTGTAGATCATTACCAAAGACCATTAACCAAACTTACAGATGTGCTTCTAAGACTGGCAAAGTTATTCTAATGCAATATGTCCCATCATTTGTTGACTGTATTGATGGAGAAAATAAACGTGATAATGTCGAAATTACTACTACAAACTTATATCAATTAAATGAGGTTCCAATCACTTTTGGTCCAATGACTGTACCAGTGGATCCAAAATATAGAGCTAAGATTATTGAATGTATTAAATTTTTCAATCCTAAATTAATCAGTGGTGATATCAAACATACTCCATTAAAGGTCTATAAGGGGTTTGAAGGTGCCATTGAAATGGTTGATGATATTAGACAACATAAGAACTCTGGTATTAAGTTTGTTTCTGTTTTATAAATATAACTTATTTTACATAAAATAATCCTTTATATAAAGTTGTGATAATACTATGTATTACCATATTCCTTTATTTTTCGTGATTTTCATTGAATATGAAGAAGAGACTAAACTTTCTCCTTTTTCAAAGGATATACCAATTTTGTAAATCATCCCCCACATGGATTTCTAAGAAATTATGAAGTTGATTCCTAAGTATATCTTCCTGTTTAACATAACGGAGTTTTTTAAATCACTCAATATAATTACAATTCAGTTCAACATTAAGAACGAAACATCTTGAACAACTTAAAAACACACATACACAACAAACAACCCCATTTGATTAAAAACCTTCAACAATATCTGTTTCCAGGAGTTTTAGTTTCTTGTGAATGTCAGAATGGCTGCTTTATCAGTCAAAAATATAGTACGGCATAAGCTATCAAAAAAAGAGCAAACTAACATATAACTTAATTTCTGTGTAACAGTTACCAATTATCTTCAATATCTACTCTCCAATATCTTTGCCTTATCCAAACTGTATCTGATCTTAAAGCACAATTCCTTCAATTGTTTAAACCTGTCAGAACTTTAAAATAAAACAATAGATATTAAATTTACACCGAGAATCCATGGAAATATAAGCTTATTCCCGTGAATCAGGCAATTTGAAACTTTAAAAGGATCAACAGGAAGTTGTTCAATTGAAGGATTCAAACATATATAAATGGTCCAATATGATTAGATAAGTACCAATTCATTGCTGTATTCAAGTATTTACACTTCAAAAGCTGAATAATACAAGTAACTTGCAATAAATAAAACTAAGATGTCTGTGCCAACTACTATGAAAGCCGTCATCAATGAACACGGTAAAATGGTTCTAAAAGAAAATGTTCCTGTCCCTAAATTGGATGGTAGATCTATGTTAATTAAAACTAAAGCTGTTGGTTCTAACCCCTTTGATGGAAAATTACTCGATTTTGAAGTGGCTCCTGAAGGTTGTGTTATGGGATCTGATGTAGTAGGTGAAATTGTTCAACTTGGTTCCACTGTGGATATCACTCAGTTCAAAATTGGTGACGTTGTTTCTGCTATTGTTAATGGTGGTGCCACTGAATTCCCAGATAATGGCGCTTTTGCTGAATACGTGAAAGTGGATTCGAATACTGTCTTCAAGTTCCCACAAAAATTAACTTATTCTAACAAGAATAATATCGAGGCAGGTAAATTTGACACTTGGGAAGCTTGTGCTAGTTTCCCAATGGTATTTGATACCGCTTTAGCTGCTGTTTTCTACGAATTAAAATTGAAACTTGAATGGCAACCAGAAAAACCACAACATGATCATCCAATCTTAATTTGGGGTGGTGCTACTGGTATTGGTCAATATGCTATTCAATTCGTCAAGCAAGTTCATGGATTTACCAAAATTATTACAGTGGCTTCAAAGAAACATGAAAAGATGTTAAAATCCTTTGGTGCAGATGAAGTGTTCGATTATCATGACAAGGATGTCGTGGATCAAATTACCAAGAAATATGATAATATAAGAACCTTAATTGATTGTAGATCTTTTCCACAAACAATCAACCAAACTTATAAATGTGCCTCTAAGACGGGTAAAGCCATCCTTGTTGAATTTATTCCACCTCTTATCAATTGCATTGAAGAAGAGAATAAACGTAAAAATATAACGGTCACTACTACTGACCTCTATCATTTAAATGATATCCCAATTACCTTTGGACCAAACATTGTCGAAGTGGATCCAAACTTTAGAGCTAAAATTATTAAATGTATTAAATTTTTCAATCCAAGATTAATTAGTGGTGAAATTAAACATACTCCAATAAAAGTCTATAAGGGTTTAGAAGGTGCTATTGAGATGGTTGATGATATTACACAAAATAAAAATTCTGGTGTTAAGTTCGTTTCTGTTTTGTAGATGTATTTTGTTTTATTTAAAGGCTTTTATATAAAGTATTAAGACTACATTATGAATTGACGTGTTAATTTTTTATCTAGAAAGTTTAGGTTGATAAGGACTAAAGTACTCAAAACTAAGTCCCACATTCCTGGCTAAGTGACTGCTGGGTGTATATATCGACGTGTTATGCCAACTTAATTTAAGATAATCTTTATAGCCTGAGGGAAGTATTTATTATTTTTATCCTTCCTGCAATTATACCATGGTCTAAACTGGTCTTGAAAGTTATATCCATCATCACATAAATGTAATACAAGATACATGAAGCCAATTCTTCGAAATGTCTTCTTCATCTTTATACTTTACAATAACCTTGTTGTTGAAATATGTGTCTTTCCAATAGTTCATTTCATAATTTGAATAAAATTCATGAATCTTCTGTGATCCAGAGATCCATTTAAAACTCCAATTTTTATCCTTTTGGTTATCTATTACAGTACCAGGCAAGGATTCTTCTTCAATCAATTTCTTGATTTTCGAACGTGTCAGATCGTATACATCATCTATATCCTTCTTTTCCAATAAATCAATCAAATCTGTTAGTAGAGTAATAGAGTTCGTTATAGTGGATATTACAATATCATCAGTAGCTTTTCTCCTCATCGAATTAAAGCGTGATAATGCCTCTAACACAGTCTCTTCATTTTCAACACAATATAATAACCTCAATAAAGCTTCGTTTAACATATATTTTCTTCTGTTCTTAATGATTTGACGTTCTCTCTTTTTCATCGAATTGACCTGTGTTTTATGAGCTTGTGCCACTTTCTGAACATTCTTAACACTGTCAATCCATTCTTCTTGTTGTGAATCAACTACATTATCTTGCTGAGTAGGAATATAGTTACCTTGTTTATCGAATTGACCAGAAGACATTTCTTGATCCATATTAAAAGCTTCAACACCATCTTCAAACTTTGAAATATCACCATTTTCATCATTTGCATCCTCAATTTCATTTTCTGCATTGAATTCTTCCTTCGTAATAATATTTTTATCGTTTGGTTCGGTTATTTCGTCACCGTCAGAATTTATATTATTTTCATCTTCTGATTCAGAATCATATTCATTTATGGTCATATTTTTCCTACTTCTTTTTCTTGCTGGCATATCATCTCCATCACTAGCAGAATCATAGTGATGTTTATCAGTTGGGATTTCAGCCATAATCACTCTCGTCCCCTTCACAAGTAAACCAACCTAGCAAGAATTCTCTAGTATTTGATCTTAAAACCTTTAAATGAAATTATGAAAATATATATTGAAAAATAGATAGAATCTGCCTATATAAAAAAAAGTACACAGAAAACGCTAATACATGTATTTATTTTTGAATATTATTTCACACCATACGAATATAATTTAATGCCATCTCTATCTGTCACTTCAATTGGAACATTAACATTTAACACTGGACCTAACAATAATTCCCAATCGTAACGAGTTCTTGCCGTACAATCAATGAATTTTCTCAACATTTGAATCTTCACAGATTTAAATTTCGATAATGATTTAAGGAAGTAATACAAGTTTAAATTTGGAATGTCTTTAAAGAACTTAAAGTTTTGATAGTTGTTAAACAGATCTGGGTCAATGTCATCAATGATGCCTTCAATTTGCTCAACAGATAAACTTCTCACTCTTTGTAAATTATCTCTTATGCATTGTTTAATGTTATCATTCCAATAATAATCAGGAGCTTCATCGTTATTTCTGAATGCAATTAAAGTTTCTTGATCTGCTGCTGCGTTATTAAAAAACTCATGACCTTCTAACACACTGGTATCGTTATTATTATTATCAAAAATATGATCACTACCTTGCAACATTACTTGAATGAAATTTTTTGGTGAAAGCGGGAAAACATTAGTAAATGGAATATTGATAACATTAATATTAATTAATTTATGTGGCAATCTATCCCACAGATTTTTATAATAATGGAAGAAACAATGGAATGTTGGAACTCTAGATGCACGGAAAAATTGTCCTTGTTCCCTAGTTAACATTGAAGGTTTTCTCTTATTATTTTGAATGTCTGTAATGGTTCTGTTAATATAATTTAAGTTCAATGACATAACAACAAAAGAAGTTGGTGGTGGTGATTGTAGAGTAGTTTCATTAGGATCATCCAGCAACGTATCTGTCATGGAGACACAATCTGTAGTTTCATTATATGAATCAATGGGTACATTTGATTGATTATAATAATATTCATCAGGGACATATGTTTCATTAGTGAAACATTTACTATTACAATCAATGGTTAGATCTGTTAAGTTAGGGAAACAGTTAACAATTAGAAGATCAAACTTGGATAATAAAGTTAGTAAGGAGACTCTTTTCACATCCTTGAAGTATGATTGGAATAACCTTAAAATACCATTTCCTGGGATAATGTTACATGACTGCAATGTTAAAGAGTTGTATGTTGAATGCACTGTGTATAAAGAGGATTCTACCCTTTGATGATGACAACTTTTTTTATCAATGTTGTTATAATTAACATCCATTGTGCCATTAACATAACTTGTACTGGCACTACTAGATGCTGTCTTGGTTTCCTTTCTTAAATATAACGGCAAAAATTCCATTGGGGTATCTAAAGAAACTTTATCAATGACTAGATTCTCTAATACTAATTCATTGATAATACCAAAACAACATAATAAGTTACTTCTCAATGGAACAGCTGCATCTTTCCCATTTTCCAAAGCTCCTTGAAGTTCTAATCTTTTTATTCTTTGTAATCCATACAATTTTCGTTCATATTCTTTAACAAATGTATCCGAGATTTGAAATGTCCTTAAATCATCAATGGTCATAGACTGTTGACCTTTTATAATCTTTTTCATAAATTCTTTAGAACCGTCATTGAACACTGAATACCATAATGGAATCTTAAAATTTTTATCTATTTGAGTCAATTTCACATGAACTAAATTTGGCAAATAATCAATGATATCTAACATTAATTCAATATAAGTATAATGAGAATATTTAGCTTCCCATTTATTCAGAGTACTCAAAGTCTGACTAATGTTCTTGTTAGTTGAATTATGAGAATGATGAACATTAACCAAATTGGGTGATGATGTTATAGAATTTAGGTTATAGGAACCTCCAATCATGGATGAGGAGTCCTGCTTATTGTAAAATTTGGAATATTTCAGCAGAGAATCCTGGCATTGAGGATTGACAAATTCAATGGTAGTAATCAAGAATCTAGCAATTTTGTTCGTGGCATGTTTATCACCACGAAGAATATTTGCTGTCTTAAATTCTGCATGAATTAATGCATTGAACTTTAACAAAGACATCTTATCATGTAACTTTATATTAGTTCTTGGATGGTTAAATAGGAATTTATTGGATATCAAAGAATATAGTCTTGAATTTAAATGGCATAAAGTCAATAGTGTAGAAAGATCCAATTCATTGAGAATCTTACACAAAATCTTATCGGGAAGTGAGAGCAATGTAATCATAGTAGTATCATCTATGTTACTGTTCTCATCTAGTATAACATCATCTAGAGTCGGAGCTTGTTTTGTCGTATCAATTGTACTATTTTCCGGATCATTCTCTATCGTGGAGGATTTTTTGTTACTTGTAGAGTTGGTATGGGAGTTACTTGTCAGGGAGAAATACCTAGACCTTCCAAACAGCTGAAATCTTTTCATCTGATATATGGAATTGAATTATGAATGAAATCCGCCCTTCTTTGTAATAGAAGAATTCGTAGATTAGAAACAGGAAAGTTGGGTATCTTACAGAGTTTATAATTGGGCCTATTGAAAATACAATGTCACTTAAATCGGATTGAAAATGGAAACCAATTTCTATCTCTAATCTGTCTTTCTCATCTCTAGAATCTTTTGACAAATTGTGTTTCTTATCATAAAATATGGAGTCAAAAGAGGTGTCAGGTCACGTGGATGTATATATTAAAGTGACACATATATGCTTAACAATTATCACTAAAATACATCCAAATTTAGATACTTTAGTAACTTTCAGTATTATTATTTACTATTTAGGATCACAGTAAATATTTTCAATTATATCAACCCTTTTTAGAAAGGTTCAGTGTCTTTAGTATGCGAAAATATTTAATGGCATTCAAAAGAAATGCAAAGAATCACATCTACAATTTTTCTTATATCCTCAGGAACAGACGTAAAGTCAACACTTTCGTAACGTTATTTAGTATTTTCGTTTAAGTATACAGGGTATTTACATTAATATATGAAAATCTAGTAGTGATCAATAATGAACACCTTCCAGCCAAATTCAATGGTTAGAAATTTATTTATCTTACATCTCAAAGTAGTTGTTGTCCAATTTTTTCCAATTCAAGATTACAATCTTTACAATATTTTTGGATGACTTTATCTTCTTGCCAAATAATTGGATATTCTGTCTCTGTTTGTCTACATTTTTCAATTTCTTTGATCAAGAATTTCCTGTAGTCACCATGGACCAATTCCTTTTCCACATTTTGCATAATTTTCAATTCAACCAACAGTTCATTTCTCTTAATGGCCAAATCTTTTCTACTCTCTCTAAATTTATTATTAGACACACCCATATCTTCTGAGAATTTTTTGAAAATGTTATTTTGTTCTGGACCAGCTAAGTAGTTTTGTAAAAGATCGATATCCTTAATATAAAGGGCTCTTTCCATAACTGGACCATTTTTAGTCCCACCACGTAATATTTGATCAAATATATTATTTGCCTTCTTTACAGACCAATAAGCAACAGATGATTTCCCAGAAAGATAGAGGTTGACAAATAATGAGACAATTAACCCAATTAATAAAGTTTTATTGATCTCAGTCCATAAGTTTTTAATATATCCAATACCAACAACAACCAACCTAATGAGAGCAAATACAGTACCTAAGATACGGAACAATATGATTTTTAATGCAACTCTAAAAATAATAGTGTACGTATATTTAACATCATAAGTTGCTTCCTTATTCATATTTGTTTTGACACAATCTGCCACAGTTTTCCTTGGGAGCGATTCTGATGAGCTATTATCTAACATATGGAGAACTTCGGAGATAGTATCATCAGTAGCATCTTTGGGCTTTTCTTTATCGTTTGACACAACACCTAATAATCCGCCTAATTGAATGGCACGAACAGTTTTACCATGACTACCTATTTTATCTAAATAATAGTGGATAGCACGTCTAATCATACTATATTCCATTTCAGTGATGTGAGTAACCAAATTATAGACCAATCTTTCAATATAGTTCATATGTTTAGTGCCCAAATATTCAAGCTTATAATTGACATAAAGTAAAGATCTCTCTGGAAGTAATTGTAACTTCACTTGATTTGTATTTTCTGGATCTGGACATGCAGTAATAATAAATTTACAAGCCAATTTTAATTTATGACAAAATGGAACTTTTATAATAAGTGGATCTTGATCGATTTCATAATATCTATTTTCAACCATACCTATGATTCTTTGAGTGGTAGATAATTCAGTTAAAGAATCTCTTAAAAACCCATCAGTTCTATTTAGTTTAAATTGAACGTTTCTGACTAGTTGTAAATTACCGTTTTTATCAATTTCTTCTCTCCAATACCAGTTAGTGTTATAATTATTTTCTCTATCTGCAAAGAATAAACTATCTGGAAATACATTAGAATGATCACCAAACATTATATGACATAACCCCTTTGAAGAAATGTTATAGTCCTTACTATATGTTTTTGAATAATATTTCTTAATTTCTTTAGTTCTCTTTGCCAATTTTTCCACACTAGATGAAAGATCCCAAAATGTTTTACCCAAACGATATTCAGTCTGTAAAAGACCTTCTTTCTTACAAATGGTTCTTTCATATTCTTCTTGATCTTTATAAAGACTATCAATAACTTTAAATCTATCCAATATTTGTTCGACAGTTATCTTTCTATCACCATGAGCCAATTCAACTAAATATTGTAATTTAGTGGCCACAGCTTTATAATTATTGAAACATACAAAAAACTTCAAATAAAAATCTGATGTGGTATAAATCTTAATAAAATCTCTCATATTTTCATCATATTCCACAGACACATAAGATTTAAATGAATGTCTTGATAAATGTGAAAATCCAACAAAATTCATATAGACATAGAAATAATTTTGTGTCACATGAAACACTGAAGCAAACTTTTGTGTCTTATTAGCAGTCCAAATGGCATTATATTTAAATAAGAGTGGCTCATCAATATATTTCAAGATATCTTCTTGATTATCATAATTGACAGATTCAAAAATTGTTTTAAATTGAATATTAGAGATCTTTAATGCGTTGGAATAATTTTTAGGGTAAACATCAGGTTTAACATCGGTATTAACCTTTTCACCTTCTTTATTATAAACACCACCATTTTGATTTAAAATATTAACACCCCAAATGTTTGCTTGGACAGCGTCGTAATATTTATTACTATTCCTGAAAGCCCCAGCTAACAAGGCTAAAGGTGTAAATTGAGTTGAGATTGGAGCAGAGCAAGTCTTAAAATCAAAACTTCTTTGTTCAATTAATGATTCAATTTGATTTGTCTTTAAACTCTTTTTCAAATTTTCAATCAAAGATGAAGATTCCTTTTTGCTAAACGTAACTAATTGTTGATCCACTAAAGTTGTGGTTGATGAGGCAAATTCTAAGAATCTTGGTGAATATCTTTTTTCAGCAAAGGTAATATCCTCTTTATCCTCCTTTAAACTAAAATATTTCTGCTTTGATTTCTTAAAGGCTTGAATCCATTTCTTCAATTCAACTAAATTTTCTGCTTGAAAATTTAAGAATAAATCTTCACCTTTTGAGCCACCATTTTTAATTTTCATTTCAAAAGTAAATCTTTGTGGAGCATCTTCTAAATTCTTCACTGTAATAAGACCAATCCCAAATTTATCAGTTTCTTCCACACCTGTCTTTCCTGGAGATAATAGAAAGATACCAAAGATTAGATCCGTGATAAAACACCATCTTTTAACCCAAATTTCTCTTTTATCTTCACCAACAAATGTTTGCATATATAACCAACCTGCTTCTCTTTGAGTAACATGTTTAAAACAATCAGTATCTGATAAAGAATAAAAATCGTTTCTAGCAATATAATCCTTTTCATCCTTTGAAGGTCTTATTGATTTAGAAGTTTGTGAATAAATAAAAGCATGGGCTTGTTTCAAATTCTTATTTAATGAAATGGCATATTTATTGACAATACGAACCCAATTGGCATAATCTGTAGCATAATTTTCCATTTCGGGAGCTAAATTAACATGACCTACAGATTCTTTCACAGGGAACTCATTTTGCTTATTGATTAAATCAATGATTTGAATGACAAATTTATCAATGGCTAGTTGAACTTTTGAAATGGCTCTAATTAAAGTTAAAGATGCATCTAAATAATTTTTCCTTATATCATAAATATGTTCATTTTCTTCTCTTAAGAATAATGGTTTCATATTTTCCTCATTGTTTGATAATCCATGAGATGTAGCTAATGTATTATCTAATTTGGACTGATAGAATTCGAAATTTTTCCTTTTAAGGTTATATGGTTCTATTGTATCTTTGAACAATTCTTCTACGAATGTGTTATAAGTATTCCCTGCATTGAAAAGAACATTGAAGATTTTCTTTAAAAAATTATCATAATCTTTATTAAATTGTTGAACAATAGCGGAGGAATAAGTTTGATTAGCAGCAAACCCATTACTTAATAAAGATGGAGGGGGTAGAATATTTGGTGTCAAGACTTTCTTCACAGACTTGAAATGTGTAGCCACTTCATTAAATTTTTCACTATTGAATTGTCCATACGCTTTAATCCAATCTTCTAATTCTACAACTTTTGTGTGATATGTGTTAACATAGGCTCTAAATGATGGGGAATCGATAGATGCCTCATTAAGGGATGCTGTGATCCATTGGATCTTAGTGTCAGCTTTCCCACTCATGGTTAGTTTGCTTGTCTTGTACTTGTGTAGTCGGCTACAAGTATTATTTTGTCTAGATTCTTTCAAAGGTTTGGATGAAATATTGTTTGCAGTGTACCAACTTTTCAAGGATAATCTTATCTCTCCTTATATTTCGGTATTTCAATGTTTTCCAGTTTTTTCGAAAAAGGGAACAAAGTCCGACCCCTATTGTAAATCTCGAAACTCAGAGTTATAGTGTGCAGGAATAATATTTCTGGTAGCAGGAATCAATATATTGGCATATTGGTGAGAATTAACTATGAATTTGATCCAATCTCTCAGTAATATGGGCCAGATGAGCTAATACACCAGCTTGGAACTCAATATTGCGTTGTTTCAACTTTGCGAGTTCGTTTTGTAAGAGGGATGTCTCCCCTTGCAATTGGTCCAATCTGTGATTCATCCCAGCTTGCATTTGTTCTAAGCTTGATATCAAGGCAGATTGATTATTTAAATTGTTGTTTGCAAATTCACTTAGATCTTCTCTTAACCAATGTGATTTATCAGCGAGATGACCGAGAAGTTTACTCAAGGTTTCTATAGAAAGTTTATCTTCAGAATTATTCTGAGTAGAAGATACAGAAATAACAGGTTCCTTTCGTACTTTTAATGATTTTAAATTTCTTATCCTTTGACTTGTTGGATACTGGATTGGGGGTAATATCACGTCGATATCTTCTCTCGTTTCATTCCCCTTTTCCTCCACATTTTCTCTTCTTTCATCCTTTCGAGGCATCCCCAAGGCAATGGTATCCAACGGAGTAATATATGGAGATGTTGAACTTCTTGATGATTTAGACGATTCAAGTTGGATCGAAGTAGAACGACTGTTCAAAGGTATTAAAGTTCCCGTTTCAACATCTCGCTGTGTCAATCTATATGGTTTATTATACTCATTAATTAATATGTCTAATAATTTGGGATCATCACATTCTACTAAATTTTTATCTCGTTGATATAAATCAATTATCTTTTCAAATTTACTCTTTAAAGTTCTATATTGTTTATATGTGGTACCAACTTTTAAATTATATTCAATTAAGATTCTTTCCCACGTCTTGATTCTATTTTTATACGGCTTTAAATGTGGTTTATATTGATTTAATAGATTTAAGAATAAATCTAATGATTCAAAACTCATTGTCGTCATTTCTAACTTGTTGGATCATATTTTCTCTTGAGTCCTACAGATGAAGATATAGACATTTTTTTGCGAAGGTTTAAATGGTTTTATCTCATCAATATGCGCTGTGCAATTTGTTTTTCTCATGGATAAAGATAAGAGATAAGAGTTTCTTTATCTTATCCATATATCTTTTTGATACATAAAAACAACAATCGTAGTGGTCAGTAACATCAGCTTGTTTTTTTTCTCTCTTAGATAGCATATTTAGCAAATTCAGTGGGTGCAAGAGCTTATCAACAAGGTCTTTATGAATCGTAGGCACAGTTTACAGTCGCTCGAACAAGAAACTGCTGCTCATGGCAAAAATTAAAAAAACAAACACTTAATACTACAATGGATTTTTAATATCTAGAACACAAAGCTTAACCCACCTGTAAACCAGTGCTAAAGAAAGCAAGGACAAAGAAGCATTTACCAAACATATGAGCAATGCTATCTGTTTTAAAAAGGTCTGTGTTTATTTCTTATAGAAGACAGTTTCCTTACCCTTTTTACTGCGCATATTCTACCATCTCATCTGATATATACAAAGAAAAATTATTGAAAAAGGCTAAAGAACAAGGGTTTGATAGTATAGAACAATTGAAATCTCATTTACAGAAAGAAATTGAGAAACAAAGAATTGAATTTAATAAGAATGATCCATTAAAGGAATTAGATAAAGTGAAACAATCAAATTTGGGCCAAGATAAGACAAAATTAAGAGCCCCCTTTGATAAAGATTTAAATAAAACCCCATTCAAAACATTGAGTTCTTATGTTGATATTGATAAATTAAAATCCCTGAATTCACAACAGGTAGAGTTTATATGGAGGGCAAGATGGTCTACAAAGGATGATTCATTAGTTGCTGTTGTTCCTGCGAAAATTTTCATTAATATGCATAAGATTGCAAAGACCAATCCATGTTTTGTGTTGCCTTTACCAAGAAAAATTGAAGGTGAAACAACTAAAAATGGGGATAAAGAAAGTATGGAATTACATTATGTTCAATGGAATTTCCCTGATAAATATACATCTCATTGTATCTTGACCAGTTTAGCTGAATATAAGTTACACAATCAATTTGCAAGACCTCATACTGTAATTGAATTCCATTCTGAATTATCTAATCAATTAAATATGGTATTAATGAATGGTTATGTGGAAAAAGATTGTAATGTTACATTAGCAGATTCACAATTATTATTACTAAATATTCAAAGATTTTATGGTGCCATGGGCACCGACTCCAAGATAGCAAAGGAAAGACTTAATCTATTGAAACATTTTAATCAAGGCTCCAAAGATTTCAATATTGATAAATTAATTGAACTAGCCCAATCGATGGAAAACTAAACTTATTAATAATTAACTTGTAAATATGATCTCTTCACCACATATATTCATTATTAGTTTTATATTTTCTTTTATTATGTTTTGCCCTTTTTGTTCTATATCATTATTTCCAGTAAATGAAACCTATGCAATGTTTTGAATATAATATAATATAATACATATTGAAAATTTAATTCACAGGTTCCATTGGTATCATAAAGTTGGAAGGTCTGAATGCCAAATTAACTGGATTACGTTGAAGGTTTCCAAAATTTAGCTATAATCTAAAAAAAGATTATAGCTCAAATCGTAGTATTAAAGGTTAATATAACCTATTACTTCTCTTGAGTGTGCTGGATTGTTTCTAATTTTTCCATCATGTTCTTTTGAAAGGTGGTAGTCTTTTCCTTTGTAGTTTCGAGTTCCTGTTGAAATGAATTTAATGAAAGATCAATTTGACTTAGATCAACATCTAGGATATCTCTCACTAAATCTATATTTCCATCTTCTACCTCAGCATCAGCATCATTTTCAATAAATTTATTTAGATCTTCTCTTAATAAAGTAGAAACACCGCGAATACCTCTGATCCAAGCATTCAAGAAATCTAAATTTTGTAAAATTTCTTTATTCTTCTCATCTAATTTAGTTAAATCAAGATCTTCAGTTTCTTCCTCCTCATTATGTGTATTATTTTGTTCTGGAGTCTCCTCATCTTGTCTTTCCTTTTGAGCATCTTCTTGTTTTTCTTCTTCTTCTACTTCATTGACTTCATCATTAGTACTTATATCATAATTGACCTTTTGCCTTTTCCTCAGATGTCTATTCCCAGCATTTTTATCTCCATCGAAATAATCTAGTATTGAAATTGGTCTCTTTCTAATACGTTGCACGACTCATTTTGTTCTATATGATTTTTTGATCATATCTCTTTAATGTAACCACAACGTATGCCATTAATTATAGATCTGGCTTCAAATCATTTGGCGTCCCACTTTCTTTAACGCTTTTCTTCTCATTGAAAATACGCGTCACTCTTCCACGTGATCTGTCACCACGGATTGCAAGAGGAGATATTGAGTGGAATCAGCTATATAAAGTACTACTATCTACCGGCACAACATTATAATATCGTTGGTAATATATTGGAATAATATATTAAAATAAATTTGGGTGTACTGGATTGTTTGTTTGTCACAATTTACCTTTCATAATATTTTTTTTTTCAATATTTTTTCAATATCCCAATAAACTACAGTTAGATCATTTCTACAGACACTTTATAGATTACTAATGTGCTAGAATATTTTTATATGGTATTATTTATAAAAAAAGTTATGTAACCTGATCTGCCAACTTCATATATAAGTAAGTCTAAAATTATCCAGAAATATTTTAATCATTCATTAATAACGGATATTTGCAAGCCATAAAAGGTATACAAATTTTAACAAGTCATAGTAAAATATATCTTTGCAACGAAAGTGAAATATTTTAAGATTCCAACTTCAATATGATTACTCTACTAGTTGATTCTTTGTTCATAACTAATACATGTCATAATTTCATCGCACCACACGATATTTCAATATGAAGAAAACGCAAACGCTTAAAAGCAAGATTAAGACATCACCCACTAACCGAGATTTGATTTAAACATATAAATTTAAAGGAAGATATCAGTTCAACAAGCTCAATTCTGGAAATGTCACAAACAAGAGTTATTTTCTTAGGTCCAAAGGGGACTTACTCTCATCAAGCTGCTTTACAACAATTTGGTACTGATTCAGATGTAGAATATATTCCAACTCAATCCATCCCACAATGTTTCGATGAGTTAGAACATGATAAAGAAATTGCATACTCTGTAGTACCATTAGAAAACTCTACAAATGGTCAAGTGGTGTTTTCATACGATCTTTTAAGAGATAGAATGTTACAAAAGGATGCTAAACAAATTGGTAAAAGAGTCATTCCAGATTTAAAGGTCGTTGGTGAACAATATGTTTCAATTACACATTGTTTATTATCTGCCGCTTCTATCACGTCAGTGGATCAATTGACACAGTATAAACATATTAAGATATATTCTCATCCACAAGTATGGGGACAAGTGACAAATTATATCAATGATTTGAAAACTAAATGTTCTAACGTTAAGTTTGAAACTATTGACACAAGTTCTACTTCTGGTGCGGTGGTTATTGCCAAGGAAGAACAAGAAAAATTAGACCCATCTAATAAAGATACAATAAATTTAGCAGTTGCTAGTGAAACAGCTGGTCATTTGAATAAAGTGAATATTGTTCAACATGCAGTTAATGACAAATTGGGTAACACAACTAGGTTCCTTGTATTGCAAAGACAAGAAGAAGAAGCACCATCAGTCAAGGATGACGCCACGAAGGTTAGTTTACTTACATTCACCATCGAACAAGATGAGCCTGGTTCTTTAGTAGACGTCTTAAACATCTTGAAAGATCATTCTGTTAATATGTCCTCGATCCATTCAAGACCATACAATAGTGCCTCATCACCAAGAAAATGGCAATACGTCTTCTTCGTAGAATATACTATGGATACAAATAAGACAAAAATGGATGCCTTCTATAACCAAATTGCTGATAAATGTTTTCAATGGTGTTTATGGGGTACTTTCCCAAGAAATGAAAGATATTATCAATAAGAAACTGAACATAATAGCCATTTTTTTCGGTTATGACATAATAAATAAATAAAATCAAACCAAACGCACATATTATAGAATATTTATTATATCATATAAAACAAACATACCATATTATTATCAATCGGAAAAATAGCAAAGAATATGTTTAAATATTTACACATACAAAATATTGCTTTGCTTATTCACATTTGCTAAAACACTTTAACAAGGTCATTACAGAAAGCAAAGTGATAGTCAAAATAAAATATGATAATATAATTTTGCTAAAATTAGACATTTCTCCACAAAGTCAAACTTTCACCTAGAGACGCAACCTAATGTTATAAAATCAATGATACCATCATTTTGTATGTTATTTTTCTCTCTTTCGTAAACTCTCTTTCTTTTTCAAATCCTCTAGCTGCTTAAAAATACTCCATTACACTAAAAAAAATGATGCCTAGTACAATACAGGAAGATGTGGAAAGTATTTTATCATCCTCCTCTGGAAAGAGAGAGATTAATTTTGTTGAAACATCTAATGTGGTCCATAAGAAGATTTCCTTAAAGTTACCTATATTTTTATGCTTACTCATATCTTTTGGTGGATTTATCTTTGGGTGGGACGTTGGAACCATTGGTGGAATTGTAAACATGAAAGAATTTAAAAATCATTTTGGAACAAGATACAATTCAGAATTAAATATTAACGAGTTTCCAAATCTTTTAACAGGCTTAATCATTGGCATTTTCAATATTGGTTGTGCTGTAGGCGGTATTTTCTTAGCTAAAGTTGGTGATAATCTTGGAAGAAAGTTAGGTATTGCTTTAGCTTTAATTATTTATATTATTGGTGTTTTGGTTCAAGTCGTGAAAGATAACTCATGGTATCAATTTGTTGCAGGTAGAACTGTTTGTGGATTAGGTGTCGGTGCAAATGCTGTGTTGGTACCTATGTTTATTTCAGAAAGTGCTCCAATTGGAATTAGAGGTTCAATGGTGGTTCTTTTCCAAGTTATGGTCACATTTGGGATTTTGGTAGGTAATATCACAAATTATCTATGCGTTAGAATGATTAAAGATTCTGATAATATTTGGAAAATGCCTCTTGGTTTAGGTTTTATTTGGGCGGTGTTGCTATTAGTTGGGCTAATATTTGTTCCTGAATCTGCTGAATATTTAATGATCAAAAAGATGAACGAACACAAAGCCAGGGACTCCTTTGCCAAAATGAATGGTGTCGAGCCCAATGATAATACAGCTGATAAATTTGTACAATCCATGCAAGCAAAATTATTTGTTAACACTCAAGAAACATCACAAAGCAGGAAATGGCATGAGTTTGCTACAGGAAGACCAAAATTGGGTCTACGTTTATCAGTTGGTATCTTATTGATGGCATTCCAACAGTTAACTGGTATTAACTACTTTTTCTATTATGGTACTGCTTTGTTTGAAAATGCTGGTATGAATAATCCATATTCAGCGGCAATTATTTTATCTACTGTTAATTTTGTTGCAACGTTCGCTGGTATATATCTCGTAGAATCCTGGGGGAGAAAACTTTCTTTATTATTTGGTTCTGTGGGTATGTTCCTTTGTATGGCCACATATGCAAGTATTGGAAGTTTTGCCTTAGATAAGAATGGTACCGTCTGGGGGATGATTGCGGTAACATGCGTCTATATTATATTTTTTGCCACTACATCTGGTCCAGTCACTTTTGTGATTGTCTCTGAACTATTCCCAATAAGAACCAGGGCTATATCTATTGCCATTTGTTCTGCTACAAATTGGATCACTAACTTTTTCATTTCTTTACTTATTCCAATTATCAGTGCCAAGATTAATTTCTTTTTAGGTTACATTTTTGCCCTATTTTTATTTATTTCAATCTTCTTCATTATGTTTTTGGTTCCGGAAACTCAAGGGAAGAGTTATAATCAAATTGATTCCATGTATGGAGCAAGTGATTCTGAATCGACAAATGTTTCAGGTAGTGAAGATTACTAACCCTTCTATTTATGATATATAATTTTCGTTCATCTTATCTAATTAATAATACGTTACATTTTATAACCTGTATATTGAGGACACAGGATGTATACATGTCACATTTCTATAGTTATTATAATATATATATTTTGTACTATTTAAATAAAATTATTATTCTTCAAGAATTCTCTTATTATATCCCAATATCCATCTTGTAATATGGTGTCGTTGTGATGACCCAATGGGAATTCAAATATTCTTTTTAAAGAAGATGGACATAATTCAAACAATTGCTTCATATGGTTTGGAGGAACAATTTCATCTTTTAACCCTCTTAAGAATAAAAAGGGAGTGTTTGTGGTGGATTGTGGCATTAATGCTTCAGAATTCCAAAGTTCATGACACATAAATGCAACTGATTTTAAGAAAGGAAACATGTATGGTATAACTTTTCTTATACTTAAAAAAGTGTTCTCTAAGATCACACCATCTACTAAATCTGGGTATTTAGAAGCGATATAAATTGCATTAGCGCCACCTAAAGAGCGCCCATAAAGAACCAACTTCTTGTTCTTGTGGAATTCATTTGTAGCTAAATAAGAAATAGCACTATCAGCATCTAGTTTCAAACCCTTCTCATTAGGTGAACCTTCCGAAAATCCGTATCCTCTATATGAATAAATGAATACGCTCATATTTAATTGACGGTAGAACAACTCTACAATTGGAATAAAAAATCCAATGTTCCCAGCATTAGGGCATAATATAAGCACAGTAGATTTTGAATTTTCATTTTGTAAGTCATAAGCTTCAATTTTGATTCCATCTTTAGTAGTCATTACTACTCTTTCATAAGGTAACCCTCTTATAGCTGGCGTGTCAACATGTTTTCTTGCATCTTGAGCCCAGGATGGATATATTAACCTATTCTGAAACGTGTATAGAGCAGCCAAAGAAAATGTGGATAGGGTAAAAACACCTCCAACAAACATTCGAACATAGTTTAGTAACATAGTGGAGGTATATTATATCAATAGCTAGTGGTTTCGGAGTTGTGTTTAGGTACTAAAGGTGGTTATTGAACAACGTTTTTTATATATTTCATTTTATGCTAGTTCCTGATATTTTTCAAAAACTCGGATTTAATTAATTGGTCTTTTGTTAAGAAGATGTTATCAGCAATTGTAAAGAGAAAACGCAATTGAAATCATTAAAGTATTTGTAAAATCATTAGAAGGGGTATAAAAGGATAAATAAACATATAATATATAAATTATGATAATTTTGGAAGTAAACTTTGCAGAAAAAATAAAACAGAATTAATGCAACAAGCTAGTTTGAGGATCAAAAGATCCTTCAGTGACAATTCCTTGGAAGAAGAATCCTAAGATCACAATGACATACATGAGAATTAACATGGACCCCTTGAAGTAATTGGATTTACCTTCTGCATACAAATAAGTAAACATAAAAATACCAGCAATTGATCCAATAAGATCCCACTTGGGGAAGATTAAAGTAAACATTTGTTCTCTGATGTTAATATGTGGACGTGGAACATTCCATGTGTATAATATCGAATACAACACTAAAGATGGAATTTGTAACTGACAAACTTGTAAAGCATAAGCGGTACCAATTTCCATGGAAAGAGCAACATTACCGTGAATTGCAAATGAAATGGCATTTAGGAATTCAGTAGTATTTGGCACTAACGCAAAAATGGTTAAACCAAGGAATTTAGGACTTAAACCTGGGAAATCTTCTAAAACAGCATCAACACATGCGACTAAGATTTCTGCAATTATCGCATATAATAATGTAGCAATTAACAAAATGTATGTGGATTTAGATCTTGACCAATTTGGAGCCTCATGACCATCTTGTGGTGCATTTCTTTCTTCTTCTAACATATTATTACCAGCACTACTACCAGCCACAATTTCTTTTGTTTGATCTGTGATTGGTAATTCCCAAATCATCTTGGCATGCGTTCTTAATGTGAACCATAACCCAATAATATAAGCGAAAAATAAAACAACAGCACAGGAAATAGACATTGGTTGAATAACATGAGTATACATGTTATCATATTTTAATGGGGGATGCATAAAATAACATTGATCAGAAGTCACAGCCATGGAGACACTCTTAATAGATAAAGAATGAACAATTTCTTCACTTTTATCCTTAACACATTTAACAGTATACCCCCCATAAATTTCATAAAATATGGTTGGAACAAATAAGACAATCATAGAAAAGATTAATAATGCAGAGGAAACACCAGCACTAGCTGGGTTATATCTTTGTGTCTTTCTATTCCAAGCACCACCACACATGGAAAGACCAGGTAATAATAAGACAGCACCTAAGATAGAACCAATTAAAGAACCTTCTACTAATAGACCTTCTCTTTTCTTCAAAGCAATACAATATAGATAAATTTCTACAATAGTGGAGAAAAAGGCATTAATAACAGCACCAACCCCCATTGACGTTTGAGCTGAAATGGAAGCCACAGCTTGACCGATGTAAAAAGCTAATGGAATAATGGAAGCTAAACAAAGTATGAAAATACTAGATTCATCAGTAAATGGAAAATTTAAATGGAAATATGATTTCAACACATAATAATCAAAGATTGTAAAGAACACTAAAAAGATTAAATTTACAACGATAACATTAGTACCGTCCACGGTAAATTTATAATAATGCCATCCTGCACAACGGAATGTACATAATAACACATTTTTAGTTGACCCATTATTAGCATTATCCAAATTAGTAGAAGAGCTAGGAATATTTTTAAAGCCTAAAGCTAGGGGATGCTTTCTTAGATGGTATAATAAATTCCAAAGGATATTACTCATTGGGATAGTAAACACGAATAACCATGTGATTAATGCTAACAACAACACTATTGGTTCCAAAATTAAATGGAAAATAATGTAAAAAATGATTCTACCAAAGGTCCATTGACCTCTGCCAAAAAATCTTCTTTGTTGCATATTATCATCATCAGAAGAGTTAATATTATTTTCATTAGAATTACTATTATTAGATCTTGAATTATTATTTGGTAAATTAATTAAACTTGGTGTTTCTGAAACTGGTGTTTCTGGGAATCTTCTACTTTCATTTGAATTGTTACGATCATAATATGGGATTGAACCATATGATGGATATTGTAATCTATCATTATGATTTAGACTTGGTGAAAGACTTTGGGATTGGTGGAAAAATAATCTATTACTGTATGAAGAAACCCATTTGTAAAATTGTGGTACACTAATACCTTCATCTCTATCTTCCTCTAAATAATGTTCATCTTGTAAAAGATAGACGACTTTACCAAAGGGCCAAAACAAATATCTTGCTAATTTGAGGAAAACTAAAGCATATTCTCTAGCAGATGGAGTGAAAATACCTAAGACAGCAACAATCAATGCAGCAAGGAAAAATATTATGAAAAGAAATAGACCTAGTGTTATAGACCAAATCAAATTAGATAGATGAACATACCAATTGATATATTTCAATTGAGTTTCGTGAATATCCTCATCAGCGGCTTTTTGAACAGATCTTTGTTTCTTATATAAAGCAGGTTTCCAAATTCTAATACCGAATGGATGAGTCTTATTAATAGCGTCTTGTCTTTCTCTTAAAGTAAATGATTCCATTGATGAAGTAGTAGAAACTCTATCATCGTTACAATTGTCTGCGTGATGCATTACATTTAAAAGATTAGATTCTAAATCTTGATGACCATTTGAAGAAGTATTCATTTCCTCAATAACCAAGTCATTATTTGTATTTGCAGTAGTAGAAGCATCCGGAGTTATATCGTGCATAGCTCCATCATGACTCACAAATCTATCTGAAATATTATCTGGCGGATTGCTGTCACCATTATTACTACCATCATCATCGTCATCGATGTTAAGATTGTTTCCTGAAATTTCATGTCTAATTGAATTGTTTAAATCAAACCCCAGACCAGAGTCAGGTGTAGTCAATACAGCGATCTTAGAAATACTACGATGTTGCTTCGGCCTTGGTCTTGGTGTGTCTGCAGCGAAATTAACACCACTATTACTATTTACAACGTCCACATTAGGTGCCGATTTAATGGGATTCAACCCAGATTTGGAATTCTTGTTATGCAAAGCATAATGGAAACCATCATGTAACCCTTCCAAATATCTAATATCATGTCTAACCTCATCTGGATCATCATCTACACTAAATATTCTTCTCCCATGTAAATTTTCCTGAATAGCAGGGGTAGATTGTGTTATGTTGTTTTTCTTTGTTTTGTTCTCTACGGATCTCTTGCCCTTACCGACAGGTAAAGAATCCATGTTTGTGTGAATGATTCAACGAGCCTTACTCGATTGACTAACTTGTATATTAATGATTTAACACAACCCTGCAAGCGATGATTCTGGAGTTAAATTTTACTTGTTATTATTATTTATAAGTGGTCACAAACAATTTTATCCCCAGATCAGATCATAAACAATTTGATATTTCAAAATTTCGAAAAATGATGTCAATATTTAGTATGATTCCTAATTAGGCAATGTGGTGTGATATGAGCAAGACATATCACAATAAAAGAGGGTCTATGCATGAGGTGGAAATGGGTAAAGGTATTTGCAAGAGAGTCATCAGGAATATACGTTAGGTTTGGACACGATAAATTTGAAAAAACAGAGAGAAATAAAAAGTAAACTTGAATCAGTTGATAAACAAGACAAACAAGAGAAGTGATCCAGTGGACAAGCATGTACAATTGTATTTTCACTTAAGAGGGTGTTGGGAAATAAAAAAGAAACAAATAAATCAAATAAATATAGCCATGTAATTATGGAAAAAAAAAATTTATAAAAGTTAAGACATTAGTGGAAAGGCGATTCCGTACAAAGAAGTGCATTTTTTTGTTTTGGTTAAAATACTGTGTCGAACAAACTATCTGGATTTATAAAACTTGTGACAGATAATTTAAAAAGTTCTTGTTCGATATATCTGTTTAAGTTAGATAGAGTCACTAATTAAAATAAGCAGTAAAACCTTGCAACTTTAAAGGTAAAATATATTACCGTGTTTCAAAGAGTATTCAAAAAAGTAAACCATTTTGAATAGCGATTTAAAGTTATTTATATGTTATATATGGTTTAACTGTAAATTGTTTGTGTAACCCAGCAATATTGTCTAAATACCTTTTTTTATAAGCAACAAAAACATATTACCAACACATATGGAATGAAACTTTATTTCTGTGTAATTTTCAGTATTAAAGCGTTTTGCCTATAACTTCTAATGAATTTTTTTTGCCAAAACAGTTGTTGGCACTAGTGGTATAAATCTACTTCTGGTTTTGCTACTTTCATAGACTATTTTAAGATTCATTCAAATACTTAAAGTTGATTGCCGCAATTATAAACTTACCATTAAAAGAACAAAGCTTGAAATCTGCAAAAACAAATCTAACTAACTACCGAGTATATTGCCCTTATATTATAGTTTTAAAACACCAAAACACCCAGAATGACTACCATTGAAGGCAATCAACCTCGCATTTTCGGAGTTTTTAATAAGTTGCTCCTAAATTTCCTTTAAAAAAATTTGGAGAGCCGATTTTTTTTCTAAATTCTTCCAAAAATCAAAAAAAAAACGGCAAAATTAAAGTTGTGGCTTGGACGCGTGCTAACTGACTGTGTAGAAACACAATGTATTGCTCATCGCATAGATTGCACACAACCAACAACTTAGAATTGCTCAACAGACCATATAAGTAACTACATAAAATATATGATAACATTTGCATAAAAACTGGGAGGATTACCTAGCCTCAAAGACCCACATCTCAAACCCAGATCAATAATGAGGATATATACGAATCCACTGTCTATTCTACCTTTGAAAGCATATCCACGTCACAAAGGTCAAATGAAATCTTGGAACTATCTAATTTATCCCCTGTTATAAATATCATGGATGAGCTTAACTTCCATTTAGACCCAGAGGAAGATGGTCTTGTTAAAGTGTATAGTTAAAAAGAATTATTTAATGTACTACATGACAAAAAAGAGTCACTGTATTTAGTGTACAATTTCGAAGAAAGAATTGAATTTAGAGAACTTACTTTAACAACGTATTCAGATAAGAAAGCTAAAGAAACAGCAATGTTAAAGATTATTGATTATATAAAAAACGTTACAGATCAACAATATGCCAAGACATCTCAATTTAATGGTGAAAGTGGTAATTTTATATGTCAACCACAATATGGTGGGAAGATTGAAGATCTTAGACGTTATTATTTTTAAAAAGAGTGTCAATCTAACTGTCAATTAAAATTTCATTTTAAACATTATTGTAATGTGTTAGTTTTTAAAGTTAAACAAAATTTAAACCATTATACACCAAACCATTTAGTTATGAGACGTGAAATAACTTTACCACCAGTGTTAGATAAACTATTAATCATAATCGATTTATTGTTTCAAGTGATATCAAAATAATCCAATTATTAGAGCAACGTCCTACATTGAGTAAATACATGCATGGAACAGAAATGCCAGATATGCTAGGACAAATATAAAGGAAAAAAACTGTATGGAAACAAATAACTTGGGAGGATCTATCTGCTCATGATGATCGACAACCAACTCATATGGATATAATCTTCTTTAAAAATGATACTTATCTATTTATTTGTTTAATTACTTTGAAACATATATAATTCTATACACTATACTTCCAATAGACTCTTGATATTATTCATGACAGTTTAAAGATTTGTAAGCGGTCCATTTCTATAGCTTTTCTCAGAATATTTTGTATATCTTTCCAATTCAATATGAATTTGTGACATTAAAAATTTGGTTGGAACATCGATAAGAACCTTGCACCACATAGTAGAGTTTTTGTTTTTCCCGCGCAGTGCCAGGTTTACCCGGTATTCGCGCTTTTTGGCGTTTTTTTGATAAAAATAAAATTCATTTCAAAAATTCGAAAAGCTGAAAGAAACAACGTGAGGAAGATAATATTGATCAGTACATTTGATACAAAAGTTAATAATCGTACGGAAGACTATATCAATCCTATATCTATACAGATTACTGTAAAACCACATTTGTTATAATAGTGTATTGGTCCTACTACACGTTGTTTATATCTTTTCCAGTTTCTTTGTTGCAAAATTAGTGATCTCTAGCGATTTTTTACTCCCTGTTACAACTGAAACACAAAAAAATACATCCAGAGATAGAATAAACGTTTAGATACCCATTATAATAAATAAATAAAAAATATACAAATATGAAGTTAAATTTACTTTCGTTATTCTCTTTACTGCTCGTTTTACCTGCAGTTTGGTCAGTGACTGTCACCGATTATATTGTTACTACAAATGTGGCCGGGGCTGTAATGACCGTGACTAGTATATATGATCCTGCTACAAGAGTAGCTGGTGCTGCAAATGCTGGTGCTGCAAAGACTACTGACACTACTAGTAATACCAAGACTACCAATACAAAAACCACTGCTGCAGCTGTTGCTGGTGGTACAGTGATTAAGACTTTAAACCCAGTAGTCGTTACCATTACTCAAACTGCAGCTGATGGTTCTTTACAAAATGTTATTAACACTGTGACTCCTGTTGTGTCTCAATATGTCACTAAGAATGCTGCTGGTAAATCTGTGACCGTCACCACTACTGTTACACTAGGTGCTGCTTCTGCCACTGGTGCCGCTGATACTGCTGCCACTGGTGCTGTTGTAGGTGGTGGTGTTACCACTTTGGATCCAGTCATCTCCACTTATGTTCAAACCGCTGCTGATGGTTCTTTACAAACAGCGGTCACCACTTATCTTCCATATATCAGCCAAGTAATCTCCACAAACCCAGCAGGTGTTCCAGTCACTGTTACAGCGACCATTACACCTGGCTTAACTGTCACTAACACTGCCACTGTTGCGGCGAATATGGTAACGACTATTGTCACTTCTACTTTACCTAATGGTGGGTTATCTATTTATACCACTGTGATTCCTTTAACTGGTAAAGCAGCTGTAACTGCCAAAACTACCACAACTAAATATTCTAACCCAAAGGATAGACCAGATCCAAGTACATCTTTAACGCCACAACCTGCCTCTCCAGTGACCACTTTATCTTGGCAAAGTATTATCACCATTAAACAAGGTGATACTACTTTCACTACAAGTGCTTCTCCAATTATTATTTGGGTTACTGTCACCACTAATGGTGCTGTGGCCACCATTTCAACCACTTTTATTCAAAGATTCAGTTCTCAATATGCTACCATTGCTGCTCCAAGTTCTGGGTCTGTGGGGTTAGGTAGTTTATCAGGTAAAATCGGTGTAGTTAAGAGTCAGTTCCAAAGTACTGTTAAATATGGTAATAATGGGTTGAATTTACAATATAGTCCAGTTTGGTCTATCTTTGCATTCTTGTTATCATGGTTATTATAGTTTATTAATATTTCATTGTACTTTCCCCTCCCCCCATCAGGTCTTATCTATTCCCAACTTTATATACACACTTAAACTCATTTTTTATTTAGATTATTTATATCATATTTTATTATACTTTAACAAAGCAATCAATACTTTCATGCTAATATATTTATTATTAAAAACAGTTAACATTTGGCATACTTTTAGTTTTCAAAATTAGTAAACAAACAAAAACAAACTTTATATGGAGATGATTTAAATATCAAACCTTTAAACATTTTCTAAAGTGAGAATTGCAACAACCACACCACAACAGGGAATGGATGTTGATGTGATATCAAATAATAGTATGTCTGATAATATTATTTCACCTCCAACTTCAGTGGAACCAACATTATTGAATGATAATACCACAATATTAAATGGAAATACTGCTTCAACTACTGCAAATGTCACTCTTAGTGCTGATACCTCAAATGTAGCCTCTGTTACGGCTACCACCACTACAACAGCTCCATCTAATATTAATAATAACAACAACAATAACAATGATATGACCACGCAGAGAAAAACTACAAAGTTTATCTTATCTAAGTATACAATTTACGAAACTAAAGAAAGAATGTATATTGTGGGCTCTAACAAAAGAGAAACAATGTTTAGAATTTTAGAGATTGATTTAACCATGGTTGATGAAGAATTAACTGTGTTGGAGGATAATATCTTCTTTACAAGAAATGAAATTATTGATGTCTTAGCTGAACTAGAAAAGGATAGTGATGATGGGTTAAAGAAAAGATTGACAGGGTACGGTCTTCTAGGCTTTATTAAATTCACCTCCTGTTATTATCTTGTTGTGATCACAAAACATAGACAAGTAGCAGTTATTGGTGGACATTCTGTGTTTCATATAGATGGCACTGAATTAGTACCAATTACAAACAATTATAAGAAACCAGACAAGTATTCTACTGAAACTAAACTAATGAGTACATTTCAAAATTTAGACTTAACTAAAACCTTTTATTTTAGTTACACATATGATATTACAAATACTTTACAAACAAATATTATGCGAGAAAAGTTAAAAGCAGTAAATAGATCCGATATATCTATACCTACAGGAATCCCAAATTATAATGAAATGTTTATGTGGAATAACTTTCTTCTGTTACCTTTATTTAACAGTTTGAACACAGTGTATGACTGGTTTCAATGTGTTATTCATGGTTTCATTGATCAAGTTAACGTGTCTTTATTAGGTAAGAGCATATACATTACCATGATTGCGAGAAGGTCTCACCATTTTGCCGGTGCCAGATTCTTGAAAAGAGGTGTCAATACACAAGGTTATGTCGCCAATGAAGTCGAGACAGAACAAATTGTCACCGATATGATATTAACTCCATTCCATAAATCCGGACAAGGTTTTTTTGATAGTGATAGATATACATCTTTTGTTCAACATCGTGGATCAATTCCATTATACTGGATTCAAGAGGCGTCTAACTTGACAGCGAAACCACCCATTGAAATAAATGTTGTAGATCCATACTTTAGTCCAGCTGCCCTACATTTTGATAGATTATTCCAAAGATATGGTGGAGGTACCATTCAAGTGTTAAATTTAATCAAAACCAAAGAAAAGACACCAAGAGAAACAAAATTGTTAAAAGAATTTGAACAATGCATTAACTATTTGAATAAACACTTACCAGATGTAAAGAAAATTGACTATGTGTCTTGGGATATGAGTCGTGCCTCCAAACAAGATGGTCAAAAGGTTATTGAATTCTTAGAAACATATGCACTAAAAACTGTTTATGAAACAGGTATTTTCCATAACCATTCAACATTCAAAGAGACAAACCTACAAGAAGGTATTTGTAGAAGTAATTGTATTGATTGTTTGGATAGAACAAATGCGGCTCAATTTGTTATCGGAAAGAGAGCCCTGGGAGTACAATTACAAGCCCTAGGAATCATTGAAGATACCTACTTAGAATACGACTCTGATATTGTAAATATACTAACCGAATTGTTTCATGATCTTGGTGATACAATTGCGTTACAATATGGTGGATCTCACTTAGTCAACACAATGGAAACATACAGAAAAATAAATCAATGGAGTTCCCATTCGAGAGACATGGTAGAAAGTATCAAGAGGTTTTATAGTAATTCTTTCGTTGATGCACAAAGACAAGATGCAATTAATTTATTTTTGGGTAACTACATTTGGAAACCAAATGCCCCTCCAATTTGGGAGTTAAACACAGATTTCTATCTTCATAACGAATATGCTATTATAGGCCCTAAAAGAAGTTACACACATTGGTGGAATGAATACCATATTAGAAGTATGAGAGAACTATTAAGAGAGGAAATTATAGAGAAAAACAATGATATAACACTGGGGAAAGTAAGAATGAATATCAGGGGTTTCCCAGATGCCTTTGACAATTACTGGAATGAATATTATTTACCGCGTAGTTTAACATGGATGCAAGATTTATTCGCTTATAACATGAATTCGACAAGAAGATATCAATCTACTAGGAAAAATAAGAAAGGTATATCTCCATTCGATTCTCGTAAACAAAGTTGGATCAATAAGAGATTGAAGACTTTATTAATTGCAGAAGAAGAGAAATGTAAAGGTGAAGTCATTTTAAAAGAGGAATTTCAAAGAGATATAACATCTACTGATGAGATTGATTTATCATTGTACCACTTGAAAAATCTTATTGATAATGAAAAGGAGCTAGAATCCAGACTATTTGATTTGTCTATACACGAATTACCTATTTTGAATTCAAATGATGTAGGAAGAGCCCTAAACTTTTTACCGTCATTTTCTCCTACAGAATCTTTATCAGACATCAGTACACCAATTGAGATTAATGAACTATACCCAACAAACTCTATCTCAGTTGATTCTCAATATTATACTCGCTTGGACAATTTAAGTTTAAATGATTTAGGACCTTTGGATGATTATGACGAAAAGGCTCTCTCATTTGACAGTTTGACCCTGGAGCCTGAAGATCTTCGAATTTATACAAATGCCACAGAAATGGATTCCAAAAATCTTGTTTTTGTTGATTAATCTAACCTATTATTATATATCCATATGTTTTTAAGCTTATATCACATAGAATGAAGTTAATAAGATAATTCTTTTTATGACATCTCAAAATCAATAATTTAAAAATAAAAACACCAAAGAAGTTAAACTACTTTAATTCTTGAAATAAAACACATAAAAAATACACAAACGAGGTATGCTTTATAAAGATGTCACTATTTACAACAATAAGTAGATTATTTCCAAAATGTTTGACGGTAACATTATTTATTTGGACGTATCTCGTCACACTGTTTAAAGTTCATGAATTATCTCAAACTCTCTTATTCACTATTCTCACAGTAGAAGCTGTCTTTGCATTGTTCACATATTTTAAGGTAGTTGATGTCGGTCCCGGCCATCCAATGGATTTCAAGGATTTACGAATTAATAACCTCCATGAGGTGGAATTGGGTAATGAGTTACCTCCAGAGTATATTAGTAAGAAATCGTTAACTGTGAAAAGAGATGGACGATTCAGAGTTTGTCAAACATGTCATTATTGGAAACCAGACAGATGCCATCATTGTTCCACCTGCGATAAATGTGTGCTAAAAATGGATCATCATTGTCCTTGGTTTGCTGACTGTATTGGGTTTAATAATCAAAAATATTTCATACAATTTTTAATATACACCACATTGTATTCCTTAACAGTTACTAATATTACTTTCTTTGAATTATACACGTGGTTTAACCGAAAACAATTTGAGGAAGAAATAATAGATATAATGCTACTTTCTGTTTGGTTGCTGAGTGTTGCAGTCTCTGTATCAGTTACATTTTTCACTGGTTTTAGTATATATCAATTATGCCAGAACCAAACCACAATTGAAGTGTACAGTTTAAGACGCTATAAAGAAGAGGTTCGTGTCTTACATGGAACAGATTTACCCATGAGTAATTACAACCTATTTGATTTATGTTCTGCTAAAGAAAATTGGAAGGATGTGATGGGGACTACTTGGGAAGAATGGTGCTTGCCCATACAGAAAAGAAGACCTAGAAGAAATAGTAATGTTTTAGATGACAGGGGCCTGTATTTTTCAGTTAATAGATCAACCACTAATGATCTTCTGGAAAGTGCAGATTTACAAGATAGACTGTTGAGAAGAGTAACACCAAAGTCTTCCTTAGATATTGAAAGACCACTTATACAATAGATATATATAGCATTTCAATTAAATTTACTTAAAAGTGTCATTGATAGAATAGATTTTATATATACATAAATATATGAAAGTTTATAAAGAAGAACTGTGTGGGAAGATTAAATAGTAGAAGTAGTACTCTTCCCATTATGAATTATAATGCAAATGTGAAGGAATAGTGAAATAATGATACAGGAGATTAAAAATTAATCAAGATACTTACAATAATGTTGTAAGAATAGTGATAATGAAAGAACTTAGACCAAGAACTAGCTTATTAGAACCAGCTTCATATGGACGAACAGAAATGGTAGTATGGCCAGCGTTAATGGATCTTGGAGCTTCAACTTGGATAGAAAGAGCAGCATCAGTGGTTTGGTTGTAAGCAGAAGTAGCAGTGGTAGTAGCAATTGGCGCTTGCGTTGTTGCTTTGATAGTACCAACTGCAACAACTTCTGTAGAAGTGACTTTAACTGGATAGATGGTTTTGGTTAATGGATTCTTGACAAGTTCAGTAGAAGAAGTTTGACCTCTAACGTGGGTAGATAAGGTAGATAATGGAACAATTTCTGTGTAAACTGAGTTAACTGGAGCGATAGTAGTAGCAGACACAATCTTACCAATAGCTGTAGAAGTCTTGTTACGTAAAGTACCAATAGCGATAAGACTAGTACCAGTAGTTTTAATACCTGTTTGGGTCTTTGTAATAGCAATAGCAGAAATGTCAGTAGAACATGAAACAGTGGTGGTTAAATTGTGAATGGATCTAACTGGAACTAATTGAGTGTAAATAGCAGCAATAGCATTTCTGGTTTTTGTGCTTACATTGGTAAAAATATCAGTAGAACATGAAACAGTGGTGGTCATGTTATGGATAGACTTGATTGGAACTAATTGGGTGTAGATAGCACCAATAGCGTTCTGGGTTCTGGCAATAGCCACACCGGTGACGTCAGTGGAGTAGGATTCAATAACAGTACCGTTAGATAGAGTTCTAATTGGAACTAAATCGGTGGCAGCAGACAAAATAGCATCTAATGTCTTAGTTTCAACAACACCGTTAATATCAGTATATAATTCATTGGTGACGTTGGCAACAAATCTACTGGCAATTGGAGAACGGGTGGCGTAAGTCTTAGATTTAGAGAATGAAGCAATGGTGGTGTTGGAGAAAATGGAAGCAGAGGAAGTAACATCAACAGAAGTTTTATTAGAAGCAACAATGGAAGAAGCCTCAGTAGCAATATTAGCAGTGTAGGAAGCACCATCCATTTGAATTTTAGTAGTTGGTTTGATAGTTGCAACGGGAACATAAGAGCCAATTTCGGTGACAATAGCACCATCGGTTGATGTAAAAATTTCGTAAGTTTCAATAACGTTATTGGTGGTAATAATAGTTGGTTTAGAAGTTCGGTTAACATATCCAGCAACAGGAGTGACAATAGCACCAGAGGTGGTAATTAAACCAGATGGAATAACAATAGAGCTTTCGCTTGAAGATTTTTGAGAAACAAAGGAAAGACTTTGCGTAGAGATAGAAGAAGAGGAGGAATAATGTGTGTTATTAGAATAGATTGGAGTAGCAATGTGACCAGGAACAATGGCGGAGGAGGCAACAAGTGGAGTGTTAACGACAACATTACTAGAATCTTCATCATTTAAATCATCACCATAGACTGTGACAGTTGTAGAATCAGTAAAATCTCTCTTTTTTAGGTAGTTAGCTTGAGTTAAAGAAACAGCATTAGAAATTGGAGTGTTAGATAATTTTTCAGTGAAATAATGAATACGAACAACTTTACCAGAACCACTAATTCTAGTATCAATAGAAATATCAATTTGGTCAGAGGTAGATTTATCAGTGTAAGCAGTGAATGGAACAGAAGTTAATGGGTTACCATAAGAATCGAATGAGGTAACAACTTCTAATTTGGTAGCCTTAGTATTGTATTTATAATCGTTGGAGCCAGTTTTAACTGATTTGAAAATGACAGCATCACTTAACAGAGACACTGGAATATCAGCAATGAACCAAGCAGTACCATTGTTAGCAAATGAACCACCGTTGGTGGACATCTTAGTATTATCTTTACCAACAAAGTTAATAGTAGAATTGAAAACCTTATTAGTATTAGTTCTGAAAGTGAAATTCTTCATGTCACCAATTTCAATGTGAGACATAGAAGAGTTTGTTAATTTTGTTAGAAGATTAAAATTAATTGTAGTATCTTGTGGGAAAATAGATGGAAAATTAATACCGAACATGTTGGTACCATGTTCATAGACAGATGCAATTTGTTGACCTTTGTTAGAAATGTTTAATGGGATAGTTGGGAAAAAATCAAAATCAGAAGGAACACTGAAAAACACATCATCGTTATAAGAACCTTTACTAACAGATAATTGAGCTTCAATAAGGAAATAATGAGATAAATCAGTACAATTTTGGTTTCTTGTGTATGAATCTATTAGATTGATACTCTTGAAAGAGACATTGTTGGCTATTGTGAACGCCATTAATAGAAACTGTATTAGGAATGTTGTACTAGCTATCATTGTGTGAATATGTGTGTAGTCTTTATACTTTAGTATGATTTGATAGTATGATTTATTATATCTTAATGATAATAGGAAAAGAAAATGGATAAAAATGGATCTAAGATCGAAATATGTCCTCTTTATATATGAATAAATTGGGCAATAAATCTTAAGTGGAGGCAACAACCCTCACACCATAAAGTCCAGAAAGGACTCAGCTTAGATTCAGCAATCCTCAATTACAATAGGCTATTGAATTCGAATTGACAGAAAAATCCTGGCATGATTCCCCCAGAGAAATAAAATAAAGTTACCCAAAAAATTAAGTGGTAATATGCAATAACCATGGGAAACTGTCAGAACAACCAAGTTTAAACCTCCCAATACTGGTTCTTCAGGGTACTCATTGCTTGTCATTTCGACTTTATGACACAGCAATAGCCAAGCCGTTCATGAATTCCTTCTTACCCAAAACGGAATTTTTTTCAATTTTCTTGAAATCTGTCAGCGCTGGTTAAAAACTGGTTATAAAAATTTGAAATACCGATATTACAATACGTTAAAATGAGATGGCTGGGAGGGGAGACTCCGGGAGTACCTCCACTGCCTACCTTCTGTCAATGAGTTTAATTACAATAGGACCGCTAAGGTTAATTAACAATTTGCCAATATGCTATTATTCTGGTTTGTGGAGAGGGGTACTATATTGGCAAGGCCTTGAAAAATTTAGTACAAAGCACTTTACCAGTAACTGTTTCTTGCGTTAAGAGCCCAGGGTTTTGTGTTTTTTTGAAGTATACTGGGCTAAATAGAACTTGGTTATCGGTTGTAGTCAGGCAAAAAGTGATTTGGATGTTTTCAGATCTAGTTTGTACTGTAATATTATCTTTTGTTTATTTCTCATCTTTTCATAGTGAATTACTTAGAAATCGAAATTCAATATTGAAAAATCATTTTGTAAGCACTTAAACTTTTGTATTATGATTAATTGTACTTTAGAACTCTTTTTGTAAAGGTTATCAGTTATCTCAAATTAAGAGTTTTGTGAAGTTTAAACTGTAATAAGGTTCTGTGTCTGATTTGTAATTACATTCCTTCACTGATCTTCATTCTTTCCGTTTTGTTTTCTGCTATGAAATGGTTCTTCCCATATTAATTGGATCAGGTGTAACGTTGATCGCAGTGTCCCTACAATCCGCTGTGAGGGCTTGGAATGTTTACAAAACATTATCACCTATTGCAATTGCCAAGTTGAATGGGATATACATTAAGGAGAATCATAGTTTACAAACTGATTTGAAATTTCAAAGTAATAGATTAAATCCAATCTTAAAGCAACAATTAGAACAATATTATGGTGGGTTCCATCTCCGAATGAATGAATCTGAAGCTCTATTAATCCTTAACATATCCACAGAGGAGATTAAAACATTGGATGACACCATGTTAAAAAGAAAATATAGAAAGGCACTTATACAAAATCATCCAGATAAAGGTGGGAGTCCCTATATGGCTACGAAGATTAATGAAGCCAGAGAATTGTTATCAAAGAGCATGCTGATTCGTAAAGATTGAATATTGGATAGTTGTTACCACTGTGCAGTGTATAGGTTTTGTAAATACCCCACTTTATATACTACAATCTTGTATACTATTACGTTATTTTTTTTTTAAGTTGAATCATTTTACAAATGTTTGAAGATTTGTTTAAAGAATCTTTAAGTATTGTCTTTTATAGAATATCAAAAGAAAGACCCTGATAATCAATTAAAGAAACCTTTACTGAAATGATACATGCTAATGTGGTTGTTAACTATAACAAAAATTGTCACCATTGTGAGGTTTCACCTGATATATTCCAAAAGTTAGATGACTTACAAGAACAAAATACTACTTACTGCCAAATCGAATACCCCACTTACTCCGGATTAGAACAGAAGTTTATTACAAATTGTAAATTAAATAAAGATTTGCAAATGAATACAATAACCATTAAGTCTAATCTGTTGAATATCACACCCAATGACACATATATCAACAAATCCTGTAACATTAGGAAACTGGTTTCTACAATACAAGTTCCATCATTGACACAAGTTACTTTGTTGTTCAACCCTCAATTATACGATAAACTGAAGCAATTAGCAAGTGAACGGGATATATTAGAATTTGTCTCGAAGAAGTTCAATATTGAAGAGGATATATCTGTTGTCCATTCTAATGAACTTTTATCTTATCGATGGTGTAAAATCATTGATACAAAACCATATTACCAAGGTACATTAAATTTCAAGAAGACAAAGATAGTAATTGTAAAAGATATTGAAGGGGTATTGGAGAATAGTTATATTTTACCACAAAATGAACCAGAAATTATGGTAAATAATATTCTAGACCTATCCTTAAAACATTTAAAGCACCCCCTTCGTTTTCCAGAAACCCATAGAACAAATACTAATCCGATCGATTTAACACTGGCTGTTTTTGCTGATAAAAATATACTAGAGAAATTAAGCATTGTAAATGGCTCATATGTAGAGCTATATTCCAAACATGACAAGACTAAGAGTATTGCCAATATTTTTGCTCTCACTGAACCACATAAGCTTGAAAAGGATACCTTATACATTACTCCACGATTGAAAATGACATTTAAAACAACAAACAAAATACAAATTCAAAAAGTAAATATGAAATATGATGATTTTACCTTGGCTTCTAATGTATCCTTATCTCGGGTAAACGATTTGTTCCAAAACGAGAAGGGTTATCAAAATATTATTTCTTCACAATTAAAGAATTTTTTTTTGTGGACTACAAGAATAGTGAAGGTTGGTGATTTCATACCCATTACCTTTGATTCTACATTATCCACATTACCTGAAACATCTAAAAATTTAGAACTCTTTGATAAAACCTCAAAACACGACAATATTACATGGTTTAAAGTTGACCAAATAAATAATAATCGAGACAGAAATGAGGAGATTGAACAAGATAATGATAATACTATCATTAAAAATAATACTATTTATAGAGTTGTTCCAAATAATGATTTAAAAATAACAACCAAAGGCATCCATTATGAAAAACCGCTTACATTAAGTGAGTGTGATTATGCTTCATATTTTAGCTTACCGCCTACTTTTAAGTACAAGACCAGCATATTTTCATATACAAGCAAAATAACGAATGTTATTAATTCAATATTAGAGTGCATTGAAAGAAAAATTCCATTACAAACACCATTGTTACTCCATTCAACATCAAGAAATACAGGAAAAGGTATGCTTGTTAAATGGGTATGTAATAAGTTCGGACTAAACAGGATGGATTTTGACTGTCTTCATCTATTAGTTAATGTAAATTCTGCAGATGCAAACTCTAAAATTCTTGGTACCATTAAAGGAAAAATTTCCAATATTGTGAAGAATACTACTGTTCCCATGCTTGTGTATATGTCACACTTAGAAGAGTTGTTCAATAAAATTGATCCGAACCAAGATCCAACAGCAGCTAAATTAGCAAGCTCTTTTGAAACCGAGTTTATATCTATTATCGAGGAATTTATGCAAACGAACAGCAATATCATCTTTATCTTTTCTACCAACAATATTGATGAACTCCCATTAAAAGTCAGAACGAAGATTAATTTTGAAATTGAAGTTAATGTTCCAAGTGAAGCTGAAAGAAAAGAAGTCTTCACATGGTATCTTTCAGATTTATTACTAAATTTTGACAGTATATATGATATTAAGTTTTCAAAAGGGAATGATATCGATTTTACACAACTTGCTATTCATTCTGCTGGGTTAACACCATTAGATATCAAGTCAATTATACAGAATGCCAAGTTCCAGTGTTATAACGAAGTGATGTCAAATGAGGATGGCGAAAACACTTTACTTTGGAATAATAATATAATTCATGTAACGATGAATCAATTGAAGATTGCCATTAATACTGCCCGTGACGAATTCTCTGTTTCAATTGGAGCACCAAAGATTCCTAATGTGACATGGGATGATATTGGTGGTGTTGATTTAGTTAAAGGTGAAATTATGGATACTATTGATATGCCATTAAGGCATCCAGAATTATTTAGTTCCGGTTCCAAGCAGAGAAGTGGTATATTATTCTATGGTCCACCAGGTACTGGTAAGACATTGATGGCTAAAGCTATTGCTACCAATTTTTCATTAAATTTTTTTAGTGTTAAGGGTCCTGAGTTATTGAATATGTATATTGGTGAATCTGAAGCTAATGTGCGTCGTGTGTTTCAAAAGGCTAGAGAAGCAAGACCTTGTGTGATTTTCTTTGATGAAATTGATTCTGTGGCACCTAAGAGGGGTAACCAAGGTGATTCAGGTGGTGTTATGGACCGTATTGTTTCGCAATTATTGGCAGAATTAGATGGGATGTCTGGTAATGGTGAAGGTGTATTTGTCATTGGGGCCACTAACCGTCCAGATTTACTTGATGAAGCTTTGCTAAGACCTGGGAGATTTGACAAGTTATTATATTTAGGTATTTCTGACACTAATGAAAAACAACATAACATTTTGAAAGCTTTAACAAGAAAGTTTACTTTGGCAGAAGATGTGGATCTCACTAAAGTTGTAGAAGTTTGTCCATTCAATTACACAGGTGCTGATTTTTATGCACTGTGTTCTGATTCAATGTTGAACGCAATGACTCGTGTTGCGAAGACTGTGGACAGCAAAGTAGACCAATACAACAAGCAGAACAATACCCATCTGTCTATCCGTCAATGGTTTGATAAAATTGCTACTGAACAAGACATCACAGTCTCGGTACAAATGGAAGATTTCCTGAAAGCACAAGCCGAGTTGGTCCCCAGTGTGTCACCAGAGGAATTGAACCACTATTTGCAAGTGAAGAGCAATTTTGAGAGTTAGTAAGCTGTCATTTTTTGATAGTGGGGCGTCGATTACTAATAGGTGCCGAGGTGATTACTAATTTTTGTGAAATTACCCTTCCAAGTGATTTTTTCACTGCGGAAAACAGTAATACTTGAAATTTGCAGAAAAGGAGGGAACATTATATAAGAACTTGTACCACTTAACACATAATCAGTTTGGATATTACCGTCTTTATCATTGAAAATCAATTGCAATTGAGGAAAATATTCGCATATATATATATATATATAACACAAATAAATTCATAAAACATGGCTGTCAAAGGTTTAGGTAAAATCGATCAACAATACGATGGTTCCAACTTAAGAATTGGTATTATTCATGCCCGTTGGAATAGTGTTATCATTGATGCTTTAGTCAAAGGTGCTATCAAGAGAATGCAATCTCTTGGTGTTAAGGAAGAAAATATCATTGTGGAAACTGTCCCAGGTTCTTACGAATTACCATGGGGTACTAAGAGATTTGTTGACAGACAAAAGAAGGAAGGTAAGCCATTAGATGCTGTCATCCCAATCGGTGTTTTGATTAAAGGTAGTACTATGCATTTTGAGTACATTTCTGAGTCTACCACTCATGCTTTAATGAACCTGCAAGAAAAGGTCAACTTGCCAGTCATCTTTGGTTTATTAACTTGCTTAACCGAAGAACAAGCCTTTGCCAGAGCCGGTATTGATGAAGCCAAGAGCATGCACAACCACGGTGAAGATTGGGGTGCATGTGCTGTTGAAATGTCTGTTAAGTTTGGCCCACAATGTCCATTCTAAATGTAAAATCATTACATATAATTCATTACGTACATATTACATATCCATATTTTATAACATTTCAATACCAGTTCTTTGCACGCATTAAACTAAAGAAATCCTTCTATGTAATATTTTTTATTTTATTTTATTCTATTTTATGGTACTTATGCTATTATATCATAATTATATTGTTATCTTTAGATTGTCTTTTCTTCTTTTGTCTTAAAACATCTCTCTTTTTATTCTTCATTTCCTTCATCCAAACACCTCTATTTTCCCAAAACTGTTCTTCCCAGTTAACCCAAATATCATTATTTGATGCAGTTTCAATTTGACTCAATTGTGTTTGACCGACCAAGAAGGGAGAATCGAAATGTGGGAAGAATAAACGGTTTTGATGTTGTGTCTTTGCTAATAAAGTGGTGGCAGTTGGGAAAGTATGTTCCTCGACATTTTCGGCTTCTTCTTGGATATTCTTAGTTTGATCAATATCATCGTTATCTTCTTGAATTAATTTGAAAGAACCACCTTCATCTCTATTACTTAATTTAGTTGATTCATTGGCAGTAGCTGGGTTGAATAATGCTCTTAAAGTTTCAGTGTTACTAACTGTACCTTGAACAGGATCAGCAGCTTGCTCATCTGTAGATGGTTTGGCACCAAATGTTGGGATGAACTCTTCTTCACTTTCTTCTTGTTGATTTTCATACGACTTAGAATTGTTATTATTATTTTTATCATTGTAGGTTTCATTGTAATTTTTATTGTAATCTTCATTATAATTGCTGTTGTTATTATATTTATTTTCATATTGTGAATCTTTATTGTTGTAATAATCATCGTTGTTATTATATTGATCATAATTGTTGTTGTTATAATAACCCCCTTCATTTGTGTTCTCATTGTCTGAGAACCCAAAAGCTTCTGCTTCATCAGAGTCAACAACATTCAATGGTTCATCCAAATTCATTTCGCCTAAGAATTGATCCAAAATATTAGTATTCTTAGATTTTTCTTCCTGTATCATTTGTTCTTCTAAGTCAATATCTTCATCTGCATTTTCTTTATCTTCACTAATTTGCTCATTATGTTTTGAGGTGGCTGGATTAACAACATGTTCCACTCTTTTGCCATGTATACTTAATCTTGATCTAGAATAATCTAATCTATCAATGATATGGTTATAATTATTCCACCATTTACCGTTAACATACTGGTATGCAAGATCTTTAGCGGTTTTATCTCTTTCATAGCCCCACAATTTGTTTTGGTACAATTTGTAAACTTTCAATGAACCATCAACATTGACTCTAAATGTTGAATTTCTTAATTGATAACGGGTTCTCTTTTCAATACGATTTCTACCGGGAATAATTTCCTTTCTATCTTTCCAGGACATCTTAATATTTTCTAACTTCTTGTAATGTTTCCATTCTTGTTCTTGATTAAATTTCTCAATAAATGGTTCTTGTTTTAAATCTGCCTCATGTTGTGCCTTCCATCTAACATCCCAAGTTGGTTTAGCAACATCGATTTTCAACATGTTACCTTTGAACTTAACATTATTCAAACTTTGTTTCAATTTAGTGAAATCTGCATCTTGATCAAAATCCATATTGATGTAGGCAAATGTATTATGCTTTTCAAATCCACCATCTGAGCATTTCCCAAACTTACCGAACCGGGATAGCAATTCTTCTAGACAAACATCATAATTTTGGAATAAATTGCCTACAAACACTCTTTGTGACACCATTGCTTCTTTGATTGCCTTAGATTATTGTTTCACTGTCCTCTTCTACTGTTTTCCATACAATATTTATCTATATATTATGTATGATATGAATTTTTAAATCTAAGCTCATCGCAAATTTTCGACTACAAAAAGTGAAAAATTTAGGTCACCCGGTTTCTTAAAAAAAAAAAATAACAAAACTGGTCCACAGAATTGAAATTAAATAATTAACATAGAAGATTAATGAAGAAAGATTTGATATTCAATCTGAGGTTAGTTTAATACAAGACACCAGATTCAATTGCGAAGCCCCATTAAGAAGGGTATAGAGGATTTGAAAAGAGTAAAATAATTATGGAAAACAATCACAACTCCGACGGTCCTGTGGAAACTTATCCAGCCATGGAATGGGCTAAAGTGTTAGATATTCCCTTGAAGGCCTCAGAAGAATTGGTTAGTATCGATTTGGAAACAGATTTACCAGATGATGCTGCTGATTTAAAGACTTTACTTGTGGAAGAAAGTTCAGACAAAGAACATTGGGTGACCATTGCTATTGCTTACTGTAATCAAGGAAACGTTGAACAAGGTATTAAATTGATCAATTTAGCTTTAGATGTTTTTGAAGGTTCTTTAAAGGCATCCTTACATACATTTTTAAGTTGGGCCTATTTAAGTTTGGCAAAACAAGCCAAGCAAACTGCCACCAGAGACGATTTTTTAAATAAAGCTGAAAATGAGTTGAAAAATGCTATTGGGTTAGATGCCTCATGGATTGGTAACATGTTGGCTACTGTTGATTTATACTATCAGAAGGGTGATTACGACAAGGCTTTAGAAACAACTGATATTTTTATTAAGAGTACCCAAGCTGAAGAACGTAGATTGGGGAGACCTTCTAGAATTAATTGCATGTTTTTATTAACCAGAGCTAAATTACTTTACCAAAAGAAAAATTATACTGCTAGTTTACATGCATTTCAAGAGTTGTTGGTTTCTAATCCAATGTTTAAGCCAGATCCACGTATAGGTGTTGGTTTATGTTTTTGGAAATTGAAAGATACGAAGATGGCTATCCAAGCTTGGGAGAGAGCTGCAGAATTGAATCCTGCTAACAAAAACCTATCTATTTTAGCATTATTAGGTAAATTCCATAAAACAATCACCAACTCTCATAACGATGAAACTTTTAAGGAAGGTTTTGTTGCTGCATTGAACGACCTTAATAAGATTTTCGACTCCAACAAAGAATCTCCAGTGTTATTAACTTTATTACAACATTACTACTACTTCCAAAGAGATTATTGTCGTGTTATTAAGATATACGAAGATAAGATTCAACCAAGAAAGCAATTAATAGACGGATCTGTTTTTTCTGAATCTACATTTTGGTGTGCCAGAGCTTATTATGCACAGGAAGACTATCGTAAGTCTTTCCTTTTATTCTCTGATAGTTTCAAAAATAATGAAGATAATTTATTGGCCAGATTCGGTATTGGTCAATCTCAAATTAAAACTAACTTGGTTGAAGAAAGTATAATAACCTTTGAAAATATCTACAAGACTAATGAAAATATCCAAGAATTAAATTATATTTTAGGTTTATTATATTCCAGCAAAGTTTTAAATAATGAAACGCACAAATCCATGCATGGTAAGGAGTTCAATAGTTTGATTGCCAAAGGTTTACAATACTTAGAAAGATATACCAATTTGACCGTGTCAAAAAAAAATCAATTAGTGATTCCAAAGGCATATTTAATCATATCCCAATTATATGAATTACAAAATCAATATAAGAAATCTTTAGAGGCCTTATCCAAGGCTAGTGAGCAACTTCAATTTGTTAATGATGGTAAGGATAATATCGTCCCAGTTGAAATATTCAACAATCTTGGTTGTTTCCATTTTATTACTGGTGAACCTGAAAAGGCCAAAGAATATTTTTCCAAGAGTAAGTTGATTATTTCTACAGATGAAACTAAGAAACCTATGAATATTACAATTGATTACAATATTGCCAGAATTGTAGAGGAAACCTCTCCAAAGGAAGCTGAAACTCATTATTCATCTATTACCTCTGAACATCCAAGATACATTGCAGCTCAAATCAGAAACATTTTCTGTAAATTTATTAATGATGATTTTGAAAAAGATGAAACTTTTGTTCAAGATATGGAAGCCTTAATGGCAAAGAATGAAAGTAACTTGGAAGTGAGATCCTTCTACACATGGTTTTTAAATAATGATGAAACCAGATCCAAGAAGATTTTGAATGGTTTATTAACCACACATAATAAAGATACCTTAACGAAATATGATTCCCATGACTTATATGCATTAATATCGTTAGCTAACTTGTACCTAATAATAGCGAGAGATTTAAAAAAGACACAATCACCAAAGGATATGGAAAAATCTAAACAATCATTTTTAAAAGCCATCCAATTATATCAAAAGGTTTTACAAATTGATCCATTGAATTGTTATGCTGCCCAAGGTATTGCTATTTGTTTTGCTCAAAGTAAAAGAATGGGGCCTGCGTTAGAAATTTTAAGAAAAGTTAGAGATTCTATCAATAACGTTAATGTCCATGTTAATTTATCCCATTGTTTATTAGAAATGAATGAATATTCCAAAGCTATTGAAAACTATGAAATCGTGCTAAAGAAATTCCCAGATATTAAAATTAAGTCATATATCTTGAATTTATTAGGTAAGGCTTGGTATCAAAGAGGTTTAAAGGAACATAACATTCAATGGTTTTTTAAATCTTTAGAAAAGATTAAATCTTCTATTGATGCTATGCAAATCAATGATAGAAGTGCTAAGTTGTTGAGTGAATTGAAATTTAACTGTTCTCTATTACAATTTCAAATTGCTGAAACTTTAAGAAGATCTAATATTAAGACACGTAAATTAGAAGATATTAAATTTGCCTTAAATGAATTGAATGATGCTATTGTTAATTTGAAAGAATTAAAGGAGAATGAATCATTTAAAGTTGTGTCTAAGGATGAAGTGGAACAAAGAATTCAATTGGGTGAAACAACTATGAAGAGTTCATTAGAACGTTGTTTAGCTGAACAAACTAAATATGATGATGAAACTAAATATAAATTAGAAGAAGCCAAGAGATTAGCTGAATTAAAGGAAACAGAAGAAAAACAAAATTTGGCTAAGATTGAAGCAGCTAAAGCTGAAGCTGAAGCTAAGAAGGCTGAAGAGTTCAAGAAATTACAAGAAGAAGCTCAAAAATACGTTCAAGAACGTGCTACCTATGAAGTTAAAGAAATTGGTGAAAGTGATGTTGAAAATGATCTTGGTGAAGATGGCGAAGAAGTTAGCCAAAAGAAAAGAAAAAGAAAGAGCAGTGGTAAGAAACAATCCAATAAAAAGACTAAAACTGATGTAAGTGATAGTGATAATGATAGTGATGAAGAAATTAAAACAAAAAGAGCAAATATTGGTAAGAAATCAAGCCTTTCTAATGAATTTATTAATGACAGTGAAGATGAAGCTCAATATTCTGCTGGTAGTGACGATGATGGATTGTTTTAAGAAGAAATAAACAAATGTACTATACAATATATATATGTTATAATATATTAATTAATCGAATACACAATTGTAAACTTGTGGATTTTATGAAAGACTGGTATGCGAATATATATGCTGGGTGGGAGAGGTGGAGGATTTGAATGAAATAAAATTAACTTTGGAACATCCATTTTTTAATATCTTTATAAGATTCGTTGGCTTGTTTAAATATTTTCTTTTCAAATTCATCTAAAGTCAATGTAAACACAGTTTGATTATTCATTGATTTTGAGTTATGATTTATAGAATCGTTCTTGTATGAAATGGTAATACTATTAGCATGAGAGTTAATAACTTGGGCTCGTTTCAACAACAATTCACTAACAATTTCAGCTAAATCTCGATCACCAAATAACCCAATCCACTTAATTGCTAGGGCATAAAATTGTGGATTAATTGAATGAATGTCCAGTGCCACTGGATCTGTCTTAATGGCATTAATCACTTTAATAGAAAATGCTTCGGGAGTCATTAAAGTGATAAAAGGTGTGTTCTCTTCAGATGCTATCCCAGTTATTGGATCCACTTCTGGTGCCACCTCAACAATAGCTAACACACGAGCTAACCATAGAGGTAATTTCAATTGTGAATTGACATGAATAGATCCACCAGGATTGTTTTCTAAATAACCTAACCCAGGAATATCGTGTAAGAACTTGCAGGGAATTTCAGCATTGTCTGTCAATACATCATCTATATCATAATAACCCATATGTAAGATATGGTTGCTGTAAGGTGATTGTGGATTGAGTGTTTCTTCTAAATAGATTTGTCAATATGGGTGGTTGTTTTTGGTGTTTGTGTAAATATAATTTCAAGATTTTAAATTTCACTTAACGCGTTTATTTAAGATGCCCAAATTTGAAAAGGTAAGTGAGGTAGTAAGCATTGAGAAGTGAATTAAGAACTTACGTTAAATGTTATATCATTTTTAATATAATATACAATATAAAATACACCAATCTACAGATCATATAATTGAAAGAACTCCAGGAATAAAGGGCTCTTATCCGATGAATGCTTACAGTTACAAGAGATAATCGCAATTCTTGGTCTTTCTTCTAGCTAGAAAAGGGACCCCAACCATAAATGTGTCAACTGTTGCAATATTCCATCCACCATTTGGTAACGTCATCATAACTCATCAGTCTTCTTCTCCAACATGACTTAGTTACTCGGCGTTAATCCCTTGCGGCCGGCCACAGTGCGGTGCACAGATTTCTCCATAGTAAAACTCCCCTCTTTAGTATTTCAAATAACAAGAAAGACAAACCATATTTAAAAGCATTGATTGATTGACCAAAGTTCAGTTGAACGTTGGTATAAAGGAAGTGAACTGTGACAACGAACTGACGCTTCAAGCAATATAAGGTAAGAATAGGTTTGTTTTGTTTTTGTTTACTGGAAAAGGGAAATATGGTTTGTGATACTTTTGTTTATCATCCATGGGTGACTCATTTAATTAAATTTTTAGATACCACAGCTGGTAGAGAGAAGGTGCTTAGATTCTTACAATATTTGTCAAGATTTATTGCATTCACTTCAAAATCTGTCAAGGCCAAATCTTTGCAATTACAATTTCTATTAATTAGAAAAGTACTTAGATTTTTGAAACCATTAAACCACATTCAATTAGCTTCAAAACTTTTTGATAATAAATTATCAAGTCAAGATCCAGTGGTTAGATTGGCTAATGTAGCCAAAAATGTATTCTTAGCCATTTATCTAGGGTTAGATCAAATCAACTTATTAAGGTTATTTAAGATCTTACCCGTGGGGTCTAACGTAAAGATTAATGGTATAATTAATTATAAAGTGCCTCGTTGGGCTAATTATTTCTGGTTATTCTCAATCTTAAGTGGTATAGTTTCTGATGTAAGAAGTATTCAAACTGCTGATTTTGAATTACAACAAGTAGCATTAGAAGATTCTAAGATTGATGATAGTGAAGAAGGTTCTATTAGAGAAACTGAAATCTTGATTAAGAAGATTCGTCAAGCTAAAGGGGGTGCTACTAGAAAATTAGTTTGGGATCTATTAGATTCTGTCATTGTCTTGAACAATTTGAACTATATGAAATCGAGAGATGATGTTGTTGGGTTATCTGGTGTCATCACATCTGTCTTTGGTGTACAAGATGTTTGGAAGGCCATTAAATAAATATAGTTTTCAATGTTTATTACTTTATGTATATGTTATTACAATTTATTCTTATTCAAAAAAATATATCTATCTATCTATCTATCTATTTATCTACAACTAAATGATTAAGTATATTTATGTTGTCAACTCCTTAAGCAAAGAAAGTCTTTATTACAAAGAATAATAGAAACACTAACAAATTTGTTTTCACATCTTTCATTGAGACTCCACCATTCTTGAAATTTCTACCCATTGTTTTACCAGCATTAAACCCACATCTATACAAGTTTAACATTGAATAATCACTTGATGTATTATATAGTTTGGAAGTATGTGCACCACAACTCCAACCTTTAATATCTGAACTATTGGGTTCTGGAAATATAATAGAAACTGTTTGATTGGTTCCAAATGAATTAATACCATTAAAATAACCACACATATATATATTTTCTGATTTATAATTAGTAGAATTCATTATAATCTTATCCATATTTGTAGTGCAGTCACATATCCCCGTAGTGGTGTTGCATGGTAATTGTATATTTTGGTCTAACCCCATATTTGGCAGTTGTGGTAATTAATTTTTCCTGATAGATATGATCTGAATCTGAAGTTGATTCAAAGAATACGAATTGCTTCCAATCGAGACGACTTGCTATATTCTCCTTTATGGCAGTCACACCGTCCTCCTCGATTAAGCACTTCAATCACAAACCTTTTGATACTCTAATGAAATGTTATTGTTCCATCTATTCCTTTGTTCTATTCCTTTGTTATAATACTATTTTTCTTCTTTTTCTCTGAATCCTCGGCGAAAATAGGTAAGACTAAATCAATTATTATTATTATTATTGTGATCTCTCGGCATTGTATTATTTCCCAATTTACTTTCAGAAATATGTCAAGTTTTTGATCTTATTTTGCAACCATACTTAACGAGTTAAGTTCTATTATCAATCTGACAGGTAGAGAGCATTATGAATGAAATGTATTCCTCTAGTAATAAACACACGTTTAAATGATACTTTGATGAAATTTAATCTTTTAATCTTCTTATTTAAATTAAAAACCAACTTCTAGAGATCTGCTAGCAGATTGTTATGTGTTTGCTTGATTACCCAAAAAGGGATATTAATATCTTAGCTCTTTGTTCCAGGAAATACTATAAAATAAATGGTGTTACTACCAATTATATATATATATATTTACTGTTGTAAGCAGTTGAATTGAATTTAATCTTATTTTTCCGTGTCAACAAATTTAGCGTGGAAGTATTTCAACCTACATTCAATTCTAACTTTGTTTCTAACTTACACTTCTTTGTGAGAGAGAAAACAAGTGTTTTTAGAAATAGTCTAATAGTTGAGGAACCTTAAAACTCATTCACCTTCAGGATAATGACTATTGAGAATAGAATTATTTCAAATCAACAATAATTATTGTCATATATTTGAATACCGCGGTTCTCATTGGAAAGTTAGTAACCAATTTTCGAAACCTATTTGTATAGACCAGGTATTATTGACATGAGAAAATATGTTCTTTTTTGATATAAAAAAAAAAATGAACTTACAAGTTAAATTTGATAAGAAGAGGCACCGAGTATATTCTTTAAGGAATAACTCATCTTATATTAAATAGTTTTAGTGATTATATAGTAATTATAATACTTATTATTCGAAGATTTGTCTTCGCTTATATAAAAATAATATCTAAATGGATTCTAATCTAATTAGACTATAATGAAGTACATGGAAATATATTCCATACATATATATAAAATTGGAATAGGAAAATTACCACTATATAGTGAGATGCTTGATTTCAGCAAGGGATATGATTTTCTCTATTGCAAAAGATTAATTAATCACATTGCCGAGAATAATACCTTATAAGGTAATCCGGGGAAATAGTGACAAACAATTACAAGGATTTGGATAGATAATGACCTATCCATTTATCAATACCGCCTATACCTCATTTCCAGCAAAATTAAATAAAATAATAATCTTTATTGAATTTATGAATTAGTAATGTAGTCAAGTCCTAAATAAGGGTTTGGATTTTCTTTTAAAAAATATACTTTTAGGAATTATATATCTTTAGTAGAAAAATAATTAAATGTTATACCAAAAGTTAAAACGGTAAATAATTAAAACTATTATTGATTTTAACCTCTAATTTACATGATAGTTTTGAAAGCAAAATTATGTTTAATCTGGCTACTGATGTAGTTTTCAATTTCCAACAGAAAACAAAACAAGTTTGTTTGTTCAAATAAAAAAACCTTCTGGAAAGACTTTAAAAATACACTATATCAACCAGTATTTTTTGATTTAAATAAACTAAAAAAATATAATTACTGTTGACATACAATCGGTGAGGTAACATCGACAATTGTACATTATTGATCTGTCACCACAAGGTTTTGATGTTTAAAGTTGTGTTTCTTAGCCCTTCGTTATGAGTGATACTATCCATTTATTTCAGATATTTCAATATCATTGAAATTTAATAATTAACTAATTTACGCTATCAATAATCTGATACATTTTAATCGAGATGACTTTAAAGCTGTTATATAATTGCAGCTCAATAGAGAACAATCTAAAAGAGTAAATACAACACTATATAATGAACAATAACAACGCTGGTGTTGGGATCCCCGTCAATGTTGGTGGATCAACCGCTGTAAATACTGGAGTTCATGGAGGTCCGGTAAATGTTCCTAAAAATGTAAATAGTGCCAATTCAACTCCAACTATGAGAAATACACATATAAACACTTCCAATAATAACATTCCAAACAATATTCATAATAATAATGTTAATGGGAATGGTCATCATGCATCTCCAGCGGAGATCCAACAGAGGCAGAGAATATTAATGCAGCAAAGAGCTTTACAACAACAACAAGCGATGCAAAATTTCGAGAATCAATTCTTTCAATTACTAATGACTTTAAATAAGAAACCAAAGAGACTTTATAATTTTGTTGAAGACACAGATTCCATTCTACACAAGTATGAGCAATATAGGCCTAGTTTCGAATTCCACATCTACGAGAATAATTATAAGATATGTGCTCCTGCTAATTCCAGACTTCAGCAACAAAATACTGGCGCCGATAAGTCTAGTAACGTTATGCATAATGATGGTTTGATTTTAAACAAAAACAATGAAACTTTGAAAGAATTCTTAGAATATGTTGCTAGAGGACGTATCCCAGAAGCTATCATGGAAGTACTAAGAGATTCTAATATCCAATTTTACGAAAGTAATCTAATTCTTCAAGTTTATGATCACACCAATACTGTTGAAGTTGTTGTTAATAAACCTGTCGACAAAGTACCAAACGCACAACCCCCTAATGTTTCTACCACCAATGCAACTAGCAGTGCACAAATAGCGTCCCCAAACAATAAACCAGCAACCCCAAATATGAAATCAACTGAAACAAATACACAAACTGGATCTAAACCAAGCGAACAATCAAAAACATTTAAACGACCCAGAGTATACAGAACTTTATTAAGACCCAATGACTTAACCAATTATTATGATATGATGACGTATGCAGATCAAGCCAGATTCTCTGACAGTATATATCAACAATTTGAATCTGAAATTCTTACTTTAACTAAAAGAAATGTTAAATTAGATGTGACATTAAATCCATATGAAAACCGTGAGAAGATTGATAATGATGAGTTTGTAGAACCCGAATATAACGAGGAAACAAAATCTATGGTGTTTGCACACAGAGAGGAATCGAGTGCAGATAATACTAAGGGTAAAGTAGGACACATAGCAGAACATGAGGAATTACCACAAAATACATCAAACTATGAACAATTAATGTTAGTAATGAATGAGAGAACCACTACCACAACCAATTCCACCTTTGCTACTGCTTTGGCGCAATATTCTATGAATTTAAATGGCAGTGGAAATAATAACGGATTAAATTCAAGTAGGAACTCTTCCATTTCATTAAGTTCTGTTACTGGCTCATCTTCAAGTGGAAATAAATCAAACAGTCAAACTGCGAGTATTGCCAATGCAGCCGCAGCTGCTGTTGCGGCAGTAGGTTCTAGTAATGACAATAATCAATTTAATAGACTAAAATTCATTGAGCAATGGAAAGTTAATAGAGAGAAAAGAAAACAACAAATGGCCTTAAATAATACAGGGAATGGCTCTTCGAATGGTTCATCTTTACCTGGCACCCCATTCAGCACCAAAATTTCAATGACTGTTCCAATGACTCCACAAAAACAATTCTTACAACAACAGCAACAACTAATGCAAGCTAACGAAAAGAAGAACTCTACAAAGGGTAATAAACGTGCCAATGGTGATAAACAAAAGCCTAAGAGACCTAGAAAAAATAAGAAGAATGCAGATGGTACTCAACAAACACCAAAACGTAAGAGAGTTACCAAGAAGAAAGCTGGCGCTACCGCTTCTACTGCGAATACCAGTACAGCCGGTAGCCCCAGTAGCCAATCACCAGCTTCCATGAATACACCATTATAGATATTGAAATGAATCAAATATATAATATTACATAAATACACATTCAAGCAAATGATTCCTTTGGTTCGTTTTCCAATAAATATTTAATCAGTTCGTAGATGTTTTGTCTATCGGCAATGGTATGAATCCATATACCATAAACTTCATGTTTCAAATTCTTAATGATGACTAAATCATCCTTAACTTCAACACCCATTAGTTCTAGTGGATTCTTTTCATTTTCTGTTGGATCGAACAATTTACGTTTATTTATCACACTGTTTGGAACAATCCCCATTGAGAAATTATCAGGGTTTATTCTGTTTAACACTATTAATCCATAATTATATATATCCTTACCTTCCAAGATAGCACCAGTGCTGTAATGATGTGGGGTATAGCTAAAACCTTTGTTCTTTTTTGAATTGTTCTTTTGGTTCAAATTAACAGAGCTATTATTTGTACTTGTTAATGTGTCTTGTAAATTACTTTCTTCACTTTCATTAGGTAAAATGGTCGAACCTTCGCCAATATCTCGTAAATATATAGCCAAGACACCTTGGTAGTCTAGTTTGTTCCATTCATCTTTTGTAAAATCCCATTTATAAATAGAGGCATGTGGAGTGTGAAATAAAAGTTGTTTAATCTTTGGATCATATCTACCTATCACGTTATAATTTAAAGCTTTTCTGTAAAACTCCAAAGCATTAGTAGTATCCTCTGAGGAAGCCATGACTTATGTCTGTTTGGTTATTTGTATTTCGAGGTTGAACAGATAAAGTGGTGTTCTTTTAGTTTATTTCAAATATATTTTTTTTAAAAAGCTTAAGTTTCAAATATTCAAGTCAAAAGGCTATAACATTATTTAATGGTTATTTTAATTAATAAATTATATTGTTAAATAATATTTCTATATCAATGAAGAGTATATACTTAATTGTTTATAATGCCTGCACCTTTTTTAGCAATATCTCCACCAAATGCCAGATTATAATTAATCAAATTCCTTATCAAAATCAGTAAAAGTGAATCTATATCTGACATCACCCTTAACCATTCTAGTGAACACTTCATGAACCCCTTGTTCACCAATTGGAACAGTTTCAACCCAAACTTTAACATTCTTTTCAGAAACTAATTTTACTAATTGATCCAATTCTTTCATTGAACCAAGATGACTGTTGGCAATAGAAACACCAGCTAATCCAAATGGTTTCATGGTTAACATTTGTGATTGATCTGGGATAGCAATAGACACAATACGACCACCAACCTTCATAACATTTGGCAAAGTACTGAAATCAATATCAGTTAAAGAACCAGCACAGATAACAATTAAATCAAAAGTGTCATAGTATTTTTCAAACCAGTCTGGCTCTTCCTTGGTCGCAATGAAATGATGAGCACCTAACTTTGTAGCATCTTCTTTCTTAGCAGAAGACCTAGAAATAGCATATACATCAGCACCCATAGCATTGGCTAAAAGAAGACCCATGTGACCAATACCACCAATACCTAAAATACCAACTTTTTTACCTGGACCACAACCATTTCTCACTAACGGAGAATACACGGTAAGACCACCACACATTAATGGAGCAGCTAATTCAGATGGGATATTTTCTGGAATTGAAACTACAAAGTGTTCATGAACACGAACATAGTTGGCATAACCACCTTGAGAAGTGTACCCATCAGCATATTTTCTAGCATAGGTACTTACCCAGTGTGGACAGTAAGCTTCATTGTCAGCCTTACATCTATCACATTTCAAACATGCCCAGACTTGAGCACCAACACCAACACGATCTCCAATTTTGAAACCTTTGGTACACTTTGGCCCAATTTTTGTTACAGTAGCCACGATTTCATGACCAACGACCTGAGAATCACTTAATTCACCCCAATTACCGGAAGCTGTGTGAACATCCGAACCACAACAAGCACAACAAATCACCTTCAATTCTAGATCGTTATCATCGAAGTGCTTTGGTTCAAATTGGATCTTCTTTGGGTGTGTCCAGTCTTGACCCTTGATAACAGCAATACCTGTGTATTTTTCTGGAGAAGTCATTATAATGTATTATTTTTTGTATAGCTTTTAAACTTAATTTCTTTATGTGTTGTTTCTATAATTTATTTGCAAGTTCACAATAATATCAAATTCAAGAGGTTGAATGTGTCACTTATATATCAAAATAAAACTTTATTCACTCAAGCAATTATTTTTGCAACTGTGAAAGGAAATTGAAAGATAAGATCTCGGACAGTACGTGTATCAAAAATTTTCCGAAATACAAAAAAAGGTACTTGTCCGGTATATCGGACAGTTCTGCTAGCTTTTGTTTTTAGATAGTGTCCGATTAGAGAGATAAGATAAGCGAACCATCAGATTAGATAAGATAAATAGAGGAAAGGATCACTTAGACAATATTAAAGAGGTAGTAGACGGTTTGTTAATCTATTAAAAGAAGTTTTAAGGAGTATTCTAAAGATAATGTAAATAACATATGGTGATAACAATCTGATACGTTAGCTGAGATTATCGATGCAAAAATTTGTTGATACGAGTAAGATATCGTGCAGATACGTCATATAAATTTCGTTTTGTTTGATACTGTTACCGTGATACAATTTTATTTATTATTCTAATATTTTACACGACTATCTTAATGCTCAATTATATTATTATCTCTTTTATCTAGAAAAATCTTCGTTTCGAGATACTATTGAGGTAGGATTTTATTATAACAAATGCCTTTACTTCACTCAAATAAGATTAAATACTGAAGAAAAAGTCTTATCTAAACCTTTTATTGTGTTTTTTTAACAACTGTAAAGTATTCAGATTATCATTCTCAAGAAGGTAATTCCCAATCTGTATTTTCTTAATCAATGTCTCTTCATTAAATTGAAAATTGCGAGTTTCAAATAATTTTGTTTATTTTAAAAGAAACTTATTCAATTCAGCTCGCTAAAAGATTTGGAAATATTAGTAAACTTCTTTTGTGAATATTTCTAGAAGTTTCTATTCCTTACACAGCAACCTGATTCTATGGATGCCCAATGATGACTACAAAGTAAAACTAGATGTTCTTTACGTGTGTCATGGTGGGGATTTAAGGTATGCTGAGACATTTTTATTTTCAAATTGTTTTCTTCCACGGAAAGGCTCACCACGGAAATATATAATGCCGCGGAGATATACAACTATAATAAATACCAGAAATAGCCACATATAGACTTTAATCAAGGTATATACAAAAGAAATTATAAAAGAGAAGCAAAATAGTAACTAAAACTCAAACCAGATCTTCTCAAATTTAATTAGAATCTACAATAATAAAAAACAAACAAGCTTAAAGCAAACAAAACCAAAACAACATGTCATCTAAAGTTACACAAAGATCCGTCACTTTTACAAATAATTGTAATCCGCTACAAATTACCAGTAAAGAAATTGATCTAGATAAATGTTTTAATCCTGATGAAATTGTTATTAAAGTTCAATCAGTTTCTGCCAATCCAATTGATTTCTTAGCTCATCAATGTGCTTCTAAATGGATCGTTTCCAGAACACCAAAAACTATTGGAAGAGATTATGCGGGAGTTATTGTGAAAAGGGGAAGTAATGTTAATAGAAAATGGCAAGTTGGAGATGAAGTCAACGGGTTTTTCAAACATTTATTAGGTGAGAGAGGTACTTTCACTGACTATTTAATTATAGATCCCTCTAAACAACAGGCTATTGCTCATTTGAGTAATTTTGATTATTTAAACATCAACCCCAAAGATTTCAATAGATTCGATATTGCAGCTTCATATCCACTAACATTTGGTACTGCCTATGGTGTATTATACGGTCAAGGTCAAAAATTGGGTCCCAATTCTAGAATTTTGGTCAATGGTGCATCCACTGCAGTTTCTAATGCACTTATCCAAATTGCTAAGAAACAATTAAATATTGGTACTGTAGTAGGTATTTGTAACTCCAAGTCTTTTGACTATAACAAGAAAGCTGGTTTTGATCATTTAATTGCTTATGATAAAGGAAACACAGTGGAAGGAGTTCAAAGGTATATAGATAACAATTTACAAGGTGAAAAATTTGATTTAATTTTTGATTCAGTGGGTACTTCTCAATTCTTTCCAACCATCAATAAATTATTAAAACCAATAGACGAAGGTTCTTATTATGTCACTGTTGCTGGTAAATCCAAAATCAATTATAAAGCTGGTCTTCTTGGTGGTATTGCTTATTTCCCTCTCAAGAATAAATTACAATCTTACAGCCCTTGGAGGACCTTCAATTATGCTTATCTTTGGGCCAAACCAGAATCAAATTTTATGGAATTGGCTGCAGTTATGTTTGAAAATAAGCAGTTCACCCCATCTTTAGATTCGAGATATTCTTTGGAGGATTTTCAACAAGCCATTGATAAATTAGCCTCAAATAAAGCTAAGGGTAAAATTATTGTGACTTTTAATAAAGATTAGTTAATTTCTTTAGCTTGAAATATTCTTTTGTGTATTAGTTATAGTTTTAATTTAAAAGTTTTTCTGTTAGCAAATCCTATGAAAATTTAAGGGTAGGAGTCATATATATATAGACAGTCACTAATATTTTATGATGTTACAGTAGCAGACACATATATTACTATTTTAATTTGTGTTTTTCATTCAATCAATATTCATTAGAGATAATTTAATTAGAAAGTTGTGGATATAATATACTCCGACTTACAGTTGATGTTTTAAATAATATGAAAAGGGTGTGAAACCCAATATATAAAACTTTACAAAATATCATCATTTCAACAATGTTACAATCAATCAATTAATAGATTCCGTTACCTGATTGAATCATGATAAAATGGGGAATCAACGGTTGAATTGTTAGATTTTGTGTATGTATGACTATAGAGTCTTCTCTTTTTTTTGTGTAGAAATCTAGAAAATAAATAAAATATATCAAAATAATATCAAAGGAATAATATAAATGAGAAACGAAATGTCTCGCCTTTATATATAAATTCTCAAAATAAAGAGACATGAAATATTCAGGTTAATGAATGGTTAAAAACTATTCAGTATATAGAAGAATTAAAACAAGGGATGAAATAAACCAGCATTGTAATTAATTCATTTAACCATGAATTATAATAAAAAGAAAGGAGATATCATATAATGACATGGTATGAGGGTTAAGGATCTTATGGCTTATGTTCTTATAAAGACCATTGTCTACCATATTTCTAGCAATATATAACCGAAATTTAGTCGAAAGGTAAAAAAAAATGCGAATCAATCAACATTGCTGGAAATGAGGTATATGTGATATTGATAATGGATAGGTCATTGTCTATTCAAATCAATGCTATTGTTTGTTACTATTACCCCCAATTGCCGTATTCGATATTACCCTTGGAAACATGAGCAATTAATCTTTTACGTTTCACTATTCTAATAATGTCTTCTACTATGAACCCGTATCCAGTTTCGAACTTACGTCAACAGACACAGGTAACGGCCTTGCAAAGTATTTCGAGAAATAAGGTATCAAACTTTGAACTATGAGATTCACCAAACTTACACAAATACCTCCAAGAAGAATCTTAAAAAAAAAAAAAGAACACAGTTTTTAGAACAGTTACCATCTTTAAAGAATACATCTGGACACAGTGGATTGAATTTCGTCTTGATGTCAAACCACACTTTAAAGAATAATCCAAGGGCACATACGGAACTAAAAAGCAACCAATCTTTTGTTTTGATAACAGTATAAGTTAATGAAATAACTATTGTAATGATAAGTAACCACGTCACGTTCCTTGACATTTGTGAATAATGGGTTAAAACTCCCGATGTAAATCTCTTTACTTTTCGAATGTAGTAAATCTTTTTTATAAAATGATCATTTAGTTTTTCAGTTTCTTCGCTTTTAAGTGGATGTTTGAGTAAGTAAAATTTTCGTTCACTTCAATTGTCCCGGTTTGGTCCCTGAACAATAGTTCATTGTTCAACTACAATAGAAATCCAAAAAGAGTAATTATGTCGGACGTCGATATGGAAATCGTCAGAGAGTGTTAATTTCTGAGACGTTCTTTAACTCATGAGATGAACCAAAAAGGTAGAGCATTAACTTCTCGACTGAACCATTAACTTTAGAGAAGATTCAAAACGAAAGGACTATGAATGATAAGCAATTGAATGTATAAATGAAAAGATGTATTTGAAAGAAGCATATGTAGAACAGATAATCACCCTGAAAGCACAACATCAAACAAATACACCAATATTTTAAATTTAACTTGATATGATTTTCTGGAGCAGTTCACCACTATTTTATTGTTAACAAAGAGAAATATTTTTTTTTTTTATTTCTAATCAACAAGATCAAATTTAAAATTATCCAGAAGTATCAATCTCATAGTAAATATGTTTTAATTTGAACGTCACTGTAACATGTAGGTTTTGATTTTCTTAGTTGGAATAGCTAGTAGCATTATCTTTAACACCAAACTAATTGAAGTGATTTCTTTATCTTTTCAGCTTTGTATTTAAGAGTTGAGTTACACCGCTTGAATTACTGATATTCCGGTTGAAGATAATTAAACTCATTCATATATAAAAGACATCAACAGTCAATATATAATTAATGTATAGGTATAAACTAAAATATAACATTATAACTATTCCAGGAAAACAAAAATAATAACGAGAACATTCATCATATTATATAACCTTTACTCATATTACATTCTTGCAGTCAGTCTGAATTCAAAAGACAAAGGATGCTGCAACATGTTTAGGTTTGTGAATTGCCTCCCACGTTGGTAAATATTCCCTAATCCTTGTAAAAAAAGACACAAACAGCAACCGTTCCATATATTTTTGTGATAGAGTTGAACTAGTCAACAAAACTGTCTTCGAGTTGTTACATAATCTTATTCGTTTTAATCCCCATACAACAGGAAACTCCAACCAATAAAGTAAGGGGCCTATAAACATTATAAAAGCATTTATTAAAAAAGGAATGTTATAATAAAAAAGGCAAGAAAGCATGTTTTGACCTCCAGTGCCTGGGGCTCCATTATTAAGTCTATCTATTGTAAAGTACAAAACCATAAACCCAACAAAATAGCACATTGAAATTGAGATAACCATTTGAATAAATGTAAAGGGCAAGGCATTGTTTTCCAACCCGTAAGAACTTGTTAAATCAAACAGTTGTTTTCTTATAGAACACTCATAAAATAGAACACCTGAAAAGCCTAATATAAAATTAATTGAAGTCACAGTTAATAATGTTCCTAAAGAAACCCAAATACATTCTCAATTTCAAAAAAAAGAGGTTGTAAAAGGGTGATAAAAATTTGAATCTGTATGAGCCACAGCCATGGCCACCATGCTGCCCATTCTCCCTTTGTTGGATTAAGCCTTTCATAATTTTGTTTCAACTCTTTATAAGGAAGTGGTTTCTTTGCTTTTATCCGAATCATCTTGTGTCTTCACTTTTCTGGTTGGTCAATTTTGATGAAAAAAAGAATTGGACAAAATTTATCCAGTGATCTTCACGAAAAACTTGAAGCAAAGCGAAATTTTAGCAAGACTGTATATATAATGCAAATATTTGAAGTATAAATCAGTATGGTCATATTTATTAAATTGAAAGAAATACAGAATTAATTTTGTCAAAGGATAAATGCACCAAAGAAGATTGCTTTTATCGATAATTTCAAAATATGAAAAAATAAAGGGGTTATTTGTCCAAGTAACCTAAAATCTTAGCAATATTTCCTGCAGCTTCATTGGAATGTTCCACTTTTATTATGCTGAGAACTGTCATTTGTATGGCTGTTCATCTCTATAGCTGACATTTTGTTGTAAATAGAATGTTTAATAGATAAAAATAAAATATATTAAATACTAAAGATTCAAAGAACCTCGTTCGATCATTCTTTCTTCTTGTATATAAAATATAAAAGATATAGAAAATAGAAAATGGAAAGTACAGATTCACAGAAATGTACTCTTCTTATATATGAGATATCACAGTTGCAACACATTCAGTGTCTATACAAAAAAATATCTGGAGGTAAACCTGGTGACACTGGGGGCGACTGAAAATAATATAATAGAAAAATTACTAGATTAAGACAAAAACATACGGTGTAATTATAATGCATGGACTTTCATAGAGATACAATGGATATTACCACAAATGGGTCTATCCCTGTCCATATTCCATATTCCAGCAATAAACCATCTTGAAATTGTTTATTGTTTTTTAACTAACCAACTACTAACTTTAGTGAATATATTCTCTTTAGATAAACTATTCCGCAAAAAAAAACTGGAATAAGACAGCAATATGAAGATTTTAAATAAAACTGGTTACTTTATATATTAAGTTTTTAATTATAGAATAATTGGAGATTGTTGGTTGTAACATATAACAAACTGTATAATTATGTCACACTAAAAAGACGGTTCTTATTGTTTCTGCATGAGTTATTGTTACAAAACAATACCCTACGTTAATTATATACATCAATTGTAAAAGCGGGGTTTTAACAATAGGAGTATTGTTATTTATATTTTTCTTTTTATTTTGTTTTTTTGGTCCATAGTAATTGCTATATGGAAACAATCAAGGGAGGCCAATAAAATTATATATAAACTCCCCAATATTTTCAATATTTGCTCTTCAAGTTAAATTATTTTCGTATCTTGTAGAATACAATCTATTAACAAAGTATAGCTAATCACTGAAGTAAATATGGCAAAATCGAAGACAAGTAAATTAACCAGACGTTCCAAAAAAAGAAATCAGGAGAAAAAGGAATTTACACCAGAGCTAGAACCGAAGAAAATTAAACACACCAAAGAAGAAACTACCTCAGCAACAACTATAACTACAAACCGACCAAATGTAACTACTCAGTTAAAAGCACAAACCCCAGACACATCACAGGAATCCTCCGAATGTAAAACAGTTGAGAAAGAACCACAATCCCCCTCTACTGTTCCAACTTCACTGGCTACAAAAGAACTTGAAGAAAAAATTGAAAACAAGGACCAAACTCCAAATAAAGATGGCCTGTTAAAAAAGGGAAGGGAAGAATTAAAGGAAAAACTATTTAGAAACAAATGTTCACATGGCACTGTAAAAGAGGATTATTGTGTGTATTGCGATTTCGAGCTTGTCAAAGAAGTTAATGAAAAAATTATGAGTTTACCATCGAAATGGAAATAGCCACGAAGTGGCTCATTTCCATGAGATTATGCAAGCCTGAATATATGGATATACGAACCTGAAACTCACGGAAGTGCAAACCTGCGAGTAAAATTAGAGTTTTAGGTGGTTACAATAGGATTTACTATGGTCTCCGCCTAGAGTAAGCTGTGCTAGACGGAGAAGACAATAGCCGCTGCAGATCATATGCCGGTTAGGCGGAAGCCTACTACCGCTGAGCCTAGATAATAGGCCCGTTAGGCGGAGGAAGGTAACCGGTAACGGGGATAATAGGCAGCTCTGAGCCTGGACAATAGGGCATGCTAGGCTTGCTCGGCCTACATTTAGTGCCGTAAACGGGACCAGCTCCGGCCTATCCTTCTGGATGGCTAGGCTCAGTAGTGCCTAGGTGAATGACTCTGGTACCAGAGCTAGGAGGAGTAGACAGAGCCCCAGATCTCTAGGCTCACGCTCTCCGTCTGGCTCCTCTTGTTTACTTCTCTTGTAACCGTGTATTGTTTGTTTGTTTACATATTTTTTTTTTTTCGTCGAAGTATTTTTCGTGTTTATTTATCTTTGTGGTTTTCTTATAAGTAACTGAATTTGTTATTTTTTTACTTTCTTTCTTGTTTGCTTCACTCTTCAAATCACCAAGGATTCTTTAGAGATGCAAGTGTTAAGAATCACTTCCATCGACATGAACAAGGTCTTGTCTATTCGTTAGCGTTATAACTCACAGGTGCAAGAGTTCAAACGTTACTTATAGTAGATATACATGAGGGATAGAATATTGCAAGATTATTTGGAAGTTTTGAACGAGATCATTGTTGCAGACAGTTTGATTTTAAGTAATTCAAAGAAAGCATTAGTTTTTAATAATGGTGACTGTTTTTCCAGCAACAGTTAAATGTAAAAATAAAAAATTAACCATACACCCATACAGCCATTAAAGGAAACATATGCTATCTTTGAGATTATTTAAAATGATAACTGTCAGCTCTTTATCAGTTTCGAGACAGAGAAATGATTGAACATAGTTCTGATGGGTATATTTCACTATTGAGAGGTGGGTCTCTCAGCAAATAATGAATATTCAAGATTTAGTTTATTGAACGTTTGTGAATCAATTGTTTTGTTATTACTACAATGATATGTTTACATACTCTAAGAAATTACAAGTTGCTTCTTTACTTTTACGACTAAATTGTATTTACATTCAATTCTAAGTTGTTTGTTATCATGGTATTAAGTTTTATCGTGTTACTTTTCTGATTATATTTAGTTCTGTTATCCTGCTCTACTGTTTCAATATCTGTTTATTATTCTATCATGCTTTTTGTTTGAATTTATGAACAATTTGTTAGGTTCACTATTTAACAATTTTAACTTTGGCAATATATGGTTGCTTCTCTTTCCACATCTGCTGCCTTTGTTACTTTCCATGATTCAATGATTAAGTTGTTTAGTTATTATCTCTTAGATTTAGACCTCTTCTTTTTTATTTGATGACATATATTTTGTTGTTTACCAGCTGTTATTGTTGCTGTTGACTTAACCTCTATTATGTTTGTTCTTCTCTATCTTTTTTATGCTGAGGTTATTATTCTTATGACTATTAGTTGCCAATTCTTCAGTTATTAATTTTAATACAACTGGTACTGTTACGGTAGTTTCAAGATACTTATTATTCTGCCTTCTGCTATTAACTCTTACAATTGATGGTTGGTTTGGTTAGTTCTTATCTAATAATGACTTTTGGTTTAATCGTATTGAAGTATTATCAAGAGTATATTTATTTGTGAATGGTATCATATAATTCTGTTGAAATACCCTTTTTCATTAATTTGTTGTGCAACTACAGTATTCCTCTTTCATAAACACAATCTTTGTTTCAACAATGAATGATGACGTTTCACCCAATATTGTATTCGTTTATATTTTTTTTAACTCCAGCTTCCATTGTAATTCACATTGATGCTATGCTTGGTTTACCTTTCTCGCTTATGATTATCATTCAAATCAGACTTTAATGTCCATGGTTTGGTATTTAAGGTTGTTGCTACAATGTCTGGTTTAAATGTTCCTTATTATTTTAACCTTCGAGTTTAGATTTTCAAACACTTAGTTAATTTGAGTTTTCAGGTATTTTTTTTAACCCTGGTGACGTATTGTTACTTATCTTTTCATGTCTTCTACTTTGGTCACATTGCTTTATTTAATAATCAAGTCATTTCGTTCCACACCTCTTAAATATAGAGGTCCACTTTTTATTTGTTGATATCTAATTAGTTATTTGCCAGTTGTTGTTGGCGATGTTAGTAAGATTCTCCAGATCTAATTTTTACTATGCTTGGTTAAGGACTTTGTTATTTTTTTATGCTGAGGTTATTATTTCTACACTTATTAAGTTTGATGCAATTGGTGCCGCTGTGGTAGTTTAAACCTGCTTATCATTCTGCTTTCTTCTATTAACTCTTTCAGTCGATGGTTGGTTTGAATTGTATTTATCTAATAATGACTTTTAGTTTAATCATATTGAAATATTATGAAAACATTATGCAATTGAGAATAGTATTATATACCATAACTGTGTGCTGCTTTGAACAGTATAACATTAGTCTGGCACCGCTTTTCCAATAGAATTAAGATGTTGCCTTCACATTATTCTATACCATTTATTGCTTTAACTCTATTTTGATAGTGATTTATACTGATGTTCTGTTTGATTTGTCTTCATTCATATTTGTTAACACTTCATTTAGATTTAGGTGTCCACTGCTTGATTATTTAGTTTGCTATTAAATTGATTTATTTGTTGTTTCAGCCAAACAGTGGTATTTTATATGGCGATTTCATACACTGTTACTGTGTTTTCATCGCTTCTAATAAAATAATGCTGTCCCACAGGTATCATGTTATTAGTTCGTCTCTCTGATTGTTGACTGTCCCATTTAATATGCTCATTTTATTTGTAGTTATCTTTCAATTTTATGGATTATTTTTATTTATTTTGTTGCTGGTAATGTCAATATCAACTGAAGCATGTGTTTTAATGACTGTTGCTACTACTTTATACAGTCGAACGTTAAGTTGGTTTGAATTCCCATAACTTATTTGTTAAAGGTTTTTTTTTTCTTTTTGGTCAAATGAAATTATATGATTGCAGCTTGTTTCTATGAATTAATTGTTTCAATTTTTGGTTTAGGTGTCGGTTAATATTAATTCATGTTTCAAAGTTGTGTTTTCTTCCAAACACTTGACGTTTTGTTAATTGATTTGAGTAATACTCTTAAGTTTTACACATGTGGTTGTCTTTTTCTATATCTGCTTCTTTTGTTATTTCGTTATTATATCATAGATATACACAAATTTCGATTTATTTATTCATGGTATCTATGTTTTCATAAGTCTTCTATTGTTTGATTGTTTTGGTGAACAATGTTGCTGTTACATTTCATGAGTACTTTTGTTTTTTCTAACGGTTTTATGCATATTTCTATTAATCTTAATGCTTTGTTTATTATAACAATTAGCTTTAAGTATCTTTTAAAACATTTTATTTATCCAGTGTTGGTGCAGCTAATTTTACATTGGTACATTTAAACAAGTTATTAGTCACACACTTTTTTGTCTTTTAATTCCTGGTTAAATGGCTAATTTGGATATTCCATGCCACAATGGTGTCTCTTGGTCTGTGGCTACTTTTAATTGAGTGTATTGAATTATACTTAATACTATCCTTTTATTCGATGCGTTGTATTATTTTTTTTATTGGTTAATCAAGGTCCACGTTAAATTTTGATTGTTGTAACTGTTTTGTTTACCAGTTATATTAACGTTAAAATTTCAACTTCTTGAGTTACAGTCTTTAGATATTTGTTATTATAATGAAGTTTGTGGTATTCTGTTTGGTTAATATTTGTTGTGATATTCATATTCATATCATTCAATTTGTTGCCATATTTGTTTGGTTTTGTATTGAACAAGTACATTTGTGGTTTTATTTGAAAGTATTAATTACTATAATTTCGACTCAGTCCCCAATAGAAACATTTTAACCGTTTTATTCAATGCAAGTCTAAGGTAGGTCTTGCCGTATTCAATTTTTCTTTTAGTGGTGGTATTAAGTTGTGTTTTTAGATGTGCTTTAAGTCTTGACACTATTATTTGTTTTAGTTAAAAATTATGTCTTCTTTTGCACCGGTCATTTTATTCATAAATGCAGTGTGGCATGGGGTTTTATGCCATCTGACGGTTGATATGGTAATAGCTAGTGGTGTTATTTTTATTTTACATGTCTTATTGTTGAAATCCATTTTGTTGGCAACTTTAAATGATATGGATTATTTTTGATGAATGGTTTTTATTTTCTTTCACCAATAGAGTTTTTTTTACCAATGATGTTTTACAACATAGTTGGTTGGTTCTCCTCTTTCTTTTAAACGTGATTCAATCTAGGTTATACCATTTTAGTTTTCTCTGTTTTGTGATTTTATCTTTATTTCATTCAAAAGCTGCTGGACTATTTCCCTAAACTTCTTTACTTTTATTTTTTCATTTGGTTAACCATTAATTGTAAGGTCAAAAATATATGTTATTTTTACTAATACAAAAGTTACTTTCTTTTTCCAAAACCAATAATCATCAAAGATATAAAGTTCAAATTCTTTTGGAGCCTGTTTCTAATCAAGAAGTTAATTTGGTTTAATACCGCCCTAAGGGTGTCGTAATGACTGTTGGGATGCCCTTGTCTTTTAAATATTTGTTTATGTGATATTGGTTTATATTGTGTTAAAAATGCTTAGTTGTTGATTAATTGTTGCCATATTTTATTTATTAAGTGTATTTACCAAATGTGCTTTCTTCGTGACTTTATATTGTTTCTTCCATTTTTTTTGATGATACATTACTTATTAAAATGATACCTCTATGGTCCAGCTGTTAAAAATTTTTTTTTGACAATCCTATTGTGTTCATTTCTGTTTTGTTACTAAGTGTAAGAAATATATATTTCAAGCTTGGGTTGTTCGTTTAGCTTTGTTTTGTTTTGATTATAGTTTGTCTTTACTTCTTTGAGATATGTTGCTTTTTATTAAGTGTCCTAGTTCTTATGTTAACAGTTCGACCTGAGAATTCTCAATCTGTCTTATATTTATTTTTTATATTATATATATCTTTGGAATAATTAATATTGACATTAGTCTCGTAGTCTTGGTTTTGAAAGTTCACATTAGTTGGAGTCATCACAATTGTAACTGTAACAGTTAGTTAAATATTAATTGATAGTTTTAAATATATATGTTATAACACTACGTTGGGTGATATAGGTATATAAGTCCTCGATTATCTAACAGAAGATATTAAAAGAAAATAATATAAAATAAAAAATAACTACGAGAATAATATTAATATTTATATTCTCACTGAGAAATCGATTTGAGAACAAATCCATCTCTTTTTATGTGTTTAATTTTTGCATTGGTTGCAAGAATCAAGAAGGGGTTCATTGCTAAATTAGGATAGATGATAATTACTTTCTGTTTCTTAGATTATAACATAATAGTATTTACCTTAGTGGCAACTTAGGTTTAATTAACATTTTTGCTTTTTTTTACGTTCATAAGTCTTGTAATATATTATGTTTTGACAGATTGGTGTACATACCACAAAACAAAAGAATAAACTAAAAAAGATATCAATTTAAACAAAAAAAATATATTTTGAATACTTTAAGTATTAACAGTTTTAACTAATGAGAAAGATACATTTAAGAAAAATTATTATTAGCCGCCCAATCTCTATGTTTTCACATCTTAAAAAAAAAGATAAAACCATTCAAGGTCCCGAATATTTGAAAAATGTAGATATTGATAAGTTAAGAAATCGATACGATCAACTATTATCTCATTTGTGGGACAACAGACCAGACCTTTTTTTCTTTTCAGTGTATCAAACGATTTTGGTGTGGCAGTCCACGTTTGTTTGAGCGGCCATTTTTGGGTTCTGTCCAGCAGTTGTATCAAGGAACTGAACGTTAATCTCATAGCAATATCTTATTTTTATATAAATTGCGGTGAAGGCTGTGAATCATTTACATAATTACTTTAATGTTTTGTATTTGTAACTTTAGCAGTGTAGGGATATTGGATGTCCGATTTAGGGAGATATGTGTAGTTCAGTATATCTCTTACTGAGTCCATTATATGGCACCTCATACCACCTATCAACACTATCACTAACATAATGATTAGAAAGCCAAGTAGTAACACAATCTTTGTTGTAAATATCCATTTCTTTCCATTGCCTCGCAACTGTCTTTTTAGAACAGTAGTGTCTGCACCTTCAAAAGCTCTGTTTGGGGTACCAGCGTGTTGCCAACCTATATAAATAGAGATAGCATTTAAACAAATAGACTCCCCCAAATCAACAACAGATTTACCACAATCCCAATTTGGCCCTTCTTTGTTTGCCTCACATTGTTTACAAGTATCTAAACCTTTTTTTATAGTAGTAGCAGTTGATGAAACAAAAGATCCCCAAAATGCGACCTTAGTAAATATAGACTGTTCTGGATTGAAATATGCAAATAGTGCAGTCAAACCAGTATGAATCATATCATAATATGGAAATGCACCATTAACAACAGGAATTAATAATAAAATAAGATAGAACAATGGTTCTAACTGCATTATTGCTCTTTTTGATTGTTTTTTTGGGGGATAGTTATTGAAAATAACTTGTAAATAGAATGAAAAACTAATAAGAATAGAAATGTTATGTTTATAGATAAGCTAGCGTGAAGTCGTTGGTGTACGTCCAAATTAAATTATCCAACCCTCACCCAACAATACACGAATATCACGCCACAGCAACAATAGTCTCGACAATACAACCACGCCACTAATCTTGCTTTGCGCTATTTTTACAGTATATTGATAAACGCGAAGGCGAGTCTACAAAGTGGTGAAATGGGCCATGATGGAAGGCGACTTTTTGGCTTAACTATGGAGATGGAAGGCGACTTTTTGGAGTTCGCCGTCGACTCGATTTTAGCAGTGGTTTCTTGAATCCAGTTAGTCCATCTGCGTTCAGAGCTTGAAAATCGCAACTCGAAAATGAAAAATTTATTAAATTGGAAACAAAGGAACAAAGACTTTGATTAAGCAATCGATAATGATGCAGTTGAGGAGACTGTTGAAGTTACTTAGTCGAACTGCGTTCAGCTTGGCAATAGTGTAGTAGACTTGACCAAGTTTTGAGATAACTATGTTTGAACAAGGTTAGGTGAAAGTTGTGAAGATGACTGAAATCAGACCGTAATAATGATTTAGCACCTTGTTCATGGTACCTTCGAACATTAGTTTCAGTATCTTGCTGTCTTGTCCGCTAGTGCAGTTTGTCTAATTAGATTAAATAAATGTATATATTATAGAAGAGTACACACCCTTTCGTACGTAACATAACTGTAACATTAAACCATGTCTTAATATATACGTGTGTTGACATTAATAGTGTCATTTCAAATGGTATAGCAAGAGTCATTGAATTCATGGAATTGCACTAAAATAGGTGTTGTAACATAGTAATTCAATTTCAGATAGTTATATTATTGTCTCAGATCTCTTAGATTCTTTCAAATAGGGTCATCTTCACATTACTCATAGTAGAATATTGCAATATTGAATAGTGAAAATATACTTTCATATCTTAAGTAAACGATCTACTGTGCATTAATAATAACAAACAACTGGTTTATAATGATATTAGTCCTTGGTCATATCTTAGATGTTCATATTCATATCATGTAAGTTATATTAATTTATAACACATAATAACATATTGTTGGTCATCTGTCGTCCTATCATTCCAATTAAAGATGTAATATGGTATGTTTATCTATAGTTGATAGATATTTGGTGTAGTGAAGTCTTAGTTGTGCCTTAGACAGTAAAATATTAGTGTTGAAAATGATAGCAATTTACAGAATATTGAAATAGTGTCAATTGATCAGATATTGAGTTGCAATTCAAAGTTGACTATTCAGAATGTAGCATTAATCATAATTAATCGAGCTCTGGT